>VXAL01003785.1:355116-399372 GCA_013399475.1 Chauna torquata | reverse complement strand
TTGGAAGATTTCTAGGACAGAATTTTAGGGGCTGGAGGAGGGAAGAACTTTGGTAAGGATTTGTGGATAGCAGCTCTTAGGAGCCATTAGCAGCCTTCAGACAAGGCAAAATTGCAGTGAATTCAGCCCTCTCAAGCACCCTGTCTGTCATCTGCTATCTACTGTTTGAGTCTTCCATTTTGTGTTTTCAAGTTATGGGATGTATATATAGATCTCTTAAGAATATAGATGAAGTAGAAATTTTGAGTAGATATGGCCAAAATGAAAGCTACTTCGGCTAATTTTTGGTGAGAATGTATGCATTCCATCCAGTTGGTCTGTAGATAAGTCTGTACATGCTTTGATATTTCAACTTGTTCAGTGGACTAACTTTGGTCATCAAAAAGGGATGTGTAATGGAAGCAAGGCCTTTTAGGGTGACATCTTCATAATTAGACAGGCCCAAACAGGGGGGCAAAAAAAAAAGTTAAAATTTAAGTTTTCCTTAAGGTGTTAATGAGCATTTAAATTACGTTGAGTTGTGTTTATAGTTTAAGAAGCAGTCAGTTTCTCCAAACTTCAAAGTGTTTCATTCTTCGAAGTGAAATGAAGATAACTTACGTGGCAATTTTGAGTTCAGATCCTTTTGCTTAGTTGCTGGGTAGCTGTATGTAGCTTTTGTTCTTGTTTTGTCAATATGAAGGCAGTAATACATGTAGAATGAAAACAATTATGAGAGCTGAGCATAAAAATAAGTTCATAAGCACAATAATCAGATGTCTATGTACAGGATGTTCTTGGATTAATGTGACGCTTTAATTATTTTTGACAGAAAAACTTATTTTTATTTTGGATGAGATCCTTGTTTGGGGGAGCAGATGGAAGTCCTTGGGAAACCTTTAGTTTACATCTGACCTACAGACCAGTCAGGTCTCAGTGAAAGGGTGTATTTGTGCCATCAGATTAAAATATGGAAATTTAATGGTCTGAAAACTAGACAGCACTTTGGTATCTGCCATTTTTCAAGTCACTTTTTGGTCACTAGGCTGTAAGCGCACCATAGTTAGACTGGAATGTTAGTGTTTAAAAAGGCAGTACAAATCTAATGCTTCACATATACTTTCTAACAAATACACTGCATGATATTTGTGTATTTATAGCATATGCAAATGCTTCAAGAGCATGTTCTAACCAGAAATAAAATCAGTAGTTGTTGGTGTGCAGTCCGACAGTCCTGTGTTACTGAACTGTATCTTGCTGCGAGTTTAAATGGACGCCACTGGGTTGAAAGGCCAGATTTGGAATCTTGCCTGAATTCAGAGCTTCTAGAGTAAACACAGTTTAGGGACAACCCAGGAACTACTACTCCAGAGTGGTTGCTTGCCAGCTAGATTCTTGTTGAGACATTAAGTTTATGGACCGTTTTGGTCACCTCTCTTGAACAGGTGAGTGTAAAACTGAAACAAGTAAAGTGCCTAGGTAGCAAAGAGGGGTGTGTACTAAAGGTAGTCTTGTATGGCATCAAAAAGTTAACAGAGCAGACCATCTGCAAGTCTCAGTTACCCCAAGCATCTCTTTTTTTTGGAGGGACAATTTCCATTGCTTTAATGATGTCTTCTCTAGTTGAAAGCATCTGAGAACATGAGGGAACTCATGGGCCAGATCATCAGAGAACTAATGAATTATCTTGTGTTTTAAACAGAATCCATCTGGGATTCACAGAAATTAAACTAAACCACTTGCAGTTATTCAGGAGAATCTGCCACTTGCATTGAGGTGAAGAGGTTATGGGGAGAAGAAAATGGTAGCACCTTATGCTTACTACCACTCTTATAGGAATGACTGTCAGCTGCTCAAGGGCACCAAGTGCTACAGAAGTCATCCATGCCAAAGGGACTTTTCACCCACCTTGCATTATGCAACTCAGACGTTCAGGATTACGAAAAGTTTAAGCTTGCTTTCCAAAACTTTTATTTGACTTGATGCAAATTGTTTGGGATAAAAAGGAGCGAGGCTTCAAATTGTTATAGTGGGATTTCTTCCCTTTTTAAAGAACGAAAGTCTGGCTGTAAAAATAACTTTAGAGGCCTTTCTTGCTTTATTTTTCACTCTAATGCATTAAAAAAGCATGATTTTAACTGCAGGTAGGGAGTCATACTAACTCTTAGTCAGTGAGGCTTCATGACAGCGATGGATAGGGTAGCAGCAATGAACCTGCTGACTGTATGCAGGCATCAGTTATTAGCATTTTTTGCAAAAAGTCATGCACTTTTTGCAGCTTCTATGTGGAATGCGGGGTGCTGTTTTGATGTGGGTCTAAAGGGATGGCAATTTCTCTATGCATTTGCAAATACCTCTTCTTCTCAGATTCTGAGCAATTAAGATCCTGGGTAGTTGGTTTTATTTTCCATTTATTTCTCCCCTCTCTCTGGAAATTGGATCCAAATTTAATGTTGAAGTTGCTTGAGATGTGTCACAATATCGGTAGCCATGTCTTTCCTCCCCCAAAAATTCTTCAGTGCTGCTGGTCATATGCCAAATCCTCTGATATTGAGCAAGCTGTGTAATGTCCCTGCTGCGCACAAGCACGCGTGTGTGCTTTTAATGGAAATTACGTCTTGGGGGGGAAATGAGAGAGAGCAGTATGAACAGAGGAGAAAAAATGGATGTAAGGCCAAATGCTGAGATTAGTTCAACAAAAAACTTGGAGAAGAAAATAGTGCTATTTTTCCAAAGAAGTAGCAGAACTGGCTTGAAGGAGACCAAAGAAACCTTTGGTAAAAAGGGGTAATGAAGTTTTGCAATAATTGGCAAACCTACTTTTTTTAACACATTTATTTTGCTTTTGCACAGTACCAACTCTAAACTAGTTTGTGGATGGTGTGGGTGAATTATCTATGCTGTTCCATATCTGTTGTTTTAAAATAGCCTGATAAACATTTGAATAATGTATATAAAATCTGTCTGATTACTGCAAGCAGTAATTCTCATTTCTTTCAGGTCCATATTTAAACCCTTTATTTTTGTTGATGATGTAAAATTAGTACCAAAAGTACAGTCCCCTTCTTTTGGCGATGATGATCCTGCTAAAAAGATACCTCGATTCCAGGAGAAACCTGATCGCAGGCATGAATTGTACAAGGCACACGAATGGGCCCGGTCTCTCCTTGAGAGTGATCAGGTAAGAGCTGTGAGACCTGGAAACGTTTACAATCTTGTAGAGATTTCCTTAAACTTATCTGTTGATAATGGCTTAGTTTGAGATAGAGCACTACAGAAGTTTTATGCTCCACTCTCCTCCTTTCTTGAAACAGTTCAGATTTGAATTTAAAATACTAGCTATCTTTGTATTGTATAGCGATGTCTATAGGTATATGGGGGAGGAGAAAGTAAAACAGAGAGAGGGATCACCAGGGCATGCCAGTCATGCTGGCAGTGGTATTTCAAGCAATTTGTGGAAGACCCACATAGTCATGTTGTACTTTCACAGAGGACTTGCTTTTCTGCAGTTTTCCTCTGCAGCAGGGTCAGCTCTGTATGCTTGTATAGGTCAGAGTCTTGGTAAGATCATAACAGCATTCAAACCTGTTCATTAGGGATTAAGGAAGCAGTGGTAACCTCTGCTAGTACAAACTTTATTTAAACGCAGTTTTAGCTAGATGTAGTTTTAATCCCTTGGTATGGTTCAGTTTAAAATCTGTGGTCTCTGTGGTAACAGTGACTCAATATACAGCTGTCTTCCATGGCTTTAATTTAAATCTATTATGTGAGATGCTGATTTAGGGAAGACCTAGAAGGAGTATGTTAGTATCTTGTGCACTCTTCCCTATTAAAATGAAAAGTCCCAGTGTGGCACCACAAGTTGTGTTAAAAAGGAAATGTACTTTTAGTCAGGTTTCATGCTATTATAAATGACCACCTGAGAGCCTAAAGCTTACCTTAGGTGCCCTGCTCTTTCTGCACAAATGGCAGTATAAATCCTGGAAAGCTCTGAACTGTCACTCATTCTAAACCGCTTTTGTTTCTGGAATTCAATTTTGAAAGTTGCAGGCTAAACAAGCAGCATGTTGCCATTAAAAAAAAAAAAAAGACNAAGTGACACCTTCTTGAGGAGTGAATTTCCAGCCCAGAAACATGAAGAGAAGTAAGCCAGAATGACACATGAAGCCTTCCCTGCTATCTGGAATCTTACTGCTGTTATATTATGCATCATTTCAGATCTAATAATCACCTTGCCGGTGATGATCTGAGGGATACACGTGCACATACAATGATCTGTACAATCCTCAGGGCTTCTAGTCTTCTCATATAGATTTGTTCAGTGGTTTTTAGGCTTAAGAAGTTGCTTTACATCTTTCTCATGCGTATAACCTTTTCCTCTATCCATCTTTCTCTCCATCTTCCTTCTATGCTTTAAACTTAGCAACTGCTTCTTGGTTATTTTTGTAATGCATGTGTCCAGCACATCATTTTAGCCTTTGACTATCCAAAACAGCTGTCAACAGAAATTGTACTTGAAAAGGCTCTTATTTTTAAAAATACTTGAAAAGATCTCTGCAACAGAACAGTAAATTCTTTAATGAACTGGTTTACTGGTTAATTCAGTTTGGTTATTTCATGCCTCTAGGATAAGGGCCAGAAACTGATGAGGATTATGTTAGACCTTGAAAAACAAGGCTTAGAAGCAATGGAAGATATCCTTACTCGTACAGAGATTCTGGATCCTGCTGAAGTTGTGGATCTTTTCTATGACTGTGTTGACACAGAACTAAAGTTCTTCAAATGAAGTAAGCAAACACTTTAATTCTTTAGATATTGAGTTTCTGGTGCCAGGTGTCAGTGAATGTGAAATGTTGGATCCAATTCTGACCATCCTCTTTCTCTTTTAGACAAAGTTAAGGGTGTTCAGAATCAGGTCCAAAGCACCTCTCCACCTCAGTGCATCTGACTGAATTGCCTCAAAGGCCCTTTCCCCTATATTACATTGCAGACATTTATGTTTAAGTATATATTTTTTTTCAATTTCACTGTTGCTTGGAATGGATTTTTAAACCAATTTTATCTCGTTTCAGCTACAGTGGCTACTGTTAGCCTTTTCACAGGAAGACTGCAAAGTTCTTCAAGCCTTGAAAGGAAGTCTTCACACTTGTGAATTTGCAGGAAAAACATTTCTAGAGGAAAAAATGTTACTTGCTAGCTATATCTGGTTAACAAATTGCTTTCTTTTGTCCAATCTTGTGGCGTTCCTGTTTGTGTATGTATATAGTGAAAGGAGAAAAATCACTGACTGGTCCAATTACTGTATGCATGCTGGCTAATTTAGTACAGAATGTTTAAAAATGTATGTTGGGCAACTAATTAAAGCAAAGATTAACTTCATCAGGATATCTACCATATTGTCATTGAAAGCAATCTGTTGTTTTTTTTTTTTTTTCCTCTGCTGCTCAGGTCTAGGCTTGCAGCAAAGCTGACTTGCATTTTTCTTGTCTTGCTAATTCATACAAAGAATGGTAGAGCTGAAATCCCGGTTTTGAGGGAGCAGGAAGGTAAGTCCTGCTTCTTGACCTTGCTGTACTGGTCTTGTACTGGCATATCTGGTTAGAGTGGCTCAGCATCTGACATCATGCCTGTACCAATGACCAGAATTAGGTTTCCCAGGATAAGTTTTGTCTTCACCTGCTCCCAGCTTCAGAAATCTTGTGTGTTTGCAATGTACCTGGCTATCGCCCTAGTGCTGAGTCTGCAATGCAGAGCCAGGCAGAATGCCTAAGACATCTACACATAACCTATTGGCTCTTAAGACACAATTAAGAAGATACTGTATTTATATACAGCTATGAATTTGGAATATTTTTGAGAGAATAGTTGCTGGGCATTGATCAACAACTGGCTCTTCTCCCTCTTTCTGCCTTTGTACTGCTAAACAGCTACTGGTGATCTCAGTGATGAGCATACATGGCTGATGAATCCATTAAGTACCAGTGAGTTACTTGTGGGTCTGGTTAAGGTTAGAAATGGTTGTCCTATGCTTCCTTATATTAAGTGCAGTTCTGCAGCATGCTTCCCTTCCTTGACAGTCTTACAGACAGATCTGCTTTTTGTGTATGTTCTTCTTCTAGAAGTGAGATGGGGCAAATACTTTAAGAATTAAACCAGTAAACGCTGCTTCCTGTGTCATATTAAGACAGTTGTTTTAACAGGAGGGACAGACAAGAAGTCCATGTTTTTAGTAAGTGGAAATTAGTGTACGAAGTTAAAATTCTTCACTGTTCAGGGAAGAGGATGGTGATGAATCAGACTTTTCTATTGAGGAAATCAAAGCTCCTAAGAAGGTAGTAACACCTCAAATTGAAACTGAAATTAGGGAAATTGCAGTATTGGCACACTGGCTTCTCAGATTTTTTTTTTTTTTAAATGAAATTGTTCTATTCATTACCTTGGTATTGCCTTATATGACAACTGACAATTGGAGAAAACATTGGGCCTTTTCACTTATGGGAAACAAACATGAAGACATTTTCTCTTACGGCCTACCTAATCATCTCCCCATTACATTTCCTGTACTCCTCTCAGGCACTATTATTGGAACAGTTCTACCTGGCTAGATCTTTCTCCTTCATTTCAGGTCCTGTGCCTAGGTATTACAAAACTGGAGACAAGTGAAGGAGACAATATGCAAGTATACCTAAAACTTAAGTTCTCTCTTCCTGGCCAGAATAGTGACTGCAAGGAGCACACTTCAAGAGAGTACAGCACTGGGTAAAGATGAAAGAACAACATGCTTTTGCTAACTGCTGACAACTGAAGTAAATGGATTTCCCATGAAATCCACTTGTGGAATGAAAGGGTGCTTTGAATGAACTTAATGCACACCAAGTTGAACTTCAGAGCTGCTTCTATAGCTTTTGCTTGCTGAGTACTTTGTACTGTGTCCTGAAAGGAGTAGCTGGATATTTGTGAACAAGGGAAGAACAGGGATAAAATGCTCGTCCCAGCTAGAGGGCAGAGATTAGGATACATCATGTCACACAGCTCTTTTCACTACTCAGTTCTCTCAAAGTTTAGAGTTGGGAAGGAGACAAGATGGAAAAAGAGGGTGTTTCTGCTAAAAACATAATATCATATTTGCCCATTTGAAGAAACAAACATCTGCAATTATCTTGTGGGAATTTATGTCCTTATTGGGAACTGTTTTTATGACAGAACTGATTGTTTTGAGCACAACGATCCAGGCAGTGTTTCTAGTAACTGAAGCAAAAGCAAGATACTATGTAGTGAATTTAAAAAAACAACCAAACAAAACAAAATGTTACAGCAATATGCTCAGGTGCAATCACTACTCTTACAACTTTGAGAAAACCAGAGCACCCCCATGGCCTGAAAATTCCAGTGGTGTCGAGCGCAGCTGTGGCTTAGAACAGTGCAAGGGCACAGTGGTACTAGCTGGTGTGATTCTCTGTATATCCAAGTACTTGGAGCTTCTGAAACTTCAATGGATCTTGAACAACAAGGATTTAATATGTTTGAAATAACACTGCACCAACACTTACAAATATGTACAGGCTTTCTAGTTTAATCTCTAAAAGATGTTTCTTTCTAAAACACCCCTAATCATAATAAAAACAGGAATAAAATCTGTCTCGTTAGGTATCTTCTGGCATGTGGTCTGAGCGTTAAACAGCTTTTAAATCCTTATGAAGGTACTTATTACAGAGTTGTACACAAGTTCCAGAACAGATGAGAACCAGCAATACATCAGCATTTACTAATAATATAACAAAATATTCTTTAATGCAGTATTAAACTTTTCCAGTTGTTTGAGAAGCAATGTATATGCCAACCCCTGCTTATTACTGTATTCATGCGTATTCATCAAGTAACTGTAACATTGGTGACAGTAAGTACTGGTCAAAGCATCACTAATTTTTTTTTTTTCCTTTTCACATGAAGAACAACAAGGTATCATAATTAATAGGCTAGAAAAAGACTAATGATGCTTCTTTGGAGTCCTACAGGCAAGAGTTTCAAATGCTTCTTAACCTTATACTATCTCCACACTATGAGCATGCATGTGTGCAGGACTAGGAGCCGCAGCGTAACTGAGCTGTGGGAAGATCTAAGAGAAAAGCAGAGCTATGTCCATGTAAGTCCATGTAAGCTATGTAAGTATTTTCCAAATACTGTTGTTCAAAGGCATAGCCACAGGGAAGGATCTTCACCTACCATCTATAATGTTTTTAATAGCTGCAAATGAGGGGAATTATGGTATTTATATAAATAAATAATACAATAACCATAAATAGCCTGGCTGTTAGACTGGAACAAGCTGGTGAGCCCAAGAAAACTGTAAGAAGGGGATATCACAGAACGGCTGAAGATGGAAGGGACGTCAGGAGGTCATCTGGTCCACCCCTAACCCTGCTAAAACCGGGCCACCTATAGCTGGTTGTTCAGGCAGCTTTTGAAGATCTTCAGGGATGGAGACTCCACAACCTCTCTGGGCAACCTGTGCCAGTGCTCAGTCACCCGCACAGTACAGAAGTGTTTCCTCATGCTTAGATGGAACCTCCTGTGTTCTAGTTTGTGCCCATTGTCTCTTGTCCTGGCACTGGGCACCACTGAACAGAAGCTGGCTCTGTCCTCTCTGCTCCCTCCCTTCAGGTATTTATGTACATTGACGAGATCCCTCCTGAGCCTCCTCTTCTCCAGGCTAAACAGTCCCAGCTTTCTCAGCTTTTCCTCATAGGAGAGGTGCTCCAGTCCCTTCATCATCTTACTGGCCCTTTGTCGGACTCTCTCCAGTATGTCCATGTCTCTCTTGTGCTGGGGAGCCGAGAACTGGACACAGTGGTCCAGGTGTGCCCCCACCAGTGTTGAATACAGGGGAGGGATCATCTCTCACAAGCTGCTGGCAACACTCCTCCTAATGCAGTGAAATGCTGCATTTGTGTAATTCTTGCTGGAAATAATAGACATCTAATTATCTGAACATCAGTGATCCAGACACCTCACTACAGGCTGCATAGTAAAAGCAGAAGCTCAAGTGTTGTCCCTGGCTGGCTTACTTTTTTCAACCAACTCAATTCAAGGGAACCACCACTTTAGGGACTCCTTATTCTAGATGGTGTATTTTGGACAATGCATCCTCAATACTGCTGTGGGTGAAAAACAGTAGTTCTAATTGCCTGTTTACAACATAGGCAACTTAAAATGATCTAAAGGCCTCCTAATTGCTGGGTAAAGAGAACCTGTCACACCAGTGGTTAATAATATCCACTTTGCCAACAGGAAAAGACAGGACATGTGCCCTTAGGTACACACTTGATAGCATGTGTATTCACACGCACCATTTTTGCTTACAGTAAAACAGCTTCCTCTTTATGCAGCTTGGAAGAGTTCTGTTGTCTTTGTCAGGTCCATGGCACCCTACCCAGCTGGGCTTTTTCAGACATGTTCACTATCCTGTAAGGATCTGTAATCAAAAGGAGGTAGGCTCAACTGCTCATGAAAGTGCCATTCTTCTGCAATCTGAGGACTGGCAGAATACAAGAAGTAAAAAAAACATACAAAGACTGGAAGTATCACGTTAGTTTCTGATAGTTCATTGAAAAAGTCTGAATAATAACTGAAGGATTTCCGAAATACTTAAAACTGATGATGGAAGGGGAAAAATGAACTACAGGCACATCATGCAAAAAGTATTCTTTGAGGTAACATCTGTCAGCATGACAAGAATTGTTCGAACACTACAAAGAATTTAAATTTTATGCTTCTTTGCTTAAAAAATATCTACATATATACAATATTTAAAAGCCTGTGCTAACATTCTTGTGGTGTGCAGGTCACAAAGTACTTCAGAAAGTATCATTTACATCTCTCTTCCAGTTTATAAAAATATTAACGTTGCAGCACTTGTGATTCAAATATAATCTCTATCACTGTAATGGGGACCCCTTCTGTTTCAATATATTATCTTGATGTTCTCCATTTTTAATACCAATCCAGGAAGCATCAGAAGACTCTTCTCATCTCACATGTGTTCTTAGTGGTGGATTTTTAGAGGCATCTGTAAATATATAGGACAGGGACATTCAGAGGAAAGAGATACACATTTTAGGAACATATTTTGGATGTAGTTCTACAGCAGTTTAAGCAAGCATCAGGGATGTTGTGTTCATCACCTACTCTTGAATTGATGATAGATACTGCTCATGCTCGATAGCCCTTCAGTTAAAAAACAAAAGTCTTAGATCATGTAGCAGATGATTTAGAGTGACTTAAGCTGCTATGAAAAGTCATGCAAAGTACATTGGCATGGAAACAAGCAAAGAAAAACAAACAATGAAAAGTTGGAGATAAATAGCTGATCTAATAACACAGAAAATACTGGATTTTATAAAAAGCAGAATATGGGCATGAGATCTTTCAGCAACTTCAACCACCAGTTTTCAAAGCTGGATAGGTGAACTGTTTTTACAACAGAGACCTGATACCAAGATTCTAAGTTAAGCTAAAACAAAGCAAGGTTCAGTCAGTCACTACTTTCCTGCTAAGGTTCAGGTACTAACTCCCTTTGTTACTCGTGTGTAAAACACCGTGCATAGGATTAAAATCAAGACACATGACAGAAGACAAGGATCAAGTCGCCTTTCTTTTGTGATTTCACAAGTTCATGAACAGATAAAACAACTCAGTAGCAGGCTAAGTCTGTCTACGTGACATCATTGTTTTTAACTTTAGGGCTCCACAAATTCAACAATCTAAAGAACACAAACTGCATGTCGAGCCACATAATTTTATTTTTTGCTACTAAGACTTTACAGTAATGAAGTGCTTTTCATTGTATCTTTGGTCTCTGACCACCATAACAAGTCTCAGTCCTATCTGTGCCTATGCTCACAGCCCAGCTTTTTACATTAATGCTGGTTTCTGTTCTTTATTTTCTCTCCCTGTTTTTAATGCTATTGGATAACTATCTGACATTCTCATGTTTACACACTTACCTCTAGCTATCTTGCTGGGATATATTTTCTGAAATGGCTTGAATTCATCAGGTGGGGGGAAATCTTCCACAGAATGGAAAGTAAATTTAGATTCAAAGTCATCTGGGAAGTTTCAGGGAAACAAACATTAGTCACTGTTAGAGAGAGATTCAAAGAAGTAAAATTGCCACAAGTAATTTCAATGAAAAATGCTTGCTCACTTTCCCCTGGAATTGATAGTGGCTTACTCCCGATAAACAATCTCAAGCCATCCAGTTTGTAAGCCATCCAAGTTTTCTGGCTTAATTGCAAACACTGCCTGCTACTAACTGAAGTTAAGCTTCTGGCTGCCATTCCAGTTTTCTACATTGATGATGTTGTGGTAATAGATGTATTCCTAGGTGGTTTTCAAGCAATTTAGCAAGAATGAATGGCCAATTCATCAGACCACAAAAGCAGGCTTTGCTGTATAGGATTGAAGCTACTAAGTGTCTGTGAACTGTTTTAAAGAATAGTAGTGTAAACACAGTACAGCAACTTTTCACAATCTTAAATAATTTTGCAGGTAGTGCATGCATTTCTTGTCTATTGAATGGTTCAAAACCTTTGTGAAAAAGCCTTTATTTTCTCTCATTGTAGAGGGTTGTACAAAAAAATTTCTATCGGTCTGGTTATACTACCATGTTGTTGTCATAAGAAAGACTTCAATGAGTTTTTAAGTTCTGAGACACAAAGGCTTTTGTACTAAAATCTTTAAACTAAGGCTAATTTAGATGACATTACCAATGATATGCATATTTCCATTTTTAATTGATGGGTAGGGGTCATGTACTGTTGCCCAGGCTGAGACTCCAGACTTGCTTGTAAGTTCAGTTGTTGGTGATCTGGCTGGTGGCTGTGGAGGAGTGGCTAGCTTCCCAGCACCAGTTCCTGAAAAAGAGGAAGCAGACCAGCACATAAAGTTCATCATGAATTAATGAAACTGACAGTAAGCTCTGCACAAAAGTGGAGGGAGTATAAAAAGGAATGCAGTAGTTGGGGTAAACGTATCCAGGTATTGCAGGTGACTTCAGAGCTGCAGTTTGCCAAGGCTGATCATGGATTTATAGCATCAAGTTTTAAATTTAAGTCACTACTTGAGCTGGCAGGAGCTTGCTATTTCTAGTTCTAGGGAAAGTATTACATTCTGAAGTATGGTTTAGTCTCATTCTGGATGCGAAGACTATTCTTCCACCTTCACAACAGCTAGAAGTTTAAGAAAAATATCACTAGATGGTATCTCTAAAGCAAAATCTTTTCCTGACACTTTGGCAGCTACGCAGTGGAATTACTGTTATTCTTGTGCATTTTACAGAGCAGCTGCAAGGGCCGTCAAAGTTTACATCTTCTGGGCAGACGTACCACGGGAACTGTGTAAGGGGGAGGGTGCCCAAGGCCTCCGTGTTAGCCTCTCAAAACTGCATCTCTCCCTAGATAACCAAAATGGAAACCTCAAAAGTTGAATCACCATGAGAAACAGGCATCTTGATAAAATAGTGGTTCATCTTTAATCACCATCACGAAGCAGCTGATCTACTGCACTTAGACGGCCTTTCCCATGGCTGTCAAAGGGAACCAGTAATCTTTCTCTTGACATGTGGCTGCTAAAATACAGGGTACAGAACATTCTCTTCAGATGTTCCTTATTAAGTAGCTGTCTGATTTTCTCAAACCCACACAGATCTAGACTCATTTTTTATTATTCTCATTATATCAGGTCTGAAAAAAGTTCCTCCTATCATCTGTTCAAGGAAACGCCAGCCAATATCCCCACTTCCCAAGTAGTCAGAGAAGCCTTTGGCTCTACTGCCGTGATCACAGGAGGCACTGGCCTCTCCTCTTAGTTGAAAAGCAGACGACTGCACCAAATTTGCCTTTACACATCTATGGCTGTAGGTACACCATCTTTATTTTATTCTCTCCTGTAAAGTTTCCCAGCCATTGTCAATATTGCTCCAGGCTGCACAGTTACAGAAGAGGGATGTTATGGGTAGGCTGGAATTTGAGCAGCTGCGCCTCTGGCAGATGTTTCAAACACAGCGCTGTATACTCTGCTGCCCCACCTGAGATTGTTAGGAGACCACTGCTGAGCTCAGCGTGCTGCTGGAGACATACCACTGTCAACACAAAAGCCAGAAAAGAAACCCAGCAATCCCGAAACGCTGCCTTCACTGATCAACATGTTGCTTCCAAGAATCACAGATTAAACTATACGGCATTTATGTCCAACAGTAGGAAGAGCCTGAGGTCTAGCATGCTCATTACACACCGTACTAATTATAGACATTCCTCCCACGTGATGGACTTCATCCTGCTGCCACGTGTACTTCATCCCCAGCCCTCCAAGCTCTCCAGCGATCGGTGCAATTTCCCCCACTGGCCAAAAGGAGTAGGAAGCCTCACTTCAAGCAAACAACGCTCTCACCTGGGCCTCGGCCTGGTCTCTTCTTCCTGGTCTCCACCACCACGGCTGGTTGAGGGAGGGGTGGGGTGGGAGGAAGAGGGAGCGACTGAATACTAGGCTTATGCAACTGGGACAGCAAGTGCGGAGACTTGGGGGGCAGTGGTGGGGGCATGTCACCACTGCTCATAGCACTGTTGAAGGCCGGGGAGGGTGGGAAGGAGAGCCTGTTCGAGGTCGGGAGATATGCGGGGAGTGGAGGAGGAGGTGGTGGGGGTGGTGTGGGAGGTTGATAATCCCTTACTTCAGATGGAGAGGAAGCAGCAGCAGAGAAATCAGTTGTCCTGGCTGGAAATCCACAGGGGGGTAAGGGAGGAGGAGGCGGTGGCGCAGGCGGGTATGAGGCACTGACTTGAAACTTAGTAGGTTTGTCAGCCTGAGGAGGAGGGAGTGGGGGCAGAGGAGCAGAGTTGGGAGACCCCCCCTTGGAAGGCCTTTCTGCCGGAGGGGGAAGAGGTGGAGGAGGAGGGAAAGTGAGGGCAGGCTTGCTGGAAGTCAGAGGCGGTGGAGGAGGCGCAGGCAGGCTGGGCCGTGCGGCGCCGGTTCGTGAGGTGCCGGGAGGCTCTGGTAGGACGGCTGCCCGCGGGCTTTCAGGTGGGTGTAAGGGGTTACTGCCCCCCTTTGCAGTGCTGTTTGGTGGGGCTGCAGTCTTGGGAGCCGCTGCCCGGACTCCAGGAAGCTGTCCAGGCCTCCCAGCTGAAAAAGAGAGATCACATATTATACATCACCATTTTGTTCCGAGTCATTAGACTAAATAGTGCAAAAAGCAGCTCTTCATCTTCCCTTCCCCAGTGGTCACTGAGTGATGAAACTAATTCACCCCAAACATCTCATATCCAACAGGCCACCCCTGGTGTAAGGGCCTGGGAGGTGATGTATGCCAGTGGGCACCAGGGACTCTGCTTAGTTAAATGACGACCTGCTGAGAGACCCAGCTCCCCTCTCTGTTCCTCAGTTTCTGCAACACAAAACACTTTAAGGAGAAGGTGCTTTTCCGTGGAGGCCTGTGGTCCTTCATATTGGCCTCACCTGACTAGCGCAGCCAGCTGAACATGTATGAGCGGTCTGCTTGGAGGTATCAACAGTCCTAGTGAAAAGGCCTCAAAGAACACAGGTACACTGACACACATCCACTTGTATTCTTAAGGTTAAGTACTTGCTTAAGATCAAAAAGTTCACACAAATGTTACATAAATCTCAGTCTTCTGGATTTTTAAGAGTAGTGCCTCAAAGTCTTTCCAGAAGGTGCAGGTTCAAATGTTTTCTTTTCAACAGCAAACGCCCAAAGACTCTTGACCTTACATAATGTATTTGCCTAAGTAAATGTCAAGGATTTTTCTGAAAGCAAGATGTCAAAAAGGTATCTCGTTCTATATTCACATATTCTGACAAGTATGGTCCTAGTTTAAGAATAACTCAAAGTAGCTACTGCAGCTTTGTGAGGAAGCCCAATCACAAGCAGTGCTGAGCATCTTGTACTTGTCTTCCAGAAAACACAAATGCAGGTAGAGTCAAGTTCTGCCTTTCCCTGCAAATGCTTGCTACGTTCTGTGCTGCCTGAGCAGGCGCCAGCTGCCCAACAGCACCAGAGGTCACTGCCACTCTAAAAGAGTTGCCCCTCACTGATGCTTGCACTTCTTGAGGTGAAAGCAGCAGTACGGCTCCCATGCGTGCTTTGCTCCTGTCCTTGTGAAGTGACAATTACCTTGCTTTTCAGGTCAATAAATTACCTTGCTGGATCAGAATTGTACTTTAAAAAACCCAGAAGGCAGAAGTCTTTAATATTAAACTCTACAGTAACATGCAAACCTGTGATACCATAGAAATACACATTAATGGAAGGAAGGAAATGTGACTTTTTTGCCATTTGTGCTGAAGTTGATAAATAGAGTATTGAAATCTGAGCTTATTTGAGGCACAATTACAAGTTTACATTAAGCAAATGTAAAAAATCTCCATGTACAACTGCAGAGCCCACTAAATCTCCTTTTTATCCAGTGTGCAGGTAGCTTATTATTTACATTTTAAGGAATAAGGTACTTGAGATAGAAAGATGATTTCAAGCACATTATTATTTCAGCCTTTCATAGTCAGAAGATGAATTAAACATTCCAAAAAAAAAAAAGTGTTACTAAAGCCATGTCCCCAGAGTACTTTTATACCAAATTGCAGCTCCCCCCAGCTATCCTTTCATACAAATGAAGCCCTTACCTGGCATGTCTCTCTGGCCTGCTGGTCTGAGAACGGGAAAGCCACCAGCAAATAAGCCTCCCAGAGGCTGCTGAAAGCCACCTTTATTAATGGCTGGATTAACTCCATCTCTGTTAGTTCCTTTGGGTTCTGTTACAGGGGGGGAAAAAAAAGTATAGCAAAAAGCCATTTGGTCCTTGCTCTCTGACTGCTAAGACTTAGCACCAACAAACACAGCCAAGACCAGACTTTCTCCTCTTTAAACTGGCTCAGCATTGAAAGTTACTGTTAATACAGTAAATTACCATTATTCTCTGACTGCTATCCTGAAGCACAGCACCCTCTGGTGCTTTTTAATCTCATGTCAACGATGGCACCAGCAAGGAGTTGTGTTAGACTACATTTGAAGATCTTCAGATCACAGATACGTATGTAATCCTTGTTGACAAATCTCCCTTACTGATTGCAAAGCAATGGAATGCAGTGTCCTCAGTGGAGATTTATAGGAAGAGACTAAACAAAACAACTGTCAGGGAGTGACAGGGTTTAGCTGATCAAGCATGTCAAGATCTTTCTAACCCTATCTTTCTCTTACTTGCTCTGCTCCCCTAAGCTCAGTTCATATGAGAACCAGTTGTTTATTACAAAGAACCCTCTTGCCTTTTCCGCCACTATCCCCAAGATACTTTCTTTTAGCATTGTCACTCTAAGGGAGAGAAGAAAATTAAACAAAACAAAACCAACAACAGTGATCTGCCATTAGCGAGATGCCTGGAAAAGGGTTCGGGTGAGAACAGACACTAAAAAGAAAAGGCTCTAGCATCTGCTATAATTTGTCAAAAGTTAATCTTCTCCCTGATTTTAAATGATGATCAGACATGCATTCCCAGCTAAAAGAGACTTAAGAAGGTAAACACTGCTGTTTCAAAGGAATTAAATTGATGCTTCCAGATTTTTTTGGCATATTTTGTTCTTTTTATCTAGTTGGCTCTGGCAGAAGAGTTGTTCTTTACAACTCCTGTTTAATTAATAAGAAACACACATGGGTTTCATCATTCATGATATTTTTTTGGACAAGGAATGCCTGTTGAGGTGATATCCAGTTACAGACTCATTATGAAGTGTTAACAGCTGTTGATCTCAGCACAGGACGTAAGCTTAGAAAATTAAACTCTCCTCCCTTCGCATCCTAAAGCCATATTAAGATGTTGTCCTTTGATGAACTTCAAACCTGCCCTTCAATTTGAAAACTGTCCAGCTGACTTCCACAACTGAGGCTTCTGCAGAGCTCACCCAAGGACCTTACTCAGGAGCCCATACTTACTCTCGATCTGTGGTGCACTTCGGTCGTTGATTTGAGTCACTTTTCTTAAGCGAGTTCCCTGCTGGATATCAGCTAACAGTGCGTTTCGTGCTTTCTGGTCTTCCTTTCGCAATTTTGGTAATTCTGAACTTGCCTGTTGACGACATGAGCATTAGACAGCAGGTACAGATAAAAACATATGCTTAGAAAGGACACAAACAAGCATGGGATAGAAAATATGAAATAAGCCATCCCTGGCAGTTGTCATTTCAAAGCTTTTGGGTTCAGTCAACCAGAACAGCATTCAGCTGTACGGAAGGCAGGCGACATGAAAGTTTAAATATAACACAAATCTAATGCTGCGTTAATACTGTTGAAAGGAAATTAGGGGATATGCTTAAATGAAACGTGACCTCTTGCTTGGCCATTTATGATCTCAGCCCCACAACTGTAGCTCTGACTGTCTCTGTCTTTAGCTCTTTTCATTCTATTTACAATGCTTTATAACTAAGATTTTATATGCCATCTTCTGTTTTACCCATTTTGCCTTACGGAAAAAGACTGATAACTGCACATTGAACTTATATTTGAATGTGATCATTAACTAATTTAGATTCTCTCTCTGTACAGGAGAATTACACCAGTTTAAGCAGACTGTCTTTACAACAATACAATTAAATTCCAGTAAATTTTCTAGCCTATCCAATGTCCATAAATGAAAAGTCAGGTAGTAGTTNTTTATTCTTATTTCATCAATTTTCCTGTTTTAAAAAGTCAGAAGCACATCCTGCTTTAAAAAGTTTGGAAGTTTTGCTTTCTTGAAGCAGATAAAAACCAACAGAGCTGCTACTGCCAAACCTATCATGTGGTTAACAGGGTGGTCTAATAGAGGGGAATCTTCATATCATTGGAGTAATGTGCTGCTTTTTTCCACATCTACTGCAAATTCTCACAGGTTACCAAGCTTCCTAAAGAGACTGAAGTGTTTCCATAACCCCAAATTTTACCATCAGTTATAATAAAGCAGAACAATACCGTCATACTTTAAAACAAAACAGAAAGCCCCAACAACTTGGTTATAGCATTCTGAAAGTAAAACAGAAGCTTGAAAAAAAGTTAACCAGCTGCTGAATTAATAAAATGTCTAACTTGCTAATCTTAAATGAAAATTATACTGTTACAACGCTACTTGTTGTTATTGTACTAGCTTAAAAAAGATATATATTTACAGATTTGCACAGGCCCACTAGATGGCACTCCAGATTGCTGCTAATGCCAGCTGCATTCCTGACACCTGATGTAAAAACTCTGAATTATACAATCTTGTGACTGATACCATAACTATATATTATTTAAAAATATTAGAAAAGAACACTGATACATAGTTTCCCAATCCGAAACAGTGCTACCCCCCACCCCCCACCCCACCCTGTGTTTTAAGGACGGTGAGTCTCAGTTCCCATTATGACCACCCTGAAACGCTGCATGTATAGTAAAAGCAACATTAGACTATGTACAAGCCAAAAGCTATTTCCACTCGCATTTTAAGTTGACAGTACTTACTGTGAAAAATGGAAATACCATCACTGGAGCAAGGATGACTTCCCTTCTGTTAAAAGCTTTTTACCAGTATCGTGAACTTTACGCCTCTCTAATGTAACATGGCAATTAGAACCTAGAGGGCTCTGATCACGACCTATGTTTAAAATTAGATCCAGCAGCTGTGTTTTTGTTTCCAGGTTCAAGTGTCTGTATACTATGCCAGCTGTCCACTTCATCTCCCCAGTCTACTTTTCTGAGCAGGTAGACTACTGGAATATAAAAAGTCTTCATATCCAAACAGCTATTAGACTAAAATACCCTGCTTGTGGCAACTTACATTTGCAAGTGACCTGAGACTTGATACCACTCTAAGAGAGAGAAGATATTAATTTGTTCACCATTTATAACATAAAAAAAGAAGGAGCACGCTATGCTGCAGGCCCAGAACGCAGTGTAATAAGCTGCCGTTGTCTTAAGACAGATTGCCTTACTTCAGGTCCAACTCCATCTCATGCCTCAGCTGTTTCTTCTTCCTCCTCAAGGAAGCAAGAGATACCATCTTCCTTGTCCAGCCTGGTGGACTCGGCTGATTGATTAGCTGCTGAGTAGCTTGATACGGATTCTCTTTTTCCATTACAAAGTCAGGATGGTCTGCAGTGTAATGTTGCCTGGCTGCACACCGGCCAGAGCTCCTTCGGACGTCTTGTTTGCTGCCTGCACTTTCAAGGCCTGTGACAACTCTTGCCAAGAAGCATTTCACCAGGTATCTCACGCACTCATCTACTGGTGTCCTGTCCTTGCAAATTCATATTTTTACCGTATTGCTTTTTGATACACAATCAGAACAGAACCTTCATTCCTCTGATTAATTAACAGCATATATTGATTAAGAAATTAATTTGGGATTCACACTCATGCTATGCCTGCACTCCATAGCACAAGAACAGATATTAAACAGGTAAGTTGTGTATCAAGAGAAAAACAAAAAGAGAAACTGTTACAGGTGTTAAATCTCAACCCTGACCACATGAAATAGAAATATTTAGGCAGGAAGACAAATATATTTTGAGTCACTGCAGAAAAACAGCTGCAAGACAAAGGATGCAATTCTTTGACTGCTTTTTTTCTCCTCTCATCTGAAGGGCAGTCTCATTTATTTCCAGAAATACCTTAATCTTTCAATGAAAATCAAAAGGAAAGCAGAGAAGAATGCAAAGACCGTTTATCAGATGCCAGAGCTGCCTCAGGTTAACACAGACTGAAATTAAGATTCCATACTTTATTTACATGAATCAGTAAGGGAACGGTGGCTTCTCATTACCTTTTATTCTGCTACTACTTCAAACAAAAGAAACGGCACATTCAATACATAGTTTGAAACAGAACGGAACAAACCACACATGCAAATAACTTGAACATAACAGAAATATTCCCTTTTCATCTCACCAAACTCCACTACTTTTGTCTCCATTGTCCTAAATCACACTCTCAGGTATGTTATTCAGTAAGGCATAGGATCAATGTTTGGGCTACATTACAGCACTTGTAAACAGGAAGATACCATCAAATCACAATATTTAGAGTGATGTTCCAGAGTATAAACCAACGATGATGGAAATAAACATTTCAAAATTTGCAGGTGGTAACGGAGACCCGCAGAGTAATGAGTAACGAGGACTGCACAGTTACACAGACAGATTTGAATCACTGCAACTTGAGGCCATTTGGCAAAAACAAAGCAAAACATGCTCCCCCACCACTGGGGTGGGAGGGAAGGTGCACAATATACAAATGCCAAATGTAAAATCAAAAGTTACCAGACGGAAAGTGCTGGCCATAGCTCTGAAATGAAAGCCTGCATCCGGAGTGCCGCAGGTCTGAATCTTGCAGTGGGCTCTAGCAGCCAGAGCGCACGGGCAAGTCGGCCTGAACTCCCAGCACAATGCTGTGGCAAGGAGGGCTAGCGTACTCCTCAGATATATTTTATCCTTACGGAAAAACAATGTGAGCAAAATTGGAATTGCAAGTTTAGTTCCAGTCTCCAGATCTTTAAAGTGATGTTGAAAAACTGGAGATGTGCAGAAGAAAGCCAAAGTGATATTCAAAAGGCTAGAGCAAACAGTTCAGATTCTAGGAGCTCAACCTGGTCAGTCAGCCCTAAAGAAGCCTGAGGAGTGATCTACCTGCGGAATGTACAAACCTTTACAGGGAAATAATGGCGACTGTTAGGGACCTGTTAATCCTGCAGAGGCAGCCATTTGCTGAATTAATGTAAAACACAGGCAAACTACAGTTAGAAAGCAGGCAAACGTGGAAGCAGCAAGAGTGACTGCTCCTGGAAGGGAACAAGTGAGGACAGTAGCAGATTACTGATTTCTTGGTTTTCAGATTAAGGCTGGACCCTCTCTGGCAGATCGCTTTTTGTGAAGCACAAGCCACTGGGCCCCACATAGGCTACCTGGTGACATTTAATACCTTGCAGTGGTGAGGCAGTTGGTGTTTTGTAAAAGCTTCTTCCAATTCTGAATTCTCTGAATCATTTTACCTGGCAGAGCAACTCTGTTTGTACTACTTATATGGACCATGCAAGGCTTAGGCTCTGACTAATCATAATCTTAACACCCTAACTCAGCTGCATCAGACAGAAATTTTTCTGTCTGGAAAAAAAAAAAAAAGAGACTTTTTTTTTAATTAAAGAAAATGGACTGAAATCTATGGCAATGAGCTCCATTTCTGGCTACATTCCTGCTGTGATACTTGCATCACCTTAGGAAACTCACTTCACATCTTGCAGGATGGATGGGAGCATTGACCTACCCTCTGGGCTCCTATGATACTTAAAATATTTAAGAGGTATACGTGCTCAGATAGTAAAATGCCGTAAATGCAGAAGGCACCAGGCTTCACAGTAGTCCTAATTATAGGGACATACTAATTCTTATCTTTCAGATGTGAAAGAGCACCTTGCACACAGAAAACAGGAATTCCTCTGGACTCCGAGCAGGTAGATCAGGTCACAATGGATGTATAAATTATCCCATAAATGGCTTATATTTACTCTAATGTTTAACTATGGTCTGTTTTGAATTTGCAGAGTAATTCAGGGTAGTGTAGATCTTCATAAACATGACAGTTGAAGCAAAAATGTACCTCCAACCTTCTGGACAATCTAGTGGTCATGGACCTTTGTTTCAGAATAAATCCATCATCTGATGGGAAAAAAGGATCCTGTACTCCATTTCTATAGTAGGTAGAAGCCACAAGTAAGAAAATACAGCATGATTCCATCCATTGTCTTTTTCCATGCATTCTCTTTTACCTCAGAGAATTTATAATATTTAGTATCCATACTCATGACATGTAATGAATTGTATCATCACAGTAGATTCTCTTTCCTGGTCTCTTTTTATGAAAACTATGCTAAATAGAGCTGTGTAGAAAATGTATTTATTTACCTGAACTAAATTTAAAAAGAAAGTCAAAATACATTTAGCCTATCCCTAACAATATCTATTTAGTGAGATGTGTAACAACAAAATTAAAAATATATCAATCAATTTGACATGCAGTATTTTATTATGGGCAGAGAGATAGCTGTCATTTGCTGACGATTTCATTTATTTCTGAGAATCTGGTGTCAATCCTCCTTCCTCCCCCCCATGCCCCACTTTTCCCTAGACAAAAAAGGGTTTGATGCAGAGATCAAACACAGACACAGGCAGAAGGCATACACTGTGTATATTTTAGTAAATGAAGAGTTTGAGGACAGCCCTTAACAAATCCTTCCTTTCTTATTATTTTTCTATGCTATTCTCAGCAAAACCTGCCCAGACACTGGCTGAGGCAAGGAATCTCCCTCAACGCAGCACGCAACACCTCCGTTTTGCTTTGTAAGGAAGGAGAAAGACATTGCAGCAAGATAAAGAAAGATGAACGGAAAGCCCTAGGATAGGGGGTGATTGGGCACCAAGACACATATTCAGGAAAATAGGCTTTCCTGGGCCAGCCTTAGCCTCCTCTCATCCGACCGGACATGATTCACAGACCAAACTTCAAAAATGCAAAGGAAAAAGTAAGCCTACAAACATAGCAATGCACGATTAATACCAGCAATGTAGAGCAGCAGACGGGGTCAAAACCAACAATAGCTGTGCAGGCAATGCAGCCAGTGACACGACAGTGCCACGTCTGGCTGAAGAAACTGTGCATGTACAGTGTAAAACAACCAAATCATTTAAACCGTAATTCAAGGAACCTACGCAGCCTCAAGGAAAAGCCTGAACAACCCGAAGTATAACCAAAAAACGCACAAATATTGCTACATCCACAATGACTGGAATCCTGCCGCAGACAGTACGGACTGTTCAGGAATGATGACAACAAAGGTAAAGCTAGCTGTGTAAGGCTGCCTGCACATAATGCCAGCGATGGCTAGGAGCACTGCGAGGAAAACACAGCATGTTTGGGGTTGGTAAATCACTCTGAGGAAGGACGATCAGCGTTCTCACTGCCCATATGGCACAGCAAGGCTCTCCAAGTAGGAGAGCATGAAGGGAGGTGAGATGACTGGGTCCCCATCCAGCCATAAAGCTACTGCTCGCTTGAAGGAAAGCCCAGCACAGGGTAGGTGCTCACGACAATCTCAAAGGGCAGAGACAGAGTGAGGGGCCACCGCGCTGGTAAGGTGCAAAATCCTGCTAAAATACCCTTCTGGGAACACCGATGATGAAAAAGAGTGGACTAAGAACAAGGGAGACCTGCTTGCAAGCAACTTACTCTGTAAGTTCCTTCCCCTCAACCACAAGCTGCTGACCACTAAATATATTTAATAAAGTGTCCCATAGGAAGATCCCCATAAGAATCAGGACTAATGTACTTAAATACATTCAACTTTTAAAAGACTATCCTTTTCAAAAACAGAATTGACAGAAAAAAATATTCACAGTAAGATGCCAGAACATTTGAACAAACTACAGTATCATAATTTTCACTGAAAAAATGAGGTTGTTTTGGAACAAGACAGAAAACAAAAGATGACCAGAAATCTCAGTGTGAGCCAGCCAGTATGTCTTCCTTGACATAGCACAGGATTATAAAAGTCATGTGTACTTTAGTAGTCCAACATGAAACCTGAAACACCAGAGGAACTCGTTTCCCTCGAGATCAATCCACTATCACCAGATTAGAATTATGCCAAGAATTCACGATGTTAAATTTGTAGCAGAAGCAATTTGCCCAGCAGGCAAGAGCATTGCTTTTACAGAGCATTCTCAAACTGGCAGCTGAAGTCTCCCCCGGGAATGTGCTGGGAAATGCAATTGCAACAAAACCCAGGAGCTCATGAAAATACTAAAATAAACCCAGTTTCCAACAAGGCACAAACAGAAGTACTGTAGAGAAAAACACTGTAATCCTTCTTGTGTTTGCTTTAAATGTGCATCATGTGTGGTTTTACTCATGCACTGCCAGATGTAAAATAATCGTAACAAACCCCTTTTCCAGTTTGAGGAAAAATCCAACAAGTCTCAACAACAAAGCAGATCACTTCTCGTATTTTAAGTATTCTAAAGTGTTAGCTTATGAAGAAGTTTGCGAGATCTAGTGCGTGCAAGTTTTGGTTCATCTATTCACAACAGAGCCCTGACCTCTGATTTAAAGCTTTTCAATCATGGGAAACCTCAGCACGGTGCAAGACGCCACCTGCACAGTCAATCGCAAGATCAGAGCTGCTTCTTGTATTTCTGCTCTGTAGCATAGGATGAAACTAATTAATTCCTGGCACTTGGTCTACCTGTGTAAACACGGCTATCTCGCAGACTTCTAGCAAGCCGAGCTCCAAACACACGTAGTGTGAGGGGTCACAATCCAGCCAGCATTTCTTCTGAAGGAGCCCACATGAGGGGACCTGCCAAATAGCTTCCTGGCAGCTAATTAAGCCATTGTTTCAAGAGAATGACAGGACTAGGGTTTCACGATTCTATCTACACCGCCTAAATAATTATTAACCATGATCTCAGCATTCATCGCACAAAGTTCTGCAATCTGAATCTGCCGGGTTGAAAAGGCCGTCGAGCCATGTGTGTGCTTAGATAGGCTGTATCTACACCAGACTCGTTCCTCAAATTCAAGCAAGGGAAGTACTGTGCAAAAGTCGTAAGAGACCTGTTCCTGGCATCTTAGGCACCGCCTAATCCTGGCATTAGCAGATCTAAATAATGAGGTGTTTCAGTGTTAGCAGAGACCACTGCCTGTTCTGCACTAGCATTCTGCCTGCCTGTAGCGTACCACTAGATGCAAACGTACCAGCAGACACAATGGCAGGGAACAAAAGATAAAAAATAGCATAGCAGGAGTTACTCTCTCCTACATCCCTATTCCAGTGTTCATTTCAGTCGTCACCAGCAATCAATGCTACCGCACCCCATAAAAACCCTCCTCACTCCCTGTTAGCACCACTCAATCAGACAATGCAAAATTTTGTGTACTTAAAGGTTAGATTGATCCTGCTACAAATGGAACAGTGGGCTTATTAACAAGGGTGTACTTAAAGTTTTCCAGTGTGGGTTTCTAAATTTTTGTACCTGAATGCAAAAATGCAGCAGAATCAATATGGTGATTTATACCTGCTGAGCCACTTAGCTTTCATGTGAGTATTTAACTTTCTGACACCCACATTTTGAACGCAAATTCTGGCTGTTCTTTCACTAAAATAAAATATGCAGTAACATAAGCCACCAAAATGGAGGCAGTGTAAAATCAAAACTACTGTAGAAGTGTTTTCCCAGCAGTTCAGAAAGATCACAAGCCAGATACCAAAAATACCCTGGGACTGGCTTCATCATTTTGAATTTTGAATTTCACCTTCTGATTTCTAAATTTTTGGGATTCAAATTCTCAAGTTTTCCCCTGCATCAATTAAAAAACAAAGTGAAAATTCTTATATAAACAAGAAAACCTGAGGTCCTGGCATTACGATGAAAACGCCAAACAGCACAAGGCTGAAAACACTGCAGTGGGAGCTGGTGACACTTCATGTTTATTCTGTCTGCTACAGCAGGGTCCCCAGAATGACAAGGGCTATTATGAGCAGTGATAACAAAAAAATTCAGCAACACATGACAAGCTACACATATCACAATTTAATCTTACTCTGTTCTAAGAATGCTACGCCATTTACCCTACCCAATTTCTCACGTAGAAGGAACTGATAGTTCTGCAATGCCTTTTAGCTTCAATGCAAGATTATGGTCAGCCTGAAACGGGACAGTACTGAGAAACTAAAATTTCTTGCAATGTCACATTCCAGCAACATAAAGAGGTCCAACACAAGTATTGCTATAATTCTGGGCTCCATTTTAATTAAAAGGCTACAAGTCTAACATTAATCGACAGATGGAATTTAATATGTAGCCACCGCATATAACACAGATGGACTAATGATTTTTCAGGGCAATAATACCTTGCGAGAAGAACGGCAAATTAACCCATTAGCTCTCTGCAGCTTCTAGTACCTGGGTTCGATATTTATGGCTCCTTATGGCACCTCTGTGACACACTGCAATTTCTATACTTTTAGCCATTAAAGAAGGAAAAGCGATGCACAAGTCATACAGGTGAAAAACGGACACCCAAAGTAAGAAAAATAAACTTAAACGCTTTCTATTCCATTCAGACATGTACAACATACAGCATTATGGAAAAAAAAACAAAAAACAAAAATCAAAACACAAAACAGAACTCACCACCTAAATAAATTAAAAGTAGTGACCTAAGAGATTTCTAGCAAAGCATTCAAGAAGATCAGCACGCATGAATACATAGCAGCGCATGTCCCTGCATCTGTCCAGACGAAATAGATGGAGCAATGCCAACCTAGTACTTACAATTTCTTTGTGTTTCCCCCACCTTTCATAGTTCCTACTTATCTTTTCTGTTCTTGTTGACTACAGGTACAGAAGGCTAGAGCAGCAACACTGTGAGATGCCATACCCACGCAACCCCGCATTTTCCACCATCTGAAAATAAAGTAAAATAAACCGCAGACACTGCTTTTTCTACATAACTGCCCCTCACTACTTTATGAAAGCAGACAGGTGTGAGATATGATACATTATTAAAGCACTATAAATCAGCTTCCTTTGTTCTGGCTGGAGCAAAGCACCCTCAAAAATGTCAGCTATACTTCGTGCAACCCTTAGCACAGTCTGTATGATGGCCAGTCATCAACAAGATTACCAAGCCTGTGCTCTCTCCCACTCTGGTATGTTTTCAGCTAGCAGCAATAAACATTATGATTAAATAACTCCTGACCGAGGGACTTCATGACAAAGCAGCAAGTGTCATCTTACTCACAGCTCACATAAAATTTTAATAAACACATTCCTAAATATTTTGTAATTGGCACTACATACGATTATGTTAAGCTTTCAGTGTTATGTTTGCACATCTAGGGGTCTGACTGAAGACTTCATTTTCATGAGAAGTGACCTTTATTTTTACAATCAATAATTAGCGAGCATGCACACACATTTATGCATATACATACATATATGTGCACGTTCCCTTTCTCATGATACTACATTTGGTAGGCCCAAATCAGAATACCATAAATCATCATTATCTCCAGCCAAGCTGTTTTACATACGTTGTTTTTCTCCTTCCAAAGAACAGTAGTACTAAATGTTACAGGAGCAAAACCAACTCCCACACACTTTCAGATAAGTGCTGTAGTTCTCTGAATTTCTTGGGAAGGTTGGGGTAAACAGCTCAACAAGGTTTGCTCTCCGACAGTTACATGAAGGAAGAAAAAACCAATCCCCACAAGGAAAACTATCACCTGATAGTTTTCCTTAACATTGGAAATCCTATCTCCGTGTAAATTATGCATTTATCACAGTGTTATACCATAAGAAACTGTTCTTCTGATTTTTTTTATTACGTGAATAGAAAGCATGGTCAGAATAACAAACTTGGTAAACATTGACATATGTTCATCTACAAGAGAAATTCTATTAAAAAAAAACACAACAAAATAAGAATGCTGTAATCATTAAGATTGATCTACATGCCAGTTTAATGTTCACCATTATTTCAAGTTTCACATTTCTCTCACTAAAGTAAGCATATTCCTTTCTTCTCCTGCATTCCTAGTTTTTAGAAGGCCAATAAAGCAAATAAACTCCTGGTGCTACTTTACTGGCTTTAATAGTTTGCTACATTGTGATTTTTTGGGTTCATTTCCACACTAAAGCTTTAATAATAACAATTCCAAAGAGAACAGAAATATTTTCTTGAACTCCACAAACACGTGAATCATTAAACAAACATCTCTGAGAAAGGCTCAACCCAGCAAGCCTGCTACACATACACACTTCCTTCAGTACTAACGTTTTTATAAGTGATGACTGAACATAACATTAGGAATTCATACGTACAGACAAAGGCAGCACAGCAATGCATGTAAAAAGTAAACATGGTTCATCAAAGCAAAGTTTTCTCTTGATCCTCTCTTGGGAGCTTTACCTGAGAAATTTTTTAATCAGCCTCAGCGGCAATATCTACTTTTGGAAATACAACAACCTAAACTAACCAGAACGCCTCCTACAGCTAAAAGGTAAAAGCAGTGAAAAGAAAGAGGGGAAAAAAATGGAAATAAAAGATCTGACTTCTGCAAGCCAGTACCAGAAAATATGTTGGGGCACAGTTTTATTCTGCCTACTTATCCCTCTCATCTTTATGTATGACCCCCAGCAGGCAGGCATTTGAAGACATGCTTAATTAATCGAATTATATTTACATTTTGACTCAGCCACCTACAGCTGCTATTGCAGATACCCCAGCATTCTCTCCTGAAAAATCCACTTGTTTTTCTTCTAAGTATGCTCTAACAACCAGTAGCTTTTCAGCTGTTGGGCACAGGTGGCTCCTAGCATGTCTTAAATACCATCTCCAAATCAATTTAGTATTGCCTTGCAACAGCTTCTGTAAGAAGTGAGAATTCAGTATGAATACTTCAGAATATCTGCAAGTTCAAAGCTTTGAAAATAGTAGGAAAGAATCTAACTTTCTTCTGCCTTAAGAGGGAGTTAATAGTACTAAGAAGTCAAGTGCTAACAGCGCTTAGGTTTTCAATGAAGTAAGGGCTGCAAAATAATTTGGGACCATGGCTCATTATATTCCATAAGAAAACGTGCAGAAAAAGAAAAAGGTAATGTAGCAACTATTTCTGCCAAAAATCTCTTACTACTGAAAGCAAGAGGAAAGTCTAGCTACTATAAGTACAATCAGAAAAGCACGACAAGTGTATAGTACCCATGTAATGGTATCATGCAAAATGACAGGATTCTAAAACCTCAACCTACATACAGATATTCTTCTTTTAACATAAAACAAATAAGTAAAACTCATGGATCATCTGCATATCAATACAGCAATTAAACTCTAACTTTTATTTGCCAACGTGTAAGTATTACTCTGGCTTAATTATATCAATATAAAAGAATGAAAATCACAGTGCTGTTTACTTTGGAACGTTTCCAGGTGTAGCCCAAATAAAACTTGTTTGTTTTGAAGGTTTGCTTAAAGCTACATGCCTATGAGAATTTTTATTCCTCCGTCCTCCAACTGTAGATTTAGCAGCTGTAACAACAGCTGGGCAGTTCAGCAGCTGTAAAAGGCAGATGCCAAGTTCTAGAAAACAGCTTCCTAGTAAAAGAAAACAGGGCCTGTAGCAAGTTTTCATGGATTCCCCAATTAGAAAATTTTACTCTGCAATTTAACACCAGCTGGAGATTTGACTTTTACTTGTACTGTGCTTTTGCTGAACTTGGGCTACAGATCCTCTTGAATTGGCCCTTTCTGGTTCCATTATGACAGGGAAAATTCCTTTCACTGTTTCAGAAAACCGATGTTCTGTCACATTATTATACTAACTCTCAATGTTGGCTCATGGGCTTTTCAGTGCCAATGCTTTCATTAAAAGGAAGGCTTTATTATCAGACACTCATTATAAATGTTTGTTTGTATCATATCACCAAAATGAAACTGACTATAAATTCTGCACATCTTACCCACAGAAGATCATTTTAGTAAAAGAATGATCTAAATAAAATATGGAAATACAGTATAAGCCCTCTTATATCAAAAGCCTATCATAGTACTGGTTTTGGTCATGAGAAAAGGAAAGGGAACAAAACCTAAAACTTGTGTATCCTGGTTCTTATAGGTCCTCTTAGCTTTCTCAAGTCATTTACAATTTGGAATACATTACAGGAATCTAAAAATGTCTCTAGATATTTACTGAGTTAAATTTATTAGGATAAGAACACTTGCAGCTTTGTTGACTTTGACTGCAGTTGTGGGCATTAAATTGCTCACAAAATTCAGCCCACTTGTTTCAGTATCTAACTATAGGTTGTGTATCAACTCTGAAGAGCTGCTAACTGAAAACACGGCTGATGCTGCCCAAAATTAAAACAGAATGATAACAGGAATCAAGCACTGCTGATTTAAGGTATTATCTCCGTCTTCCTCCTCCTTATCTCCACAGCTCATGGTGAGTTTTACAAAACGGCTCAGTGTGCAAAGCAGCAAAGAGAAACATGCAAGGAAAGCTCCTCCTGGATGAAGATAATGTGAAAACATTATTAAACAAAATCAACAGACCTTCATGGGAACAAAACACCAGAGATACCAGAGAATGCAAGGCAGAAATAAAGAAATAACCCCCCCCCCCCCAAAAAAAAACCAAACAACAACAACAACAAAAACATTTTGAAGTACATTTAAAGCATGAAAAAGTACTGTTTGCTACAGGGACTAACATATACTGCAAATAATTACAGTAGTGACAGAAAATACATGTAAAAATAAGGAGAGACTTTATGTCTTGAACATAACCATGCCAGGTTTCATTATTTCAAAAATGGTCTAGGAATTTCAATGCAGAAACAGGCTACGAAAAAATTATTACAGTATACAAGGAATGACAAACTTTTTTTTTTATCATAGGTACAATAATTAATGGTGAAGGTATGAAAATGTAATACCACAAAACTCCACGCAGAGCATCCTCCCCTGATTGCAAACACGCTAGCAGGGCACATGTTTTACTTCATGGCACACAGAGTAATGATCTATTACAAGCAGTAATTGTTCCTGCACATGTATAAAAGCATATTGTGCTGTATCCCCAGGAAGATGGCATGTGCTAGAAAAAGAAACACCTACAGCTGAACACTGTGAGTCTTAACAGAAGCTATACAAAAGAAGATGAATAAATTAAGACTTACCACCTGCAGGTTACCAATACAAAAATTAGTTCCCCGTGACTGGAGAAGTATTCACAAATGCTAAATTCTCACCACATGCACTTTAATACAGGGGTCTCCGAACTTTTTGTGATCACACACCCTTATGGACAAAAAAATTTTTGAGCATGCACCCTTGACTACATGTATGTTTATTTATTTATAAGTTACACACATGTACTACTGAAGTTCCAACATTTTCTTCCCGTACCCGTCTTTGGAGACCGCTGCCGTAATGAACAGAACAAAAGCCAGCAAAACAAGCACCAGCCTCAGATATTTCCTATGAATACATACACCAAAATTCAGGAAGCTCTGAGCTGGCTACCATACCTAAGCTTTTGCTAATAGAGATAAAAAGTCAATCTTACCAGAGGTGGTGGTGGAGGTGGCCCTCCAGAAGGTGGTGGAGGCGGTGGTGGAGGTGGAGGTGGCGGCGGCACAGGCATCCGTTAGATTTGTAGCTTCACGCAGTTATGAAAAATATAGCCCAAGTCTATGTCCTTGAGGGGAAGGAAGGGAGGAGAAAGAAAGTGGAAAAAAAAAAAGAACATGTTTATGCACTGGAAGCTGAAGATCAGCCAAATTTCTAGCTCTCAGCAGACTGAAGACTTTTGCACCACACCGCTTCCAAAACTATGCGATGAACAGCCTCATTATAGTTATCTGATGACAACATTCATCCAAAGAGCAAGCTCACGTATTTGGACAAGTGCCATGAATACCAAATGCATAGATGCCAACCTGTCCAGCTTTAATTATTATGCCTTCCCTTAATCTAGCCCATAGCCCTGAAATGTGATTCTGCAGAGAACAAATCACAGTCAACCAAATGTAGACGCTCCTGCTGGGACAAAAACTCTGTTGACTTTAAATCAGAGTTTTGCTGCTCAAAAAGAAAGAGCAAAGAACTTTGGAGCAAGTCCAGTGACCCTTAAAAAAGAGACATGATTGAGAACAATAGATAAAGAAATAATTCTACAGATTAAAGTTTCGTTAAACATAGTTCTATTAATAAATGATGGTATATAACAATCAGATATTTCAAGTACTAAAGTCAAATGTATAGTGTTTCCTGCCATTTTAAAATGTTAACTTTTCACAATCCTTTAGTAATATACTGACTAAAAGGACAAATATCTTCCAACAGAAAGGTGAAGGCTCTAATTTACAAATAAGGGGCTGTGGGATTGATATTCAAAGCTCGTGCAAATTGTGCAGATGTACCTAAAACAGTATTGACGCATAAATCACTAATAAGTTGCAGAGTCTGGGTTAAGGACTGAGAGTTTGGTTGACTGCATTTCACTTTTGATACAAGGCTCCTGTGAGCTGTACTTAAGAAACATCATGGATGTTCAGCCAAACATTTTTCCCTACAATCTTTGAACCTGACTGGATTCTGGGTGAATTTAACTGAATGGCGCTGATTCAGGAAAGATTCAATTTTACTCTGTCATCACTATTTTTAGGGTTAAGGTAATTATAGAAGCTTTGAACTGGACATACTTAAATATGCCTGAACAGCTATTCAAGCTATAACATAGCAAAGACATCATTCAAGCCTCCTGCTATCCCCGTGACACTGGGAGTCACATGGTTACCAGAAGACACTAAGCACCATTCGCAGTAACGTTAAATGTCACTTCAGGAACTGAGGAGATACTAACACATGCATTACAATAAACCTAAATTGTCAGCTCAGAGAATCTAGTCCTTCTCCTCTCTCCTGCCCATACCCCCAGCGTGCACACACACGTGCGCGCGCTTTTCTCCTTCGTTCAGAAGTGCATGGTACATTCTGCAATGTCCTTCCAATACATGAGAGCTTAATGACCTCGCTGGATCTGGTTCCTCCTGGCGAGAGCCAGAGCGCAGGCACTCCGTGCACCAGTAAGGGAAGGGGGCTCCTTCCAGCAGCAAGCCAAAGGAGAGTTTACAATGCTAACGTGAAGTGAGGAGAAAAAAGCTGCCAGGCTGGACTTTGCTGAAATGCATTAAGCAGCAGTTCTGTGAGTTGTGGAAAGTCAGTCAGGCTGAAGGAAGAGAAGCAGAAAAGCCTAAGCAGCGATGCAAGCTGCATGTGGCAAGGGACTGATCAGCCGCAGAAGAATCCAGTAAAATATGGTGGAAAGGGCTTCAGAAAACTAGCTGAGAGCTTTCAGCCGCACCTGGGGCACTACTGACTATGCTCGTCCAACCCGTTCTCCAAATCCCACAGTGAAGGAGATGCCACGACCCAGACCACCTACTCCAGGCACCCCAACTGTTGGAGAAGCCTTCTGTTCAGCTGAACATGAATTTCTCACTCACTTTGGACAGAGAAAAGAATAGATACATAGAACAGGTTGTCTCCTCTCTGCAGCGGTCTGTTACGTATTTAAAGGCTTATGCCTCCCCCTTGAGTCATCTCTTCTTTATGCCAAATGACTTATTTTTTAAAATCTTTATCTGTAGGCAAAGTTTTCCCAATCCCTGGTCATTCCTGTTGCCCTGCTCTGAATTCCTTCCAACTGCCCTTCTTGAGATGAAAGGGCTCAAGATTAGGAGAGGCAATGAAGTTAAAAGGCACGTGCAGCCTTGTCCACTTCCGTAGCAAGTGTATGTGAACAACATCCAGACAACATTTACTTTCCTTCTGCTATATCTTGTAAAATCCCTTATAGAAGATCAGTCACAAATTAAATATGCAGAGCCTCTGCAACATTTGCTTTCACCCTTGAGAGAATGCTATGCAAAGGACTAGCACATCAAAGCACTCTGGATCTGTAAAGAGAGTTGGTTACCATCACTTTAATAATGGCTTAATGAAGTTTTCCAAGAAAGCCAGCATCACCAGCATCTCCACTGTTCTACCCTCATTGTTGTCCTGTGCAAAAAGCTATTATCAAAAGATAACTCCTTTCTTCAATTAAGTCATTCAAAAACATGGACATAAGGAGAATGAGTCTTCCCTGCTAATAATATGTTTCGGGTTATTATCTTTCTAGCCTGCAATACAGGCCTTTAGTCTTCAGTAAGGATTTAGATTGGGAAATATGCTCTTAGTCAAATTAGAAAAAAAATACAGCCCACGCTCCTGTGGCAGACCATGTGCAAGGCAGCAGGAGGCAAAGCACGCTGGAGGCGAGCAGCAGTGGGAGAAAGGAAATGGGAACCAGATCTTGGTATTTAGAAGTCATAACGGGAAATGCAATCAGATGACTTTTCTGGCTGCCTGTCTCACCAGCCCCAGTACCAGAACCAATCCGTACAGCCATCTACAACCCAAAACTCAGTGCACAGGAAGTGTTACTATTCACTTCACCAGGTACCCCATTCACCTATCCTGAATCCTCTTGTCCAGTGACACAGGAGAAGAATGCATTTCAGGGGGCTATAACCCACGATCCTTGAATGAAACATTAGACATGCCACATAGCTTTCCTCCCATGCTGTTCCAAATCCTCTACAAATGAGCTGTTCCTTCTTTCAGAAAATTCTGCATATGCACCTTCCTCTGTCTCTTCTCACAAATCCAGAGTCTTGATATCCTGACCTTGTGTGCTTTTGTGCACACAAACTCACACTTTTTTTGCACCGCACTATTACACTAGGAAGGCGAACACATCTAATACCTGCACAATGAAGGAACATTTTACACGCAAGGGTTCTATTTGTTCAAATGGGACTGGGAAGAAGGAGCACTGTCATTCACACAAGCAGGTAGTGACAGTAAAGAAGGACCACATGTAGATAAAGGCAGACATCTCCAAACAAATTTACAACAAAAAAAACAGGTTCTTAAAGCTCAGCCACAACTGCATGATCTACACATTTTAATAGGCAGGACTGCTGTATAACAGAACGTGCACTCCTGTACCTAACTCACTTACGTGCAGTTTGTCTTTAAAGAAAATTATGTAGAAAACTGCAACACTTTCCATGCATCAAGACACATATTTGGAGGCCCTTATTCCTTGGTTAAAGGCTGTGTTTCACTTGCCTCTTCCCCCCCACTCAAGTTGCTAGTTAAAATATGGTTGGCAATTTCAGACAATAGCTTCAGAACATGCCTGGGTTACAGATTTGCATATTAAGAGCTAAATAAATTCTGAATTAAAAATAAAAATAGAGTAGCATGATCAGTTCTAGAGTCTGTTAAGAGCCAGACAAGAGGGAAATGCCACAAAGCGTCCTTATGGCACATGCACTCTTTCTCCTCTCAACTCCATGCTGCTTCTGTTTCTGTTTCAGTAGCATTAGTTTGCATTTGTAAAACCCTCCTCTTCCTACTAAAAAAAAATCTTTAAAATATTAAAAAAGCAGAGTAACGTAAACATTCTGGATGAATGAATCCCCCTCCTTACTACCACATTGCTACTCAAATTGCAAGTGTAGGAAAGCTTATTTTAAACATACGTATTTGTAATTGGAAGGGTGGGGTATGATCCATCCCTGAGGGACAGAAATAAAAAGATATAGGTATTCGAGTTTAAAAAGTTGGCAATAGGTGGAGGGGAGAAGCCATGAGTGATTAGCTTTAGTTTTGTCAGGCCAAAAGTAACGTAAATCTTCCCTTGACTTCCACTTCACTGAACAGAATCAGGCCCCAAAACTGCAAAACTTATTGCAAAAAAGGAAAATGCCCAAATCTGCCTTTCTAGTCCACTTCCCTACCAAAGCAAGGTTGTACAATTTTTAGTGCTTTCTGAAGTCTAATTTTAGGTGTCCCAAATAATGTGGCTTGTATTATTTCCCTTGGGAAGCTCTTTAACAGTCAAGTAACTCTCATAGTACGGACTGCCTGACACTCAGCCTAATTTTTCCTTTTCTTTATTTGATCCCATTTGTACTCTACTGCAGATGACCCTACCTTGTACCAAGCAAAATAGTTTCTCCTACCCCTGAATATCAGTTTTGTGAAATATTAGAATTATAATTCAGAAGCACACTTGCACGGACTAGTTATACTTTTAAGCTGCTTTACTTCTCACAAGTCATCCCATCAGTCACTGAACGTTATTACTGTTCTCTGACCCATAGCTCTTTTTTTTGTCCTCTTGGTAACGTTAACACTAAAGCTGGTAATTTCAGGTGTCACAGACTGTTCCCTGCTTCTAATCACAGTGCTTGCTTGAGTAACAGCTGGGTTCAAGAACCACAGCACAGTCCTCAATGTACAACTCAAGCACCAAAGTTCTGAAGTCCCAAAATCTTCATCCAGACTTTCATTTTGAAATGGCAGACAAGACACAGTAGATGCAGATCTTTCCTCTTCAGTAACTGCTCTCTCAGTCCTGTGTTAGACTCACCTGCGGTCAACTCAGTATAGCTGCCTACACTTTTTTATAGATTTGGTCTCACCTTGCCCAACTACCAGATGTACACAGGCTCTGATGCAGAAGCTTCCCAAATATTTCCTTCTAAAGTGTGACTGCCGCAAGGCTGGGTTCACCCTAAGGCAAAGTCCTCCTGGGAGCCCAGCATCACGCAGAGAAACAGCGTGGGTTTTGGAGAGCTGCTGCCACGTCTGCTGCCACACTGCAGCCCAGCAGAACCACCACAGGTCTGTCCGCAAGGGCTGTGCTAAAATTCCTCCACCCATCATGGAGAGGCAAGGCATGGAGTAGCTGTACCTCCACTTTGGAACAATGTTGAGAAGGAGAAAGCACAGAGGGAAAAATCACAATTATTTCAATGCATATAGTATGCAATACAAAACTAAACTAGTTTAGTTTTCCAAATACTAGTTTAGTATTTCTAAACTACTAGCTTTTTTTTTTTTTTTTTTTTTTAATGGCTATAGCCTTTAGGTCTTTAGGTGTTATAGTTATTAAGATGTAACAACACAGTTGGAATTGAAAACTCAGCACTTTCGATCAATTTGGAGAAAGGACTGCAAAATATTCACTATTACTGGATTTGTAATTGTTGCAACTGTGCACTCTGAGTTAGGTAATTCAGCTTTGGGAAAATTTTCAGATTTTTGCCTAATAATGAAGGCTGGGGTGGATATTTCACAGCTGTGCAGGAAAGCTTCTCTAAAGTATTGGTCTTACCTTGTTGATTAAAATCTGAAGAATGAAAGTGGACTGCAAACTCTGTTTCTAACTTTTAGTCAGCTTTTATATAATCATATATGATTTCTCCATTAACTATGCTGTTCTGAATTCTACCTTTTGAGTCCTTATGTTTTAACAGAAAACTAGAAAATTTTAAAATTACATGAAGGAAACAGCATTAATAAGCATCAACATCTGAAAAGTAGACCATGAGCTTAATTGTGCCCACACTTGTTCCTCTCAAACATCACTGCAGAACAGCTGAAATCACTGGTACAAGTACACCACAGATGTTTTAAAGCCAGTGTAACACACATAGAGGCAGAAAAAGGGAAGAAACAGAGTATATGTGTGTTAGACAGACAGATCAATTTTTCTGCTATTGGTATCACACAACTGGAAACGACTCAGAAAAACTATTTTAGATTTTAACTATAACAGAAATCAAACCATGTAATTCTTAAGCACCAAATGCTACATTTCCTTCTGCTGTTTTCAGTGTGAATGACTTACTGTATTCAGAGAACAAAACAAAAAAGGATCAAAGGAGAGCCTCTGAGTATCCTCGTAGTCTCTATCCTCTGCCTCTGCTTCATGGCCTCTGCTGTATTTGAGAGATTTAAGAGCAGCGCAAAAGCATGAAACTGTTGCAACCTTCTTTTGCAGCTCACCAGAAATGCAAACTCTCATACGCATACCCATTTTATTATATACATTTTAAGACATTCACAGGTAAATGCCCATAGCTGACTAACAAAACTCAAGTCTTTCACTGTTTCCTAACAGACTGTACCTTGGACTGTATGCAACTAATGAGAAATTTCTGCTCTCAGCCCCCATCTACATTAATGCAACTGAAAGGAGAATCTGGCATTTCCATTGAAATGTACAAACCATGGGGGCTCTTCCTCCATTTAATAGCCGATGAATCAGTCTCAGGAAGCATTTGCCTACACAGCGTTTGTGGAATTGTCTCACAGCATGTAACAGTATTCTGCATTTAAGCCAAGTAACGTAAATTCTCCTCAGCTTGGAATACTTCCACCAGGCTTGATCCAACCAAGGGCTGCATCCCCTTTCTGACTTGGGAAAAAAAAACAAAAAAAACAAAAAAAAACAAATCACAGTGCCACTCTTGTTCTGCCAGGAGCCTGATAACGTTGCAACTAACCGGCCAGGGCTGACCTAGTGCAGATTACAGGAATTAGAAGACGCCTTGCTTCCATGTGTGCCGTGGGCAGATCTCTCTGCTGGGTTCCCCATGGTGCCGAGGCTACAAATTAAACTGCTATGTCTTGAAAAACCTTCCTTCAGAGGCAAAGCTGCACATATGACTTCATATTTCCTATACACGACTATTTCAGGGTGTAGCTTCCTGTGCTCTGCGGGTATCTACCATAGAGGAATAATCGCTGTAATGCTGCAGCATAAGAGAACTTGTCATCTTCTTTTAAATCAGGAGAGAGGGAACAGAACTACATGTAAGAAAAAATGTATTATGCCTACAGTACTGTTAACCTCAAATTAAAGAGTCCAAAGACAACTGAGGTAGATTACAAGCAAACAGGACTTTCACAAAGACATAATTTTGCAAAGGAAACAATTTATCCAAAGAGAATACAGTATATTCTTTAAATGTACTGTACCATCCACACAAAGACAGACATGGCCTATGTCACTGCCATATATATAAACAATGTTGAATTTGATATACAGTCATTAGTAAAGTTAATCATTGGCCTAAGCTAAATAAAGTGTAGCTCAGCTGAAGTTCAAGGTCACTGCCACATTCTGAAGATGACTGTGTTCTTCTATACTCTTCAACTGTTTCAGTGCGAACAGCACTTGAGCTCTTCTAGTAGAGGCAATCTCATGTTCCAAGTTACACTTTAAAATTTTGCGATCTCTGCAGAGAAGCAAATTGTGAGTTTTCACACAATTATTAATAATATATCATATATTTATTTACAATCATTCACATATTATCAAGCGATTTGAAAATTATATCTGTACACAGAACAGTTTCCACGAAAGAAATTCCTACAGTTGTTTAATCTATTCTCCTATGAGAAGAAAGTTTTGCCTTCCAATTAAATAGCTTGCATTAAAAGGTAGTATTCAGAATCTGCTTTTTGTACTTGTTACACAGCTCAACAAATGTCTTAATGTTTTTAAATGCCAATCAAGTGAAAAGAATTTGCAAACATGGGCATTAGAAGACTACAAGACTCACAAAATCCATGTCTCAAATCATTCTAAAATCTTCACTTTCAATCACATGATGCTTCATTAAATGTCCTATTTTAAACATTCTCAACTTTCCATCTTGAAAATATAAGTTTACAGAACCCTGTCTGCATGCCATATCAGGCTGATCTCTGCTAGCTTAAGAAACAGTCTAGCACTCGCAATGCAAGGAAAATGTGCAACACAAGTCATTCTTCCCTACAAGACAGCATCAATACCACACCTCAGGATGGGGTTGTGGTCACTGTGTGCTGTAAGGATAATTGCCTTTCACAAGGGATGTAAAATGTGACGGTCTCATCACCTGCGGGAATAAGTATCCAAGGAAATCATCACCACAAAGAAAGAATGGGAAGTTTTGATCCAGGTTTTCAGTGAAGCTGAGATTGCTTCATTTCCCTTCCAAATCTATTTCCAGTGGTAAAAATGCTAGCACTAATGTCCTGACAAACTAAACTGCATCTTCTCAACGTGCTTACACATTCTTACTTTCCTGCTTTTATCTGTCAGTCCTGTTGAAACTGCTGCTTCATTTCAATGACATAATTGATAATTTCATCTTATGTGTTCCTTACAGCAGGGTATGGCTTCCCTACTTACAGGTAGAAGGTATATAAAAGGCTACTAGGTTACTAAGGAAGCCTAGCTACACTGCCATAATGTTGCATTTCCAGTACTTTAAGTAATTCAGTGTTCTGAAATAAATAAAATGCAAAGTGTTTTTACTGCTCCTAAGGTGTCATAGCCAATAAATATATAAAACTTACTATGTGCATAAAAGTGTAAATATTCTTTCCTGTACAGAAATTATTTTTAAAGTCAACAGACAAAATATCTAGCTCCATTTACATCCATTTTCTCAGCACAATGATTTCACTTTGTACAAAGAATAAGAAATTGCAAAGTTGTTTGTAACTGTTAATTTCCTAAAAAATCACAAACAAAAGATGCTTCGATCTGAAGACCCGGTTCTGAATTCATAGGAAAACAAGTTCTCAGAGGAAGCAATCTGAGTTTTATTAAATTGAAAATTCAGACCTTCAGTTTATTAAAGGACTTGACTTGCAACTTTGTGAAAGTCATCATATTCAGAGTGGACAACGTGATGTATATCTACACATACACACAGAATAAGCAATGAACACTAGACATCCAAAAATAGTCAACTTACTTTGTTGCCTGCTGCAGAAAAGAAAGTAATTCAAAGGGATTAACTGACAGTAGAAGATTGTTTGAAGTTACATCACCATAGACACAAAGGAACAAAGTGGTTTTCCACAGTTTCCCTTCTCTGAACAAGTAGATTAATTTATATAGCAATAGCTTGATGCCAGAATGAGCTCCCAAGAATATTTCCAGTGTAGCCAGTATCTCCTACCATCAGACCAAGCAGGGGGAAGAGGAGGACTCATTTAAACTAACTCTGGTATCAACTTTTATGGTGGTTTCAGACTCCAGCTTTTACTTCTACAAGTCTGGATTTGGCCCTCCTCCCTCGTGTGAAAATCTTTCTCCTTTTCCAGAGGTTTACTGGTCCCTCTGTTCCCCCTCTCCACTTTTGTCCTTCTTTGTCTTTGCTCTTTTCACCATTCACCTCACTTGCTGCTGATGCCTGAAGGACAAACTGAAACAATTCATTTAAAAGGTTGAGTTGTCTGAGAAAGAAACACTGCATATGGTGCACAAGTAAATAACTGCATGATGATACCAGAGGTTCAGTACAGATTGCTAATACTGAGAAAAACAGAAGAAATGCAGAACTAGGCTGATCTGGCTATGAAAAGGATATGTGATTTTAGCAGAAATGTGATTTCTAGCCAGGAAATATATCCTGACTAAAGCATAGGAGTTTTTATGCCAATATACAAAGCCTCACCTGATGATCTTGTAGAAGACTGGAATATTGCAAGAAAAAACAGGTAAAAAACAGTCTAGGCAGAGGAAAGCAGCAAAGCAACTATAGCATACACATTCTGCAGCTCTACTGGGCCTCTGCAGCTCCTGGTACAGCTTGCTTAAAGCAAGCTCGGGCATCCCTACATAGTACTGCACTATTTGTCCTACTGTTAAGTCAATGTAGACTCATGATCACTTGATCCAAGAACATATTCCACAATCCGCTTTTGCATAATTTCCTTGCTACTTAGTCATTTCAAGGCTAAAAAAGACTTTCCTGCTGCATTAAACGTCCTGTTGGGCCCCACACCTGTCACTCACCCAGTACACTATAGTCTCCACCCCCTCTGTCAATTTACTAATTTAGGGACTAATCCATCTCTTATTAATTTTCATGCTAAATTTTCCATTGTTTTCAGTAGAACTGATGTCAGCTCCTTTGGGTTTAATTCTGAACACTTAAGCAAATAACAGGCTGACATAGCACAAGTAACATCCCTAATGCATGCTAAGCTATTTGTGCTTGCACAACTGATCGATCAAAGTATCTTTCTGACCAAATCCTAGACAGAATTTGGCAGATGCTTTTGAAGTGATTCATGCATCCCCAAGAGGAGCAAACATTCCTCCTGAAAACAAGTTACTAAAAAAATGTGCTGTTTTCCTGATATGTAAGCCTTGCTTGCCTTCTCTGCTCCTCATGATTTTCTTTATGTGTGTATTCAACCACACACAAAGAAGTTTGATGCCAATCCTTTCGCTGCTCTGCTTCACTTTGGAGCTGGAATAAGTTTCAAATATTAAACACTTGATTGATATTTAATATAATTCAATATTTATTTTAGAGTTAGTTTAAAATATTAAATCATATGTTATGCAACCTTGAAGCTTTTAACATTTATCTCTTAAAATGTGCAAATATTCTTCTATTTGTTATGACTAAGGTACTGTTTTCAGTTCAAGGTCTGCTTTTCAGATGACAATTAATTTCCCAAAATACTGACCTCGTCAACTAAAAAAATGACTCTCTTGATGTTTAAGAAGCATCCATTAGCACGTATACTAAGTGCTATTAAGGCGAGATATTCAACAAGCACTGATGACTTTTACGGTACGGTTACTGAGATGAGATACTGCTATGTTTTGATTTATTGTTTAAAAAAATTTCTAAATACCTTCTGCAAATTCAAGTTTAATAGTCACCACACACACATTCCTAGCATAGTCCTTCCTGATGTATTACAGTAACTGAAACTGAGACGCTACAGGATCTTTATACTTTCATTTATTTATATTTCCTTTTGGAGGAGCCACTGGAGATGGAGAAAAAGAAAAAAAAGAGGTAGTTGCTTTGTATTATACTACCTATTGATAAATACAGCATATATTGCTCTTTCCAGTGCAGAATCAGAATCTTAAGTCCATCTCAATTTTTTTCAGGAATAGAACCAAACGGGGAATGATTTGAACACTGCATCTAATGAATTCAACTCTGCACCTGCCCCTACAGGACCAAAGTCTGTACACAAAGCCGACGAAACTCTTTCTACACCCCATCTTTGTAGAAGGCATACCCTCGATTTTTTTTAAAAAAAATCAAGTTTCATACTTACATTGCAAGCTGGTACAGGCGCTGTACCTTTGTGCAGTTTGCATGCCACTTGGCATACTGGAGCTTCAGTCTTAATAACATGCTGTAGACAAAATGCTCAGTAACAACGTCACCGTAACATCAAGAGGGGGCTGTGTGTTGGTGGCTAAGCCCCATCCCTTTCCAGGATCTCCTACAGGAGGAATCAACACCCACAGAATTTCTTTCTGCATATGAGTCTAACTCACATTCTGGCATCATCAGCTAAAGCAAAACATCCAAAACACTGTCAGTGAAACAAAACACACACAATCTTCTATAAGAGTCCCACACTGAGCTTCTTCTACATTACTTTGTACATGGAAGCTGGTAACTGACAGCAAAGCAGATTGAATCTTTCCATCTCACACCGGGCAAAGTCCCTTGCCAGCCGTGGGCAGCAGCAGTGTCCGCACTGCCCGCGCATTCCAGCCAGGATACTGTTTTGGGTCACGGGGCCACGCAGTGAATGGGAACCGTCTGCACACACACATACCTAACAAGTGTCCCTGATCAGACTGCTGTCAGAGAATAAACTCGTATTCATTTCCTTGATCATCTTCCCTGTGGCTTGTTTTCCAGTACAAAGGAAGTGAACTGAAGACTTTAACAACGATTACACAAACACTCACACACTGTTACATAAACATGAGTTTGTGCTGGATATATAGATGGAGAAACTGCAAATACTGATCATGTCGGGGGCAGTTCAACATTTCTAATTGAGCAGCACGCATGATAACAAATATCACTGTTCTCACAATTTCAGCAATATCTCACTATCTGAATCAGGAGAAGCACTCAGAAATTTTAGCCCATAAATCCAGGCTGTCCCGAGCCAGTTCTGTGTTGAAATCACCAACCCTTATCCTATACCTCATTGCCTTTTCTTCTGACTCAGACATTGCAACCTCTTGGACCTCTCGCTTCACAACATCCCACTTTCCGTCACGTGCCAAAACCGGTACGTTGGCCAAGGTGCGTCCTTCCTCTCCCTAGAGCTCCCGAAGCCCACCCACGGCAGCGCCCGCTCCCCTCGTCCACCCACCCCTCCCTGCGCTGGCAGGGGTGCCGGCGGTGGCAGGACCCGCCGCTCGCATGCCTGCGCGCACCCCAAGCAGGAAACCCTTCGCCTGCACGCTCATTCCCCCATCGGTCTGCATTTGAGCGAACTGACCGATGCAGAAGTGACAAGATTTCAGTCGTGTTTTTAACCGTGTTAATTATCAGTAATTAATAATCACCGAATGCTTCTTTCCAACGCTTCTCCAGCACTCCCCCTGCAAGAGGTACGCAAGCATTTACTACACCGTAGCGCTTGTTCAGACCCCCCCTTTCCTCACCTGACCTATTCCAGCATATCTATCTTAAGGGCAATAACTAGAAAAAAAGTTCTTCCTAACCGCCGCTGTGCGAAAACGGCCCGTTCGAGGGAGAAAAAGAAATAAACAGAGGAGCACCACACCAACCCTGCAGCTAACGCGCAGTCACGCTCTCCCCACAGCTGTAACCGCATCCCGCACGCTGGGGCACCCCGGCCACCCCCTGCCCTCCCTGGCCCCGCAGCCGAGGCTCCAAGTTTGCCCTCGGAGCCGTCCCGGCCCCGCGGCACGGGGGCAACCCCTGCCTTCGCCC
>VXAL01003785.1:326442-346711 GCA_013399475.1 Chauna torquata | reverse complement strand
TGAGGATCCTGGACATTTCAGCAGTTAAAAAAAAAAAATATATATATATATATATATATATATATTTTTTTCCCTTAGAAAGTACTGCAGTATCCAGAGCCACCCAGTCAGCTCATTTCATAAGCACGACATGCACTCCAACTAAAAAGCTAAATGAATAAATAAACAAAACACGCACAGATTAAATCATTTCTAATTGAGTTTCCAAGGTTAGCAAAAACACACTGTGCAGAGGAACAGCTCGACACTAATCTGACTAATTATTCCAGCATTTAGTGTGAGTGGGCTGCAGAACAGGAAAGTCTTCCCAAGAAGTCACCCTGGTAGCATGTGGTTTCCCTTCCCTCTAGAAACCTCCATAGCAGGGCAGGTGCCAAGGTCCACAGGTGCTCTGCAGAAACCCAGAGCTGCCCATTTCACCGGCTGAATCAGTCTCAGCACAGAGGGCAGCACGACCCTGGAGAAAACGAGTGGCCGGCGTGTTGCTAGCAATCAGCCACCACCTCTGGACTGCAATGGCTGCCAAGTCTACGGCCAACTGGGAAATTGCTAACAAGACACGCCTCGAGTGTTTCCAGGAAACAAGGTCACCACGTCTTCACCAGTTATGCCATTCCTTTTTACCCAGCAGGCAGCTACTTTGTTCTAACAGCTAATTTCTGTGTTTTCTATTCCCTCTAGTACTCTCCATCATCTTGAATACTGCACTCTTCTCCAGCTGGGCACCAGTTTTGGAGTGCCCACTAAAACAAGAGAGATTTGGATGTAAAATTCACAGAAATCAGAGGTTTCACACAAAGTAGTTTCTACCACAGCTACTGCTTTTGATATAGTTAATGCTCTGTGTTTCACAGATCTCTTTCTTTACACATCTATAGGATGCTATGCTTTCTCTACACATTTATGGGTCAACTAGGTTTCTTTTTCACTCTGATTTGTAACAGACTGCCCACTTACTTCACTTCTTCCTAAGATTTCCAAGTTTTTAGTTTGGTATTTGTAGCAAAGGCAGAAGAAAAAATCCTTTGGGGTTGACTAGAAAACTTTGCTTTTTTTAATGAACAGTTCACAAATATACTGTGAATTAAACACAACTTCTTTCTTTTGGAGGGTGGTGCATTTCTTTGTGAATTTTAATAAAAGTATATACAGTTTGGAATGAAATGAGAATTATTGGGCAAAAGCATTGTGCTTACACCACAGTCAGCTCGAGGCATCTTAGCAGTGTAAGCAAAAATGCATTTTGCAGTCTGGAGAAGAGGGTTGGGGTATTCCTACCACATGAGGGGAGGGAGGGAGGGAAAGGAAGGGCAGAGCTATGATGAAGACCTGAGAGGACAGTTCAGGAGAGCTAGACTTGCTGCTGCCAGAGGAATGGGAGAGGGCAACATTCTGAAATGGCTCATTCCTTTTCATAACCGACAGTCCTAATACCAGTTTTCAGTCTGGCTTTGACAAAACGGGAAGCAGGGCCGTGGATGTCTGCTGCCCATGTAGCTCTCGTTGTCTGTGCTGCCTGTAGTTGACCTAGAATCATAGAATCATTTAGGTTGGAAAAGTACTTCAAGATCATCAAGTCCAACCATCAACCTGACTTACTGAGTCCCATCACTAAATCATGTCCCTAAGTGCCATGTCCACATGTCTCTTAAATACCTCCAGGGATGGGGACTCCACCACTTCCCTGCGAAGCATATTCCAATGCTTGACCACCGTCTCCATGAAGAAATTCTTCCTAATGTCCAATCTAAACCTTTCCTGGCACAACCTGAGACTGAGGTAAGTATCCAGCTTTCACTTAGGGTACAGGAAGCCTGTGTTGGGGTCTTTTCCTTGCCTGATTTGGAGCAAGGAATTATATTTAGGTCTGATATTTTAGGAGAGTACCTTGGTCATTGACTGTAGAAAGCGAATGTCTGCTCTTGAAACTATCCACTTTATTTCACTCCAGTTATTGGAGCTGGGACTGGAAGTCACGCATGAGTGCCTTGAACAGCACTGTTGCTTGCTCTCTGGCCCAAAGAACATCTGAACTGTATGAAGGACTTGTGTGGGAAGGGCTGTGAGAAAAGTCTTGTTGCCTTGTCTTTGGCACTGAACCTGGATGTCATTCCTGGTTCCCAAAGCATGGTATTATTCTTGATTCTCACACACACAAAAAAGATTTTTTCATTCTGCTTTTCACCCAGTTCACCACACAACTGAGATTTATATTTAGTTTTATATTATTTTAACTAAAATATGCTTTCATGTCATCGGTTCCCACCCTTATTGAAGCAGTTCCCTGCAAGGTTCAGGTGCCGCATAAATTTGATCTTAACCTTCAAAAGACAGAAGAAAGTGGCTTTCTTTCTGTTTCTGAATCAAATTCTTTCGTATTTTCCTGGTTTTTAAAGATCTGCATGTTTTTATGGAGCTCTGCCAATCTGATCTATCTATTCACTGTCTAGTTCTGCAGCTGTAGGGCTTACACACGTGATTGAGGCACGGGAGCATAAGTTACTGCACGAGTCAAGCCATGGCAACTGCCCTGTGTTCAGGCTTAGCCCACAGCAAACGCAATGTAATGTGAGTTATCTTAAACGTCTTTCATGATGGGCTTATCTCTCCTCTGTACTTTCCTGGGATGCTGCTGGGTATCATTATTCCAGTTGCACTGATTTCTCTGGTTTGGGGTCTCTATCCTCCTATCCTATTAGTAATTAAATCACCTCCTGCTGTACATTTGATGTTTAAAATCTTTCCTTTTTTTTTTTTGTTTCACTTTAATTGACATCTGCTGCAGCAGATACCTTACCATACTTTACTCTTATGTGGAAGTCTGTAGTAAACATTACATACTGGTTAGAAGCAGGTTTTCAGTGCGGGAGAAAGAAAGAACAAAAGTGAATGCCAACCAGTCTGTACACAAAGGCAGTGAATCCCTTTCTAAATGGGCACCTGCTGTATAACAGACCTCTCATCTTACCTGAGGGCTGATGTGTGAGACTCCAAAGGCCTGATCAAAAATAATGGATGAAGAGGGATGTATAACTGGGGCACCCAAGAGCGTGAGGCCACCTGACAGATGCGAGACCAGGATGTGCACCTGCTGCCTGGGGGTGACCTTGGTGCAGCCCTTCTTTGGTTATGGGGCAGCTCTCAGGGGCACAGTCAGGGCTGCAGGCTGCACGTGTTTGTATTGCAAATGCTGGAGATGCAGGCTCTCCAGGGAGGAATAGGTTAATGCAATGCAAAAAGGGCCTGGAAAACAGCAAGTCTAATTATTACAGTTGTGCAACTGAAGTAAAGTGAGGAGTGTGACTACTAAGGGCTTGGATACCAGACAAATTAGCAGAATGTCTGCAGTCCATACAGGGACTAAGAATGGTCTACAGAAGCTACCTGTAGTGTCACATCTGTAGACTGGGGCAAGTCCAGCTACAGCGTTAAAAGATAATAGCCTGACCTGAGTACTCACCATTGCTAAGGCCTGGAGCATCCTTAGGCTTTGGGTTAAGTTTTTAACCATCTAGAAAGCACATGATAAAAGAAAATACCCAGCAATATGCTACAAACCTTAAGGAACTAAGTAAGAGCATACAAAAGAGACTTGCTGCTTGAGGGTTATGGGATTCAGGTAGCTGGACAACTGACCACTGCTTGATTGACAGTAAACCATAGCTGTTTGTTGTCCTGTCTTAATAAGGTAAGCCTAGTGGTAAATCTGGTGTCAAGCTGAGCTCTGTGGCGGAGCGAGGCTGTGAGTGAATTTGGTTCCTGGAAAAATAGGATTTGAAATCAATTTAGGAGCATCCAATTGTGGCTTAGCAGCTGCACCCTGGAGAGCCAGGCGCAGGAGTGAGGCGTACCTTGGGGGAGCAGCCGGTGCAGGGGCCTGTGGGAGGAAATCAAGCGAGAGAGCTTTGTTCTCATGGCATGAAACACAACAGGTCTGAAACAAATCAACAGAAGTGTTTTTAAACCGTCTTCTCATCCACATTTTAAGCCTATGGGGCCTTGGTTTACCCTGCTAACACACAGAGATGGAATTAAAGCAATTCCAACATCCAGTCCCTCTCTAGAATCCAAGCTCAACCTTCTTTCCAAAAGTGAGCTATATATGGACCAAATGTGGATCAGATTTTTGAATCTCAGGGTCTTCCCTACAGTTAACTCTAGGAATATTCTTTCCTCATCGTTTGTGTAATGAAATGCAGCAGTTATTTAGTAGCCTACTGTGAAATGAAGAACAAGACCACCTGTCAATGGCTGGTGGAACTGGCTGCAGCAAAATCATCTTGCCAAGTCACCAGGAGGCTGCCACATGTTCAGAAGAGATTAGTGCAATCATGGGACACCTACAAAATCTGCCCTGGATGTCTGCAGTCAGGTGATTACTTTCCGTAAGTGTTTTTTTCTCTTTGACAGATTGTTCATTGCAGCATTGGGTCTGTGAACAGTTGGCCTGCTTGACTGTTTCGTTACTTTAACATTAATGAAATAGTATAAACACTTTATAATCAAGGAAGTTGCACAAATTAAATGGAAGCAACCAAACACTACCTTAGACCCATGAGCAGATCTTTATATTTGGAGACAGTTGACAAAAGTGTGACTATTTTCTTCATATTCTCCTACACAGAGCAATAAAATTTGTGCTTTACATGTTAAATTTCCATGAATATGTGAAAAGGAAAATGATTTGGTTTGACATAAATGTGGTTGTCATTACTGTAGCAAAGTATACACACAAAGACAAGAGGATGCTGGTGAAGAAAGCCGATCGTCATTTTCTACTTCAGTCTCTCAACAGGGCTCAAGCTGACAAAAGGATTAACAATCTTGTCACATCACAGAGGTTAGAAGTCACAAACTGACACAGCTCCTATTGCAAATACTGTAGAAATAAGAATAAAGGCAAAGAGACTAAGAGATCATTTTGATAATGTTGTTCATAGCTCTTTATTCATTAAACCAGTAGAAGTCTAAATGCACCAGTTCATTGTTCAGCCCCTCGGCCAAATTTCAGCTGCTTGAAGTAGCCAAGTCTGGCTGAACCAAAGTGCAAAGCCCTTTGCAGTACGTGATACAGATCCCATCTGTGCTGATTCACAGAGGCATGTTACAGCTCACAGCTGCGATGCAGTAACTCTCCAACTCAAACTGCAGCAGCACATAGATCCTTGAGGTTTGTTTCCCCCAAGGTCCCTGATTCATTCCTCAGTGTATCAGTCAAGACAGCAGGCTGCACACAAGCTTCCACTGCAAAAAAGATATTGCATGCAAGACCTTGATATGATAGAGAAGATAGCCTAGTAAATATGGTTAGACAGCACCACATCCTAGACAGCCTGCATCAGCAGGTTTTGATGTCCATGTAGTGGACTGAGGCTTTAACTTTGGACAGTATCTCCACTAAGCAAAGCTTTACACTAATCAAAGAATTGCAATTGTGTGATCAAATTGCAAGCATAATATTTACAAGGTGCACAAATCAGGCAGTTTAATCCACCAACAGCTACATGAGTAGAGGATAGATAATACAGTGATACTGAGGTGCTTTGCATCATTATTCCCAGCTGCTGCCCACTTTACCCCTGGATTTTGTACTGCATAACCTGTATCAGCTTAAAACCAAATACAGTTAAGCCAATATGTGCTAATCATCATCCGGATAAAATAAGGCTGATCTAGTCCCTTGAATTCAGAATTTATTCCCAACCCGTGTTCATTTACACCAAGACTACTGTCATAATCCAGTATAATCCTCACCAATTTGCATGAACGCATGAGTGCTGGAGCCTTACATCTCCCACACTCTTTATGACTCCATCCTGCTCATTACACAACAAATCATCAGCTACACCCTGTTCCTTAAAGCAACAGGAAGCTTTAAGGTCTGGCATTCCTCCCGGGTCTTAAACAAACACATACCTGGGTACACAGTTTTATGAAGATATTCCAACTATGAGTAATGTTTGTATATCTACATGCATGATAAAGCACTGGGGTATTTTAGTTTTGTCACAGTATCTTCAGGACATGAACTGTACATGCTGTACATTGCTGACACCTGTAGTGGCCACATCCTGGGCACAGTCTGCTCTGATACCTGTGCAGTGACTGGAACTGGAGCTTGCTTTTAGATTGAACTTCCTCTGGAAATGGCAGAAGTTGGACATAAGCATGAGATCTGTCTTGAAAGATAAAGTTTTCACTGCCATCTTAATGTAAAATTTCCTTCAGGTTTGCTCCTGAGAGTCCTTGCAGTGGTCCTCACAGGAAGCCTCTTGGTATCAGCAGTTTGGAGAATGGCCTTTGCTGAGACATAAGCCAAGGTTCCCAAGCCAGGGTAGCCTGTGTTGGGTCACTGGCTCAAAACAGGGTGCAATACAGTTACAAGAAGCTCTTTATTTCAGAGAGTGAGGGAAAAGCCATCTTGTGTATGTGTGTGTTTTTCCATTTTTGCAGCTGATTGCATTGGGTGATATATGTGGTTGGTCACATCACAATGAATTACCTACAGGAACATTTCTTGATGATAAGGTTCATGGTTCACTGGAGACATAAAAGACTTTCTTTGTTTAAGTGCCCAGAAAGAAGTTGCTCTTTGGCATTTTTATTTTTCATTGAATAAATCATGCGAAACTAGAGACTTGTCCCCCACCTCATGTGTGACATTTAAAAAAATGGAATAAACAGGAGAGGATTAATGATTATGTAAACACTGCATTTCACAAAGGGCAGGATCCCAAACACCCTCACTTTTCTTAGGTGGAAGATCTCAGCCTGCAGAAATTCTGGATGAAATTACTTCTCACAAAGTTCAGCATCATGGGAGGGATGCACCACAGGCCAGGAGCTGGCCACCTCTGATGGCGTAGCTGCTCCTAAACCCAAATTTCCTGAGGACCATGTTTTCCCTCTGTAAAGTTGGCTTTTATGAACTTTTTATGATGTGAGACTAGAGAAGGACTGGTAATTGCAGAGCCTTCCAATGGTACTGAGGAACACAGAATCAAATTGGTCCAAAAAAAACTATTTAAAGATGACTTTGAAGAAATTGCTAGTTGTAACACCAAGCATTAAGATGATCTAAAAGTGATATGAAGATCTGTCAGCTATGTAGAAGAATTAATGATATTAATTTTGTGGTTGAGGTTGGAAGGGACCTCTGGAGGTCATCTGGTCCAACCCCCCCTGCTCAAGCAGGGACACCTACAGCAGTCTGCCCAGGACCACATCTGGATAGCTTTTGAGTATCTCAAAGCATGGAGACTCCACAACCTCTCTGGGCAACCTGTTCCATTGCTCAGTGATCCGCACAGTAAAGAAGTGTTTCCTCATGTTCAGGTGGCACCTTGTGTGTTTCAGTTTGTGCCCATTGCCTCTCATCCTGGCACTGAGCATCACGGAAAAGAGCCTGGCTCCATCTTCTTTCCATCCTCCCTTTGGATATTTATATATATTGATGAGATTCCCCCTGAGACTCCTCTTGTCCAGGTTGAGAAGTCCCAGCTCTCTCACACATGTGAGATGTTTCAGTCACTCGGTCATCTTTGTGGCCCTGCACTGGGCTCTCTCCAGTATGCCCATGTCTGTCTTGTACTGAACAGCCCAGAACTGGGCACAGCACTCCAGGTGTGGCCTCACCAGTGCAGAGTAGAGGAGAAGAATCACCTCCCTTGACCTGTTGGCAGCACTCTTACTAATGCAGCCTCTGCTGCAAGGGCACGTTGCTGGCTCGTGTTCAACTTGGTGTCCACCAGGACCCTCTATGAGTAATCCTGTTTCCACTGCAATCATACAGCTTGCAAGTAACATTAGTAAGTCCAGAAAAATTGTGACTTAATAGTAACATGCTAACTTTTAAGACACTTAGCTACTTGAAAACCAGCCAATTAAAGAAATAGAAGTGTTAATAGAATCATTTCTACTGAGTTTTATGAATGGTGATAAGCCAGAGTTGTATGGTCCAAGTGGCTTTTGTCTTCATAATAACCAATGCCAATAGTTTAGATAAGAAGGTACCTTCTTTCAGCTGTTTCTCACAGCAAAGTATGGTGGCAAAAGCTATGTCATTTACATTTTAAAAGTTTTACCTCCTTGATTAATCCACTTTTAAAATAAAAAATTCATTTAATTAAATATTCCTTAATATTTTCTTTGCATGTACTATTATAGCAGTATTTTGACCTGCACAGCCATTTACGTTGTTCGCCCACTGCTTCTGCCTACCGGAGCCGAAAAACGGCATTAATTCTCTTTTACCACTGGGTGGCGATCTCTTAAAAATGATGAACGCTCGAAGTCTCTCATCTGAGCTTTTAATTTAGGTCTAACTAAAGGAAAACTCAGAAATAAGACTTTAATACTTCTGATTGGCAGCGGTGAAGTCAATCTAAAGGGAAACAATATCTAAATATCTTCTTTCTAAGCATAAGACATCAAAGCAGATCTGGCTAAATTAAAAACTATAATATTTATAATGTCAGCTGTGCTGAAGTATTCTTATGCTGCACAGTTTATTTTGATTTCTCAGAAGAAGCAAAGGGCTTTTTACACATCCAAATGTAACTCATGGTTCTGGAGAAATGTTTTAGGTGTAAATCCTCTCTGACCAACATCCATTTTGAAGTGAATCATAGTTGTTTTTCAGTTACTGGATGTGATTCTGTTGATCTGGACACATTTACATGCTAGCAAAACTTTTCTACCTGCACCCTGGAAGGACTTTGTCATGTCAACAAGTCCCAATTGCATACCTATTTATTATAAGGATTAATGAAGATATAGTCACACCTAAATGAAATCAAGCTTTTCTAGGTGCACAATTTTACACCAGCTAATCTGTCTTTGAATTTGTCTTTCATTTTATAGAGTTTTGAAAATTTTATATTAATGAGAGTGAACTGTGACTGTCTTCTCACAAAACAGTGGTGCTTCCTAAAGCCAAAGCCTTTATGATTTTTGCCATACTTTCAGTACATATAATGCTGCTCTATGTTCTATTTACCCTGCCCCGCTACATTCAGCTGTCACAGTGGAGTAGCTGGTTAAAATAAACCTTTCCTCACATTCTTTGATTATTGCCCAGATTAGGGAGCCACCAGGAAGTCTTCACCTTCAGCAATGGCATAACAAGCGCAGTTCTGCAGATATACTAATTCCTTTATCATGTCCTCAGGTACGAAAATGGAGGAGGCAATGTAAGCAACAAGGCAGACAAAAATAGAAAAACTTCTTAGAGAAACCTAGCAATTACGAGTTTCAATATAGAGAATGCATGCATCGTCCACAGACATAATTTCTAAATGGGTGTATCATGGAGCCTTAAAATGCCACAGTCTGTAAGGAGCACCGCTGAGCACTCCAAGTTCTCTTAACTAGTTGAACTAACAAGTGTTTCAAATAAAAATTAGGTACAGGTTAGATATAAAAATAGCCGCCAGTCCTGCATCCCTAAGCAAGAAATCTGCCATGTTTGGAAGGCTTATAAAAGTGATACCTCATGGACGTGTGCATTATCGTACTGCATCTATTTGAAAAGCTTCTTGTAATTTAAGAATAATTCTGGTTAACATTAAAACAGTGTTGAAGAACACTTTTATAGCTACACTTCTGTTAAAGCTTTTAAAGATACCTTAAAAACCCCTGCAATAACCAGCTCCACATTTGGCCTGAATGGAAGTCCTGCCAGCAAAAACTTAGTTTTAGTATGAAGTGACCACTAGCTTTTCCTAACCCGATCAGGGGCCACAAGATGTGTCCATTTCCTTCTGAGGAGAATTAAATATAGAGATATGGTTTTCAGTGAATACAATAAATAGGTTGAGCCTGGACTCTGACAAGTGCAAACAAAAGCACATGAACAAAGGTTGGCACCACACCCAGCTACCCTTAGCTCTTTTATTTTCATTAAGTCAGCTAGGTTACAGCTGAACAGCTTGTGATAAGACCTCTCACAGCCACAGGATGTGCTGAACACGTTGACAGGACTGAATGGACAAGGGTCTTTGGATCACCACAATATTTCTTCTGTTGCTTATCGTAATGAGACAAGAAAACAAGTGTCACAATTTTTTCATTTCATGCAATGTTGTTCCAAGTCTGAAACAATAAAAAAGCAGTATTGTGGAAGGGAAGAAAAAGCCCCTTGCACAGCTACAAGACTTGAGGAGTGCAGCTCTTCTATTCTTTCCAAAACGTTTGTCCTTATGCAACACGTTATTACAATAGTAGTCACTCCTTCCACGTCTCAGACTTTTCTCTTCTTCCTTCCTGTCTTTTGGATTTCAGAGGAAACTTAACCCTGTGAATGCTGTGGATATGCACAGTCGCCCTTCTGAGCAATCGCTTGGATTGCAGCCAAGACATTCTTGCCTTTGCTCCGTAAAATAGAAAGGAATTATGACCACAACAAAGCATTCAGCTTACTAATTGCTATTTAATTGCTGCTCAGTATTTCCAATGCATTAACCAGCAAAGACAGCGTTATATAAACACTTGAAAGCATGAGCTGAATCTTTAGGACACAGGGAAAAGCACAGCCTGCATGAGCATGTGTGTGTGTGTGTGTCCATGTGCATGTTTGGAGGCAGTAGACATGAAAAGGCTTCTCTTCCCCACTCTGCACAACACGTCGCCATGAAGCATATGGATCTCCCCGCAGAAGGAATAGCCACCGATTCTCTCCTACAGACTTGATGTTCCCTGAAGACATATATACGTTCCAATACCAGCTGTACAGGAGTTCTCTGACAATGGGCCTCCGTTTTTCAAGTGAAACTCCTGGGTTTTCTGCTTTCTACCCCATCCAGAAACACACCTCTCAAAATATTGTGCTTTATTAGACATGCAGTCTGAGAACAAAGGCTGAAAAAAAGAAAAAAAAAAGAGCAGAAATTGCTCAATTTTCCTTGAAAAATCCTTCCCATCACTTTGTTGCTGCCTACCTGCCTTGTTCAGGTCTGCCATGTGCCAGTCCACTCACATGCACAGTACAGACCTGGAGCAGCTGTAGTCTCAGGGTGGTTGAAGATGCTCACAGAGGCTGTGCCCTGGGGATGCATGGGATGTGCTGGGCTGGGGGCAGGCTGGTGCAAGCCCTTGCTGAGTACCCGGCCCCTCTGTCCCCATCCCCTTGCAGCGTTGTTGATGCGCAGGGAACAGCGCGCACAAACAGAGCTGGGGTGGGTGATTGGGTCTGGAATCGGAAGGCACCCACCGGCGTGTAACCTAAGCCAAGACACAGTCAGGCTGATGCAATGATTTCCCACGAACAAACCACCGAGGTGGTTACAGTGAGCTGAGACTTGGTTGCTGTGTTTCAGAGCAGGGCAAATCCTGAAAGCATCTTCAGCTTTGCACCCATCAGGGCAATGGGTCTGCATTTTCCATGCAGCCTGCTCTATGTCTGCTCAATGGCTGTGGCTTCGACTGCTGCAGTGATACTTACCCCCCTTACTATCCTCAGTCTCTGAACTTAAATGTGCTGTTTGTAGACATTGTGCTTCCTCAGCAGAGTTCACTCTGCATAAGGAAGGAGCCCATATTTCTGCTGGCATTGGCAAGTTAATAGCTGATTCACATGATGTGAATCTTATTTTATTGTCCTCTGCAGGCCCTAATAAAAAGAGCTAACACTGATCCAGAAATCCCATCAGCACTGTCCCATAAGCAGCTGTAGAGATGCTTCCCCTGCGAGTCGTGTGCCCATTCCAGTATTCCTCACCTCTTCCCCTCTGCACTCCTCCATCACCATCTTGAGGTGCAAGGAGTGGGCCACCAGCACAGGGACACTGCAAAGATCTCAAGAAGTGCACTCACTCTGCAAGCACATAACATCAGCAGGTGTCACTGTGAGATGTGGACAAGAGTTTGTTTAAGATAGTGCTAAGAACTATGCACATTCAAATACATTTTCTGCCACAAGCTTCCCATCTGATCTCGGTCAAATCACTTAATCTGAGAAGCAGGGCATAAGATAATTTCATTTAGAAAGCCTTTGGGGCAGAGACTCTCTTTTTAAGACAGAGCTGTGTAGTATTGACTACAAAGAACTGTGGATTCTGTTTAGAGTCTCTGGACATGCTTGTAACATACAATGAAATAATAATGCAGTAGTCATGGGAAATCTTCTTAGCAACCCATGGCTTACCTGGTTTGAGGGATTATTTCAGTTATTGAATCTGACTCCATGAATTAGGAGGTTTTCATGAACAAATTCTTGCTTGAATTAGTCTCTTTTCTGTAAGTAATTCTATTACTAGTTTAAAATCGCAATGATTTTATAAAAAATTACATCTTATTTATAATCTGAGTTTGCTGCCATCCCATCCCAGATCTTGTTATATCTTTGTCTGCTAGATCAAGGAGCCTGAGATCAAAGTTTTTTCATGCTGTGGCTCCTTTGTTAAGCTAAATAGACTGAACTCCTCTTGTCTTACACTATGAGGGATATTTTTCCAGTCCTTTAATCATTCCTGTATGATCTTCTATGATCATTCTTCTCTCTAATCATTTCCAGATAAATGAACTAGATGTTATACTTAAATGTTATTAGAAGTGGCTACACCAGTGGAAAGATGGAGGCAATATGCCTTCCCCACTTGTTCTCACACACCAAGGTTTATATTAAATATATTGGCCACTGCAAGCTCATGGACAGGGCTTGCCCTTCATGCTCTGGTTGCCCTATGATCTGTCTAAGAATTTATTTTTGTTTATATGCATTGTTTGATGTGGCCAGAAGACCCAGACTGGTCTCTATCCATGACCTATCTTCTTCATTTTATATCCACTACCTCCAGTCTCTGAGTCAGCTCAGGCTTTCAGTAATCGTTAAGACTGGGAATTATTGTTTCTTCCCTGTCATCGATAAAAAACGTTAAATTACATGAAAATAAGAGCCAGTTCATGTAAGACTTACTGGCAACATAAGCAGTCTTATTTCCCACTGACAATGATATTTTGGACCTGTCAAATTGCAGCTATTAAAAATATGTACAATATTATTTTGCATTCTTTTGATTCTTAATCAAGAACCAGTGTCTTCCCTTGAGGCAGAGGTGTTGCTCAGTGAGCACAAGGACAGGGCTCAAACCCTTCTGTCTAGCAGGATGGTGGGACCACCTCCCAGACAGCGACAGTGAGGGCAGCCGGGAGCAGGCGCTTCTTGCCGAGACTGTGCTCCCGATGGATTGCCCATCTGCACCTGGATCTTCCTGCCCTTGTGGGAGGGATGTGCTCTTCTGCTCAGGGATGTGCTCTTCTGCAGTCTCCCTCTCGCTTGACAGTTTAGCTCTTGGGCTGTCAGTAATGCTGCAAACAACTCCTCTCCCTCACATTGCAAAGTCTTTGAAGGCGCTGGTACTTTGGTATTTGGACAACACACAGATTTGCCCAGACAACTTTCGACCTGTTCTCCTTTTCCCACAAAAAAAGTGAGGATTTTGTGAAGCTTGTTTGCAAGTATACAGTGAGAGCCTGTCATCACCGCGCTGTCAGGAGAGCCAGCCACATTAGGTGAACAGATGAACTTCCTGCAAAACCAAATGGGTGGCCAGCAAACGCCAGTTCTCACTCCATGCTCTAAAACTTCTCAGCCAAAGCCTTTCGCTGCTATTTAATCACTGAATTTTTATTGCTAATCCCTAATCTGAGTTGGCAGATTTACTGCTGCAAGGCTATGCTTGCTGCTGACAGATGCGAATGGGGATATTTGCTCTGTCTGCTTGGATTCGTGCAGCTCCAGGGTAGGCACCGTGTTTCCTGCTGTGTCAAGGAAACATACAGTGACTGCTGCAAGGGGCTGAGCTGAGGCATTCCCTCATGTTGATTCATGCTGCTTTTACGGTTTTCTAGCTGTAGACCAAGCTATCTGAATAGCACTTCTGCTTGGTTAAGAAACAATCGGCTTCAGCTCAGGCTGGAAAAGGTAAATGTTTGTGGGCACAGCATGAGAGGGGCCGGGAGAGTAAAGCACATGTGTGGCTGTGAAATTTGGAATCCTCCGGCTCTGGTTTGCTCTGGACCCTGCAAACAGCTGTGCTGGCCAGCTCTTACAGAGCTTTTGTCTACTGCCTCTTTATCAGAGCTGGTCATTCCTAACATGTGCTCTGCAGAAGTCATTTATGGCTTCAGCTTCCCCAGGGCCAGGTGGCTGCACCCCTGAGTCATTCTGGAAAGGGCCAGGCTTTGGCATCTACAGCCCCTTGTAAAACTTAGTGCTGACAAAGATCCAAGGTCATCCCTAGTAAGAGGCTTTTCTTTATATTACTCTACCTTCCCACAGAACATAACAAATACTGTGAAGGTGTTTACAGTCTTTGCTGGTATCACAGTTATCACAGGTCCATACGGGGGCTGTGATCATTCAGCATGTTTCCCAGGACCAACAAATGTTTTCAGCAAGGATTAGTTTAGTATAAATTTCTTTCCTCAGTGGGGCTGCTCCTTCTGTGCAGCCTTCTGGCCTCCAGAGATGGCCAACCATTATTTCTCCCACGCTTTCTAGACTTCTGCTCATGCATATGAAGCACCTCCTGTAGACTCTCTTCACTTAACTCTCCCTCCTTCTTAACGCCTGCAGGATTCAAACCTGGATGTATGCTCCAATTGCAGTCTCATCAGTGCAGAACAGATTTGAAGCATTGCTACCCAGGCCATGCTACTGTTGATTCAAAACCTTTTCTGCAACATTACAATGGCATAGTTGATATGTAAAAAATAAGATGCAGTGTTCAAGGGACTCCACATATCAACATGGCATTCCTGGTTGCAGGGGTCAGAACTTAGCTTCAGAAAGAAAAGGACTCAAAGGACTGAACACATGCGATATAATGATTAATTTTTAACTTTTCATTTCTTTTTTTTTTTTTAATTTTGTTGTTGTTTTGCTTTTGAACAGACTTCCTGCTGTTTCTGCAATATACTGGAGGCCAATATATCAAATGCATTGTCAGTAAAATTATAGAGATCTTACACTCATTAAGGATATAGACTCTTTGGTAAATTACTGTCATTTTTCACTTTCATTGAGTTACTTCTGTGATGCAGTTTATTCAGACTGCAGCAATTCTCACTGTCCTAGCTGTTCTGCTGCTACAGCCTGGCATTTGTATTCAGTCCTTGCACTACTTTCCTGGTAAGCTCCATACTAAAGTGAAGTTCTTCCTAACAACAATATTTCTATAGCTGCAGATGGTGGTTTTTCCTCCAAACTAGGGACTGTTCTCCCGCATGTGTTCCTTCACTTCCTTAAGATCCACAGACTGCTTGGTCTGAGGTCAGCTGCGGGGCTAGGGACCTAGAAAGGAAATTTCAGGAATGGCAAGGGGAATTTCACACTCCCTTTCCCTCTGAAAGGCAGCAGAAATTGCATGTCTAAAACCTATACAATTTTTCAAAAAATTGTAGAAGAATTTTGTAAAGCTTAGTTGTGAAGCACACCTTGGCCTCTGAATAAGTGAAAGGTTTTAAGCTAAGTGGGCACTTGTTGTTTATAGGAGATTTTTAAACCTAAAGGTTGCTGTTTGTAACTCCCTGAAAAGACTGTGATTCATTTCTGAACATGCTGGCTACTCTCATTTCATTTTACGGAGAGCATAAAGCAGTAACACAATGAAAGGAGAAGGATTTTAAAGAGAGATGAGTTCACATTTTGTTCTGTCTCTCTCTGAGAGAGCTTTTTTTCTGTTTTTTCTTCATTTAAATGTTCTTCATTTAAAACATAAGATATTGAAACACATCTTGCTACTTTGTGGAAAATAAACACAAAACAGCACAGCATTTAAACAGACATACAAACATGAGCTGGTCAGTAGCTAAGGCAAGATAGCTAAGGCAAGAAGCTCCTTCTGGAGAGGAGCAGCAGAAGAGAAAAAAAGCAAGTTACGACAGGAGCTAGAGAATACTAATTTTATTCAGTCAGTGTAAATAGCAGTTATTGGCAGAATATGCTTCCCAGATGTGTTTAGATTAACTGGAAATCCACATGAATACTTGGGAGCTAAGACTGTCTGTGCAAAAAAATGGTGCATTTTGATCTTGTGTGGCCCGTACCATAACACACAGACATCACGGTGTTGCAGGGACGAGAAATGACTCAGAGAAGGAAGGAGACAGCGCTTATACTTACCCTGAAAAGGACTGCAATTCTTTTTTTTTTATTATTTTTATTTTACCATCCAGTGATTCATGATTTGGGTACTCAGGTTGAAAACCAATTTAAAGGGACTGAATTTTCAAGGAGGAGCTCAGCATTTCCTGAAAGCCAGAACTGCCAAAACAGAGGCAGAATTTAGTATTTCTGTCTGCCCTGCCAGCTCTGTGCCTGTCAATGTTAAGTTCAGGATTGTTTTCAACTGCCGTTTAATTTCCCTTGGAAATATCCCATCCATTTACTATGAAGCCATGTTTCCTACCCACTTTGCAAAACTCAGCAGACAACAGATGAAGATCTAGGGCTGAACAGGACCAGCTTTATCTCTGTGCTCTCTTCCAGCTTCCCTCCTTGCCCTCCTTTTATATGCAGTGTTTACATTCTGAAGCCATTTTGCAGGAGCACAGCCTGCTTCTGCGGAAAGTTTGATCACGTGGTGTTTTTTTTGTTTGTTTGTTTTGTTTTGAAAGTGGAGTGATTCATTGTCTCCAACCCCAAAGCCTGTTTGCTAACCATCTCCATTTTTTGATACTGCAGGTGAACCAAAACATGCATTTTCAGTAGCTCACAGCAAAGTGGCAGCAGCAGACACCGGCTTTGCTCCACTGTAATTGCCAGCTTCCAGCTTCCCAAAAATACTACACTCTCTCTACCCTTTCAAAAATTGGTCAATGAATAATGGCTTTGCTATGGCAGGTGTGTGAACTTAATCCACGGGGAATATTGTGGTTAAAGGAGTGATTTCTAAACTAGCTCTTACAATTTCAGAAGTGGCACTGCCATGAGCCACAAGCTGATGGGAAATTCAACTGCAGAAGTGGAGTTTGGAAACAGCAACAGGACTGTAAAGAGGAAAGTTCAGCTGAACACAGCCATGACTACAAAACCACCTATTTTCCTACAAAAAGCAGTATTCTACCTGGCTGTCAGATATCCCATTAGTAAATACTTGGTATTTTCTTAATTCAATGCACAATATGTTAAAATAATGTGAAAATATACTGCAGCAGAGACATGAATATTAGAGAAAGCTACATTCACAAAAGTCACTTTTTTTTTTTGCCTTTTGCCAGGGAAAATTTCTTAAACCATTTAAATTTTTGTCAGTGAAATCTCATTCTAAAAAAAGAGGTAGTACAGTGTTTGCCTACTTCATAGCCCTTAGCACATTCATGATTATAACGCACTTTGAGTTCCTCAGATAATGAATGGTACAACATTGATGGTAAAATGTAGTTGATCTTTATTAAATATAAACCACCATTTAGTTTGGATTTCTCTATAATCATAGAAAAAAACCTTTTTCTAAGGCCTCTTGAACACATAGGCTTAGAATACTAATTCATTCAGGTTTGCAATATTGTAAACTCTTAGTTCTTTGAAGTTATGTTTTATTTTCAGAGATTCATCTAAGACTGCGAACTCTAATGCATATCAGACCTACAGTTCAGTTTAGGCATATCTTAATTTTTAAGACGGTGTATATTAGTTTATTGTTAAACCAGACTGATGGGTGGCAAGACCTTGATCTCAAATCAACCATTTGACTTTCATAGCGATATAACCCCTTAAACTATCACAAGTTCTGGCGCCAAGACTCTGCCATGACCTGTGTTATGAAAATAATATAATCTGTGGCAATATAAAAGTACTGAGTTACTACTGATAGTCTGATAGAGCATAGATAACGAGCACACCATGCCATTTTATAATAGCTCCCCTGCAGTATATTAGCAACAGTATGATAGATTGCTGGTATACTTTTTATGGGACTCCTGTAAGATAGAGGACATCTTCCAGCACTGTCTGATGCATAAACTTCATTTCTGTGTATTTGCCTGTCAAACAATCAGATTTATGGTGCCAGCAGGGAATAAGTGCAGTTACACTGGATCTGAGCAAAGGTCCATCCAGGCCATAGCTGGCCTCTGAAGGCAGTCAGTAACAGGTGTTTAGGAAGGGAATGTAAGAATAAAGCAAGTGCACAGTCAAATATGTATCATTTTAAAATGTATACAGTGGTTGCTGTGCATTCAACTCAAAGCGCTGGTTTGGCCACAGAGTCCTATGGTCCAGTGGTGCCATAGTCTGAAAAACACAATAAAGCACTCCACATGTATACTGATAATCATTTGTTTTCCAGAAGTAGCAAGAAATACAGATTTTTCTGCATATAAAAAACAGGAAAACCTCATAGTTCAACTATGGTTGAGGTCAGCAGGAACTACTGGTATACTCACTGAATATCAAATATCAATATTAGAATCAGAAAGCTGGTCTGTCCTTAGCAGCTTTTCTCAATTGGGAGATTAAATGTCCTTTCATCTACCAGCCAAGGGTCAGGATCAACTTCAGTGCATTACTACTTAAAATCCCAATAAAGGATTTGTTAACAGGCTCTGAGTCATGCTCATAAGGCACATAACAATAAAACACAGGATGAGGGTCAGCCCGGCCCGTGGTTTGTTACTGGGCTATTTTCTTTGACTATACCAACCCAGGCTGCTAGCCCATCCACAAGCATACAGCACGCATAAGTATTTACACCCCAAACTGCTTTATAATGGATGTCACTTCTGAAGACATACTGTCATGTCTTGTTCCTTTCGGGAATGTTACCTTGCTGTGTTTGTAAACATCCCAGAGCACGGTATGTCCTGCTCCTCAGCTGCCATCATTCCTACTCTCTGAACCTTTTAGCCCTTGCACAATTTGTAGTTCAAACCCTGCAGCATTTGCAGCACTCATGGCAAGTGCATGCAGAGTGAGCTCTGGGTCGGGGCAGGGAGAAGGAATTTTCCCTGAAGATTTCTGGCTCCCACTTTCAGGCGCCATTTCCAAAAGCAGACTGTCGAGCAGGTATTCGTCGTGTGTAGCATGTCATCACTTTCTGTGGAGCTGGCAGGGTGCATGAATACTGTGTGGGACACATTTATCAGTTTTTCTAAGCCAGCAAAAAGCAGAGCTACTTAGCAAATAAAAGATCAACTCCTCTCACATGTGAAGATGGGTAAGTAAAAAGCCTTACGATGAAAATTTGGAATTTAGAGAGAGTGAGGGTGAAAGACCTTTCACCCCAGCTTGACAAGCTCCATGAAGCTGAGTAGAGGACAGCAGCAACCACATGATGGGAATGAAGTTATTAGGGAAGGCGACTGAGCAGAGATTAAAAACTATTTTGGTCCCCACTGAGATTGCTCTGGGCCCAAGACAAAACAAGGCTGATATATTGAACTGGAGAGGGACTATGTGCTATTTCTTAGAGCTCTCACTTCTTCACTTTTGGCATGGTGAAATGTTCATTTTAATGCCTTGAGCACTCAGACATACTTTTGCAGAAGATCAGATTAATTCCCTCTCCCTGGAATCTAATAAAATCATAGGCCTGGTTTCCCCATGATTTAGTTATACACAGTACTTTTAAGTTTAAGCTAAATTAAGCTATTCCTACAATATATTATTAGTTGTGGATAATATGTAGGAGACGGCTGTAAAAAACTTGTGAAAGCTGTGGACTTTATCAGGCTGTCAGTGTCAAGAGGAAGGCCTGCAAACACAAAAATTAACATTTACATCCCTGTTCCTAATGGTCAAAACATTAGGATATTTACATCTAATGTAATTAAAAGTCTGATTAAAAACTCTCGGGATCCCATGGTTGTATTTCCCTTCAAAGTACCAATATGTGATTTCAGCACACCTTTCCAGACCTCAAAGGGCAAAAGGAATGTTATGACTGATGTAGCAGAGAGCAAAAGCTTCAAGTGTTACGGAAAGCTCGAATCCTCTGAACAAGATCACTCTTGGCAGGACTGGAATCAGTAACAACAGCTATCATCAGCACCCAACAAATACAGCTTGTAACTGCCTGTTTTCAAACTGGTATTAGAATGAGAAAAAACTTATGTGAGCAGTAGATTGAGTCTGGGATTCACAATTCGTAGAAGTTAAAATCTCAGTATTTGTTAACAGAGGAAACTTGTATGGAGCAGTTAGTTGTCTGACCTCCTTGCCATCAGTTGGTCTTGCAGCTTGCAATAGTCCCTGCTCCAGAGGAAGCTGTAGTTTTGAAAATCTTGGAAATATCGTTTTCTTTTCTTTTCTTTTCTTTTCTTTTCTTTT
>VXAL01003785.1:316104-326110 GCA_013399475.1 Chauna torquata | reverse complement strand
CCTTCCCTTCCCTTCCCTTCCCTTCCCTTCCCTTCTTTTTTTTAAATAAACCCTGAAGTACCTATGACAAAAGAAGCATTTCTAGTAATTTTTCCTAGGGCTTATTACAGCGGTGTAAAAAGAGAGCCAGTCTCCATGAGACTGAGGCTGTTGCTGAGGATCATAAATTACAAGAAGCTACTGTTCCAGCTCAGGAAATTATCAATGTTAAGCAATTTTACGCATACAAAAAAAGGACTATGTAATGGTCAGCTTTCCACAGTAGGAGTTGCAGGGGTAAAATTTTCACTCATCTCACAGATTAAACTTTTACCAGGATACACTAGATCATCTTAAGATCATCTTGGTTGGTAAGTTTAAAATCTGGAGTCATTAGAAACAGCACAAGAGCGTAAAAGCTGTCATCTACTGCAAAAGAAAAGCCCCTGGAGCTGAAGGAGAATCTCCACTAGGAAGGAGGCTGAGGATGCGAGTTCCTCCCAAAGGATGTGGGTGAAAAGCTGTGCACCTCAGCCCCTCCCATCAGCAGGTAGGCCATTTTCTATTGCCCTGTAATTGTGAATATTTTATTGTTTGAACATTGGACAGTTGAACTGCTATAAAACCAGTTTGTCATGTTGCCCTGCACGCACGTTGAGCTGGCTTTTTTAAAGATACCTTATGTTCTACTGCAGGCACAGGAGTTCCTGCCAAGCACTTGTTCACCCCTAGGAACAGAAAGCTGTCCCTTCAGCTCCTGCAGCTCCCATGCAGAGGAATTCCAGAGCATTTGATGAATATTTTCTGTATAGAAATGAGAACATGATGTACAGAAGTACAGCCACAGTTAGATAAAAGATAGCAAAAATACAGCTTGTTGCAGCAGTTGCAAAAGGTGCCTCCTAGGTCTGAACCGCAGAGAAATCAGTACTGACAAGTGCAGACAAATGAGTGACATTGTACTTCTGTGTAAAGGGTCCTTGCTCTGGTGTGGATTAAATGGATGACTTTTGGCCTGCTAGCAAAGTCCAGATTCACTAAGGAGCTTTGGTTTTTGGATGCCGTTCTGGGCTGTAGACTCCTCAAAGTTCGGCTGCTGGGCAGGTGGAAGTCCTGATTTTTACTGGGTCAGACCAAACATCCATCTAGTTCTGTAGCCTCTGACAGTTAACTGGTAGCAACTACTTCCCGTATTCTTCTGATCAGGACAGACGCAGGATGTTTCCTCTGCTATGCTCTTCTGACAAGAGATCAAGGCTTTCTGGCTGAGAAATTCACATCTGGGGGTTACATCTTTGTGTTAACAGCTCTTGATGGACTTTTCTCACTGGAATTTGCCTAATCGTTTTTGAGACCAATCAACAGCACCGAGATACCTAGCCTGAGATATAAATCACTTACCAAGGAAGGTGGCTACCACAGTCCGGTTTCCCTCATGCCTGAGCAGACTCTCCTTCAAGAGAGTTACCTGAGGGTGCAAATCTTCCCAGTCTGTTAGATGAGCAGGTTTCTCCAGCTACCTGATAAAGCAAAGCATCTTCATCCTCAGGCATATTTGTAGTAGCCTCTGGACTGATTCACAGCAAAGATTAAGAGCACACAGTAATAGAGCGGCTTTCCAAAGCAGAAAGCAATTAGCTGGCCTAATGAGAGAACAGCTACCACAAGCGAGACTGATCAAAATGGCAGAAATGGTACATGGCCATCAACTCAAAAGGGAAGTGTCAACACGCTTTTCTTAAACCAATTATTTGAGTGAAAATAACACGAACAATGTTGGGATCTGACCCACTAGCAAGGATAACAAGTCTCAGGTGTAGGGTCCCTCAGAGCATGCACCACTTCTTACTGGAGTGGAAGGGTACATAGATCAGGTCCCGCATAGTCAGCTGTGTCTTCAGGTAAGATCCTGCAACTCTCATTCACAATAACTTCATGAGTGTGTTTGAGGACCTTCAATGGGGGGATCCCTCTCCATAAATTTAACTAGATAATGTGGAAGCTTTATTTTATCACATTAAAATGGCTCTCCTCCAAGTTCTTTCTCTAGTCAAGCCTTCAGTGAACCACACCCCTTCTCAAATCTGTCAAACATATCCAAATGATAACATTACCACACTCCTTGAAGGCAGATTAAAGCAGGTAGGGGAGCTGTCACAGCAACAGGCAGCAGCAACACTGCTCCCTCAAGCCAAAGCACAAGTAGCTTTGATTTGGCAAAGATTTATCAAGACGTGCTCCTCTAGCACCCCTGTGGCATTAACTCCTCTGGTAGTAGCTTTTCTTTCCATTTTGCTGATTGCGCAAGCCCTGTTTCTTCTTGAGGGCTACCAAGGTGCTTCATGAGAGGTGTAATAGAATTAGTCTTCTCACATGCAGTGCCCTTGAGGAGCCACATGGCCCGTGCAGGGGCTCTCCAGTCCGTGCTAAAACCCCCAGGCAAGACGGGGAGGGCAATATTTTCAGAATGCTTCCTGCATGTAATAGCATACGTTGATTTGCACAGGTCCACGCCTAAATGCAAATCCGTCACACATGCTTGTAGGTGACATCTTACGCATGGATACCAAAGGCTGGGTGTCACGTATGTCCTGTAAACACCGCATTTGCTAGTGCGCACTGGGCGTTCACGTGCAAAAGTGCCCAGTCTCAAGAAGTTCAATTTGTACTGCCAGTTTTAATTCTCCCCAAATAACTGACACTTCCTGATAGCACTTCTAGAAACTGTTACAGAGCATGCAAATGTCAGAAAGAACCAGCAAATCCACAGCAAGCAACCTTTCCCCAGCCTTGGGAGCAAGCCGTGGATATCTGCGGTGACAGTTCAGACCTACAAGCGAGTTCAAATTGTTTTGCTGTTTTCTGCTCTAGATTGGCAGCTTTGGAAAGGTGTTGTATGACTGCTGCTTGACACAGGCATTTGTTGAAGCAGATTTTTTTAAAAAAAGAGCTTGAATAGCTCTTAATTAAATGGGTTTGTATTGTGTTAGGTGAGGGTGTGCCCCATCCTGGCTGGCAAAGCTCAACATGGAAAGGCCAAAGCAGTAACCAACACCAAAACACGGGGAGGAGCGGGGGCTCCGCACACCTCAGGACTTAAAACTATCCTCAACCTTTGGTCTTGTTCTCAGCACACACAAAAAGTGAGAAGGAAGATTTCATAGGGGTTTATAAAGAAGCTGTTTAGAAGTAAAAGCTGATCTAGAGGAAAAGAACAAAAGAACAATGGCTATGCCGAAATGTTATACTGGTCTGAACTGAAAGCATTTCAGTGAGAGATTCTGTAAGGAATAGTTTTGAGTCAAGACTGGAAAAGATCAAATAGCAGCTGGAAAGCAAGAATATACCAGGGAGGAGGGGAGAAAGGAGCTATACTGCTTCAGCAGTATAGCTGAAAACACAGAATAAAAAGTGCTTTTGTTATTGCACAGCCTTTTTGCATTGTTAACTCTATTTGCCCATGTAAATAAACCAGAAATTTGCCTTTTTAAATTCTTCATCTTTGTACAATTTTGATAGTTTAGTGTAACTACATTCCTTTCTCTAAGAGGTTTGACAGAAGTGTAGAACCACAGATGTATTGAGACACCATTGAAGCAAGTGGAATTAGAAACCTCAATGCTTTTGTCAATATGACCCTTTGGCCACGCTGGAAATCTGCAGCTAGGTGAGGGGAGATACACCCTCACACAACTACACTGGTCTAAATACACAGCTTAGGTTATAACAAAACTATTTTTCCCATGTGTACAAGGTGGGTGCCAATGCCACAAATACAACTACAATTCTTTGAAACTTCTGCCTGTCTCTTCGGTTCCATTTAACATCCCAGGCATGGTTTACAATGCACAGCTTCAGCAGCTGCCCTTGAGGTAGCTGTGTAATAACGTGCAAGTTTATTTAAGTGATGTTAAAACTCCCACGTGTCTGAAGGTTCCTCTCAGGGATCCAAAACTTTAGCCCATTTGAACCTCTTGCCACCACTTAAAACAGCTTGGTTTTCTTAGGCATTTTTCACATGGCCTAATTTCTGGTCTCTGAGCAGATTCTTCATTCAGTTCATGCACTTACTCACAAGTTCTACTTCAGCCCTATATCCTGAATTTCCTATCCTTAAAGAAGGAGTGATGCATGCTTACTTTCAGGAGCGTGAAAGGATCAGTGTCCAGTGGTGAGCTCACGTCTCCAGAGCTCGCCACAACTGCAAAGTATTAATTTGAGTTTAGGTTTAGGCAGAGAAGGGTCATAGGAATATCTTCAGACTTTGTGTAAATGTTTTGCAGGGGACAAGCCCAGACAAATTTCTGTTCCAGAACAGTAACAAAAAAACCCCCACAATAAAAACAACTAGAGAGGTAATACATGGTAAATAAGATTAGTCATTAAAAAGATAACTGTATGTTAAATTATTATAGCAGGAAAATAAAAACATGTGAACTAGTGAAGAATAACTGTCCGTAAGAATAAAAGATAGTACTTCAAATGCTGCAACCGATCATTTAAAACCTGACCTCAGCTTTCCAGAGCTATGTGATTTCAGCCATCGTCGGCAATATCTGCTATTCTAATGTGATTCCTCACTTTCTCATTGTTCTCCATTTCAGATGCAATTCAGCAGATGATGGTTAACACCTGCGATAGCTAATATATTACCTAGAGACATTTTCATATATATATCGCTAGCCAGTTGAGTAGTGAGGCAGGAACAAACCATAGCTTTCTGGCCTTGCAGGAAGAATTAAACTCTCTTTAAAAGCCCAGTGTAATGTCTAGGGGTTGGTTTGTCCTTTCCTAAAGAGAGTGCCAGTGCAAAATGCTGTCCTTGTGTATTCTGTACTTGAGCTGATTTCATAAGTTCTACTTCTCTAGCTGCTTTAGGGGCAAGGAGATTGCTATAGTGTTTGTATGCCATGAAAAGAATCTCAAAATAGAGGAGACAGAAAATATGGCTCCTGTAGTTTTTTCTTCTCCACCTCCTCCTTGCAGAGGTCTGAGCTACAGCATTTTTAGGAAGCAATGCTGGAAGGATTTCCCATCTAAGTTTATGCCAAGTTCCTAATCCTGAACCTGAGGATGTTGAACTGGACTGGTAAACCAACACTGATTTTTGGAAACTTCTATCACTGAAAGCACTTGCCGAGAAAACCTCAACCAAGGATGTGTGCATTGTGTTTCTCAGGTAGTGGTGTTTCCAGAATCAAGACCAAGGCTTCGTTCTGCTCCTGATCATAAAACTGAGTGGGAAAGTGCCCAGAAGCACATGCAGAAATGGATCTACTGTATATTTTCTTTTTTCCTTGGCCACTGAACTGCCGCCCACTCTTCTGTCACTGAGCAGCACTTGTGAGCTCAGTGGTGTTTATCTGTTTTTTAACATTTACAGGCTGAGGACAAAACAAAGACCTGGAAAGCAAAACGCACTGAAGTCAGCAGGGCAAAGAAAAAATGTGAGCCACGGAAGTACAAGGTTGCACAGTAACTCTAATTTTTCATTTCAACAGACATACATAGGCTTGGTTCTTATTTTCAGTAACACAGAGAATCATGCTTTTTAGCTCCTTAGCGTAGAAGGAGCTACCACAATAAACAGCAGCTTTGCATGAGGGGAAAGGCCTGAGGCATTGCAAAGAGGCAGCAGAAGGTTCCCGGCACAGAGGCTTGCACCTGAGAATCAAGCCGACTCCGTACCTTCCAAAACATCTGATAGCCTGGTATCTAATACTCTGAAAAAACATTCTAATTCATTCACCAGTATGAAACATGACATTTAGCTCTGATGAGGATTACTCACCAGAGTACATTTTTCATCTAAAATCAGGCCTTGCAGCTATTATGGAAAGCAGTTTGCTATCCCCAAAACACGTGTTATCTGATATTATATTCCTTTATCTAGATCAAATGAGCAGTAAATCAAATTCTTAAGCCGCAGCTGCTAGTCAATATGCTTTAGGTGAAGACTACATCCAAATATTGTTTCTTAGAGCTATTTGTGAATTTCAGATGCCTTTAAGGCTACAAACAGATAAACTACTTCACTACTTCTGGTGTGCATAAAATAGAGCAAGTTTATCCCTTCTGTTTAATTCTGGAATGAAAAATCACAGCTAGCAGGTCTCCCATCCTATTTACAATAGATTAGTGATGAAGGGGAAAGGTTTGTTTTTCAAAATGGTGTAATTATATGGTCTCTAAGTGACTCTCTCACACCTCAGTTATAAAAAGACATCTTATAAAATAACAGGCTTGGGTTTCTTTGTTTAGCCCTACCAGGTATGATCCCAAAAGGCTACAAAAGGAGCTTTCAGTTTGTACCTGCACTTAAAACAGCTTTTCTTCCAATTAGATATCAGATGTTTGAATGAGCTGAATTAAACGTGGGCTTTGAAGTGAAACATCCAGATGTACTGTCCAGGCCGAGGCTGTGAGTTCTGTCCTTCAGATCCTAGCCCTCATATGAGGTTATCTTGTTAATAGGCAAGAGGCTTTACATCTCAAATATAAAATTAGTCATTGTTTGCACCACAGTGAAAACAAAAAATAAATCAATCAGTAAAGACCTCACACAGTCCCCTCTCCATTCTTTCACTTCAGTTTAAGTCACAGCCTGACCTAACAGCTGAGGTTTAAACTCTTGAGGCTTTCCAAGCATTTATTCCAGCATTTAATCCAGTGTTTCCAATTTAGGATCATTTCTGCAGGTGCTGCAGCAGGCTTCCTGCTCCCTATAATCTTTGTTGAGTACCAGACTGACCAGCCTACAATAGCAGGGAATGATTCACCAGACAGCTACTCAGAGTTTTATTTTTAGTTTTGGCAAGAGCAAGAATAAGTAGGCATATACTTTGCAAGTTTATTTGAAAAGTTCACTCTATTTACTAAATATTTAGTTTTGCCCCAAACCTGCAGTCCCTAGCAATAATTGGAATAATATTAAGAAAACTGCACTGCAACTGATGTAGCCGAGGTTGAACCTCATCTGCCTATTTCTGTTTATTTTGTCAATATGCTTCTCTTTGTTTTTAAAAACAAACAGCAACTACTTTCTCAGTTGCCCCATTTCCTGAACCTAATTTCTGACGCATTATCTTCATAAAGAAGATGAGGAAAATACCTATATTAAGAATGCCAGATGAGGAAAATAACTGTATGAAGAACGCCAACAGCCTTTTAATAATTCAGTGCATAGAACTGCGCTATTGTTATAACTGAACAAGTATTCTCCAATACAAAAGAAAGCTCGACCTTTCTTTACTTCAAGGATTAAAAAAAAACCAAAACCTCAGATGCTCCAGAAAATGTAGTATTTTTCTGCACCAGCTTAATTCATTTACATGTGTATACGTTGCTTCAAGCTTCATCTGATGCTTAGGCTGAGAAACAAGTGGACTGCTTCCATGACACAAGTTGGTCATGGCCAACGGGGCTTCTCATGCCTGGCTGCCTAACACAGGTCAGCACTAACCCGAAGACACTGCTGCATGGCCGTTGCACAGAGGGTGTGGAAAGCGAGACAAGGCAGTCAGCCAGTTTTCTCATGGATCTAGTTTTTCAGTAGCTGCTATCAAATTCATTGAAGCAAGGATTTGACTGAGCAGGAAGATAGAGTTACTTCTCCTTCCCACAGCTCAAGGTCACGATAAAGATGGCGGATGGTCGCTCTCAAGTCATTTTATGTGTACTTCTTCATTTCATATTCTGACCAAATTTCCAAGCTGTAAGTACCCGTCATCAGGATTTAAGATACGACTAATTATTTAGTCACATATTAACCTGCCTTAATATAGAATCTTAACAGCAACCATTGAACATCATACCAGAGTTCTTCTCAAATAAAACCATAACTTGCAGGTATCTTGTGCCTAGGTAAAGACTCTCAACCAATGAACCTGAGGACCTATTTCCAAGAAACAAACAGAGGTTCGCTGTAGAAACAGGTAGCTGGGAGGTACAGAGGAGTGGATACACTGTGTTTTCACAACAGCGTAGGGATTAAAAACTCAGAAAAACAGCTGCATGATTTTTACAGAACACTGATCTGTTAGCCCCCCTGGGCTAACTGTTGCTGAAGTAAATTTTTTTCATCGGTCTCTCAATTCCCAGCCTTTAAAACTTCCTTTATCTCTCTCACACCCCTTCATACGAGATGGGGGCTGTTCCAATTGCTTCTTCTTCACAGAAGGGTTTCAGGTGCCCCCTTACTGAAGAGGTTCCAGGTAAGAAAAGCGTCTCTGAGGAGAAACAGCATTGGTTTTCAAGAGCTCCCCCACCCCTCGCTCTCCGCTTTGTCAGCACATAGTCAGGAACACAAGGCAGTCCAAAACCAATCAGTGTTTTGTAGCTTTACTAAATGAAAGGAAAAACTGTATGTCTACACACTGGGTGGAAAAAAGAAGCTTTTACGGAAATAGATTTATGATGTTACAGTCAGTCCCTTTGTCCTTGGATTTAGAGTCTGAAGTCTGAAGAAGTAGTTGAGTGAAGAACTGTTAACTAGCTAAGGCAGCTAGGTTATCTTAGTTTATTGCACAGGAGCTTTCATTCTATACTATTACACACAGTGAACCACAGGGCACTTGCCCTGCGTCTGCTACATATTTCATTGACCATTCAGGGTTTAATCCATATTTTCACTCAGAATTCATCTCTCTTTTTCCTTTCAGGTCACTTTTTATTTTGAATTGACCTTAAATAATTAATTACAACCAAACAAAATCATAACTGCATCATACTTGACAGCTAGGAAATGATTTTCAGTCCCTGCCACTGTAATATCTTATATCACATTCAAAAAAAGTCTAAAACCATTTCAACAATATCAAGTATATTGCAAATTTATTTTAAAATAAATAAGGCAGTTGTAGCTACATCGTCTACCGTCAAGAAATGTGTAATTGCTAAGTATTTTTAGATGAGTTTGCTTTGTAAGGCACACCACCAGTGCAAATCTGGCTGATACTTTACTTTGTCCAAAACTCCAGGAGTGCTGGAAGGAGCAGCTAGCTGCCCAAGTTAAAGTGTGTTATCTTGCTATCAAAAGAAATCTTGGGAATCTTCAGCTTTGCTTCAGGAGCCTGGAACACAGTAAACATTAAAGAACACTTCCAGTGGTGCCAAAGCCTGTTTCCACATTCAGAGTACAACCCTGCCCGTGCTCTCCAGGGCTAGTCTTGTCTGCCAGAAGAGTATTTACATTTTATCACCAATTTTCTTCATCGCAGCTTCATTATGCCAGTTATCACCAATTATACAAAAATTATGCAATCCCTGGGTAAATAAAGGGAATCGTTAGACAATAACCAGCCTCCCTCTGTAACAGAACTATGGGAGATTAACCTCTGAAATGCCTGCTTATCATTAAGAGAGGAAAAAACAGTAGACTCCTGCCTTTTGCATATTTAAATACGATGTGATGGGTGGCATGGGAGCATCCAAGCACCTCTCTCACGACTCCCTCAGTGTAAGAAGGGCTCATTTGCCGGCATGTCCACCAGCAGCAGCACAGAAGCACTACTGTTAACAGAGCTGTGGCACCACTGGAAGGTTCTTGGCCCTGAAATTAGATACGAACGCCTCGTTCCCCCCTTCCTTCGAAAGGCAGCGTGTGAGAGCAGCAAACCACCTCCTTGGCCGGAGAGCGGAGAGAAGCTGGGCCACAGGCGTGAGCGGGAAAGCGCTGGCTCACGGACAGGGCTGGGGAAGGCACAGAGACCCCAGGATAGCACCTTTGAGCCTGTTCACCACAGTACAGGGAGCGGGGTGTTTATTGTTATTATTATTAAGACAATCACATCGTCCCTTGATTGGAAGCTTTGGTCCTCGCGTTCTTCGTGCGGCGCGGCGCACGGTTCGCGCGTCTCGCTGCGGGCCTCCGGTTTCCACGGGCTCCCCGCAGCCTCCGCTCGGGGCCGAGGAGTCCACGCACCTCCACGCCGCCCACGAGGCTCTGGCCACGCGTCCGGCGGCGGGGCGGGCCGGCTCCCCGCAGGGCTGCGTCTCCTGCCCGGCGGGGGGGGGCCGAGGAGCGGGG
>VXAL01003785.1:247222-315182 GCA_013399475.1 Chauna torquata | reverse complement strand
CGGGCGGGCAGGTGTGGGCGGGGCGGCGGCGGCCCCCGCTCACCCGCCCGGCGCCTGCGGCCGAGCCCCCGGCTCTGAGGCCTTGGCCCGCGTGAGCCCCGCGGGTCCGGCTGCCAGGTCGCCGGAGAGTTTTCTGGCCGTGCAGCGAGGGAAGAAGCAGCAGAAAGTCGTCAGCCGCGTACATCAGCTCGCGCTGCTTCGGGACGGGGTTTGTCATCGGTTGGCAAATTCGCCGTTGGCAGCGGAGCCGAAAAGAGAAAGGGCAGGAGGCGGGAGAGAGCATTACGGGCCGGGTCAGGTAAGGCAGCACCGCAGGCGTGTAACGAGACACAGGGCTGCAGATGCAGCGTGGGCCGTGCTGAGGCACGAACACGGCCAAAGTTGCTTGGTCTGTGTTCTGTCAGTGCGCGTGATAGATGGGCATAGGTGAGTGCTTTGTAGCCTTGAAGAAAATAGAATTGTCTTTAACTGGCCGTCTTGAAAGAATGAATGTAGCTGTCAGGCTAAGAAAAAGACGGTGCAATCTAATATTTATAGCTGACCTGGCTCAGAGTTAGGACTTTGAATTGTTGTGTGATGATGGCCACAGAAATGTCTTTACCTTTTTTCATTCAACCATAAAGAAGTAGTAAGATTTGCTTGTATCATGCTAAAATTGGTGAATAGTTAGTCCTTCGCAGAAATACAACATGTAAAATTCATTTGATTCCTAACACCCCTCTGGTCAGCTACACACTCTGTTACTCAAGACTGTCTGTGATCTCATGGAGGAGTTTGTGAAAGCAGCAGTATTTCAGCCTCGTCTTCTTTGCAGTTCAACTTGTGCTGCTTGTTGCTTCCCTGAATAGCCCATAAAGGTAGGACATGGACTCTGGTGAATGCAGGTGACTGAGCGAGTGGAGCCCGGGGTGTGCACTTATGTTGCTCTGTAAATTGCTCTTTTCAGACACAAAGGTTTTTGGATAGGGAAGCATGCACACACACACACTTGAAAGCACTCTAAACTATCTGTCGTACTCACTGATTTCAACAGCAAAAAATCACTAATCTGGAATAAGCCAGTAACTTCCAGTGAGAAGAGATGGCTTTTACATCACCTCCTAACAAGTAAGCGACTAACATTTTCTAAGATTCATAGCATCAGGGCATTGGGCTCTGTGACCATGGGGCCCAGTTTTCCCCAGTGAGTATAACCTACCGCTGTGCTGCACATTTGTATTTATGGAGAAAGAGAACACCAGCATTTCTCCTCATCTTGTGTCCCCCCAAAAGTGCCTGGGGAAAAGGGAGTTTGTGGAGAAATTAGAGCGATTTTTAACAGCCCTTTTCACAGGACATTATTGGCTGACATTTATAGCTTCCACCTTAGTTATAGGCTAATAAAAAACATTCACCAGTGTATTACTTATTTTATTTTGATTACCGTAGACCTGACCTCATAGCTGACATAACGCCAAACTTTCATCAAACCAGCGCACTTCTCAGAATCTGTTTCTAAGAATTCCGCAATGAAGGAGATTTGTCCTTTTTGGCACTTTATTGAAAGCAGGGTCTCCTGAAAGGAGGCAGGCGGTTTGGAAAGCTTTGTAAGAGGTGGTACAAGTGGGAAGGTGAATGCGGCTGCACAGAAGAATAGCAAAACCTGCTCTGCTTCTGAAAGTCACTGCTATGAATCAGTCACAACACGCTGTTACACAAGATTGCCACTGAGGTTAGTGTTTATACAAAAACAACTCTGACAGTGACAAATGTGTGTTCTGCCCCTTTCTTACTGCAACAGTACTTCTTGCATTCCTTCGATATGCATATATTTACAGAATTGGTATAAAAAAAAAGCAAAACAATCAATTACGTGATTCTTTCAATGCATGGAAGTTAACTATTATATTTATTTTAAGGCTACTGCAGTTACATTCTGTCCTTTCTTTCCAGGAAGAGAGGATAAAATTAATGTGATTTTGTAGTCCCAACTAGGGTAGCTGTGCCAGATTCTAGCAGACACCTCAATACACTATAAAAGGAAACTGTCTCTTCTCCTATGTTGTAGCATGCTCTTTTTATGTAGGATTGGACCATACTGACATCAGGTCTTTTCAAAACTCTGCACGTTCTCCAAAATTCAGAAGTGAACTAGAATTCTCAAGATTTAGATTCCCAAAGACTAACCTTAATTTCATTTCTTAAACTAAGAGTAAAACAAAACATAATGATAGCTTCAACCCCAACATTAAACGTAGCTACAATTATACCAAGAGGGTCCAATGATGCGCTCAGAAGCACAAAGGGCATTAGTGAATATTGTTATCGTATCTCTTGTTCACTCTGAAGGCCATCCAGCAAATATACTGGACTTTCAAAACTTTGGATGTTAGTCTTAAGGCCAAGGGCAGGTTTGAGCCTCCTGTGGAAAAGAACATATGGCATTGGCACCTACAGAGGGCAGAGCTCTTTGTAAGTCCATGTTCCCAGCAATATTCAACAGCACGCTTGATTCTTCAAGTTTAGACTCTAACTCAGACCTGACATACCACTGAGCAATTGGCCCTTAGAAAGCAAATTTGCAACACTGTTGGCACAAGTGGGCCTTTCTGCATTCAGCATGAAAATTGGCTCTTGAAACTCTTAGATCTCAAACCCTAAATGTCACCTTTATTATAACCAAGGGACCCATGGGTACAGGAAAAGACCACATGAAGAACTGGCTCCCATCCACGTCAAGCTGTCTGCTATGAAGAAGCCAGTGATAACTTTGGTTCTTTAAGCTTTATAGATTTCCAAGTGCTAGCAGCATGTCAGACCTTAGCCTTTAGCATAACCACGGTGAAGAACTCCAGCCCTTTTGTAGAGAGGAACGTCTGATGTCTTTTAATATCCACTGTCCAGGCATAACTGGGAGGCCACAAGGGCAAAGGTTTGTTCCCCCTCAGCAGAACAGACATAACTACACCAGTTTGTCTCCCTCCACAGTCCTACAGCTTGATTGCAACAGGTTTTGTGCCCTCAAAACACTTTGATGTACAGCCACTCCTCATGCTACAGTCTAGGACATGCATTGCACCATCTCAGCCTCAGGGAATGAAAATACCAGTCTGATGGGCTGCAACATGGCCCTTGCATTATTACAGGCACTAAATCACAATTTTTGATTCAATGCCTCTAGAAAAAAAAAATTCTCAAAGGCCACAGGTGATACCATGGGCTCCTGAGGAGACCTCAGTTGAGTCCTGTGTAACGCAGACTGGGCAAGTGTGTGCTGCTTGGCATGGGAGAGGTCCTTGGCCCCATTTTATTGAGTGACACAGATGTTGTCTTAACTTTCCTAATCTTACCTCCAACAATAGCCTAGACAATATCCTTACTTACATGAGCCCTAAATGTAGCTCTATGAACATTTCACCCTCTACCTAGTCCTGTAGTGGAACGTAAGACGTTAGCTTGTGTTAATGCTAGTGATCATCCTCGTTCAATGGAAAGTTTAACTTCAGAATAAACTTGGCTCAGAGCACAACAGATTTTGAAACTTTACCCTAACAATACACATGCCTAAAATGAAGGCTCAAAGCTTCAACAAAAAAGACCGTAAAGCACTGGTGCCTATCAACACGGTGTAAGAGTAAAGACGTTACTTCATATATATCAGCAGTAACCCCAATTCTGTTCTTGGGCTTTAGATTTCCAAAGTCTAACCCTAATTCCTACCTTGATTATAACTGTTAGACTCATGTCTACAACACCCCTTGTCCTCCTCCCTCCCACCCCCAAAAGCTGTCTGTTATTGACATCAGCCCTGTTCCTAGTACCGAGGGCTGTGCAGCATCCGCTAACAATACAGGTTCCTCAGTGTTTGGATTCTTAACCTAACCCTAACGGTTACCTTGTTATAAACACCTGTGAATGCCAGGCTCCCTTCTAATGTTCTTAGGCAGCAGCATATGGTAAATTGAATCTTCATGCGCATTGGTCATACACATACCTGCCCTGTAGTTGAACAGAAAATAAGGTATCTTTAAACATAGCAGCAATTTGTGTTCTTCAGGATCTATAGTTCCAGACCCTAAAGTTAACCCTAATCTTCATTCTAAGCTTCATCTTAGTAGTGGCAAATGGCTCACACTTTTGAGAAAAGAGAGAACACTTTGACTCCTCTCAGCTTCAGCCTTCTTTCCTTGTCAGGCCCTGCAGGACCATGCAGTGGGTGCAGCTTCCAGCTTCCAGTGGTAAGCTTGGTTCATGGCACCCCCAAGGATGATGTAAACTGAACCCTGACAGGGTCTCTACTTATAACCCCTTGCTCATTTCTATTGTAGCTTATAAGGTACAGGCCCCAACTGACACACACTTTCTTCCTAACTGCAGTCCAAACATCATCCTTCGATAATCCAGGTCCTTCAGGCTTTGAACTCCCAATCCTGTCTTTAGCCATAGCATCAGCATAATTATAACCAGAAGACCATGCCTTCAGACATAGAATGTAAGGTACGGGCTCTAGTAAGACCCACTGATGTCGTAAATATGCAAGCCCTACAGCATTCAGCAATAATCACAGTTTCTTAAGGTTCAGATTTTTTGAATCTTAACCATGATCTTTAATCAAGGAATTAGTCTCTACAAGCTAAAGAACATAAAACATATTGATGCTCTTACTCTTCTTATCTCCATGAGCTCTATAGTCTCTTCATTGCCTTTAGATAGCTTTAGGGGATAGAGCAATAAAATTCTGCTTTGAGGATCCAGTTAGATGGCATTCTTCTCCTTGTGTGTTTGTGAAGTACCTTCCTGCTCAGAGTTTTCATCGGTTCCTGGTTATTGGCAGTGGGGGTCTGTTGGTCCTCAAATCTTCTGCCCTCTTCTGCAGACCTATAGTCTGTAGTCTGTAGACCTGTAGTCTGTATTTGTCAATAAAGAAATAAGAAGGATGCCAGACAGGTCCTTGCTGCATGTTCCTGTTGAGCAGGGTTCAGGGAAAGTGCAGCATGGAGGGAAAACGTCAGCCTCTCCACCTGCTGCCAATTCTGGGAGCTTGAAGAGCTGGAGAAGCGCACACTTGTGAAAACCTCGGTGAGCCTTCCTCCCATCCCCATCGCCATCCCCTTTCCTGCCCTCTCTGGCCCCTTCTCAGCGGGGCAGCGCCTCTGTCCTGCCACGGACTCGGCTGTGTGGGGGGAGCAACCCTGGCAGCAGCTCGGGGTACCACTGATGTGGTTGTGGGCTGTCTTCTTCTCGAGGTGGGATGGAGGGAGGGGGAGTGCCGCAGCCAGGATGGGTTGGGAAAGTGCTCTCCCTCTGGATGTGTGAGTCCAGGTGGGGCCCTGTGCAAACACGATTAGTCAGCTCTCAGTGTGTCGTTTGTACAGATCCACATCAGGCAGTGTTTGAGCTTATCACAAACGGACAATTGCTCCACGTGCCCTGCAGACTGCTCTCAATACCTATGCTCACTTTCACTGCTTTGGCAATGGGACTTTAAGCCTTCCTTCAGCCTAGCTGATTATTACCACAGGCACTCCCAGCACCTCTCTGAGGTCTTACTAACACCAGGGTTTTGCCCAGTACTGCACCTGCAATCCCTCCTCCCTCCTGTGTCCTAAATTTGACAGTCACACACTGCTCAGGTCTTTCCTCAAGCACCGTGTCTCAGAAGAGATCCCAAACCTGATATAGTCCTTCCCAGAGTCTGAGGTCATGTGTCTCTGCAGATCTGTCTCCTTCATTAATCTCAAACCTTGTGTGAGCTTTGAGACTACTAAGTGCATAGGAAACTGCAGTCTTACCCTTTGCTTAGAAATAAAATGAATGTGGTACCAGTTCACCTGTTCTGTAGCTTAAACTGACGTCAGCTCGCAGAGCAGGGGAGTTGAGAGCAAAGCTCTGTCTCCTTTGTAACTTCATTTGTAAGAAGTTTTCCGATGGAAACAAAATATCTGCCCATATACTCTCTGTCTTTTTGCAAATTCTTCTCCTTCCCCAGTAACATTTGACTCTTCTGTCTAATTTCAATGATATTTGACAGCAGGAGAGAGAGAATTAAATTTCCTGACAACTGGTATCTGGGTGGAGGAGCCCCAGATCAACATCTCAGCTGAAGAAACCCTTCAGCAACTCCCTGTACAGTCTTGCCCACCAGCTGCCTTTTCAGCACGCACATACTTTGGAGGCAGACATGGCATTTGCTGCCTCCTCTCCAGCTTGGGATGCCTGGGGTGTGTGGCAGGGGACTCAGGGGAGGCTAGAGGATGGAGGTGGGGAAACTACATACTGTGGGCATAAAGGGGAGAGCGTGACCGGGATGTGCGGTTTGTAGGATACAGGCTGTAAATATCAGACTGCACTGTTCTCGTGAAACAATTCTTTCATTTAGTTGCCCCAGCAAATTCAAAATATTTAAACCAGACTGCAGTGAGTCTCACAAAGACTGAGTTATAAAGAAGAGACTTCAGCTGCTCCACAGCACTTACAAAAGTTACTGCCTTATAAATCATTGACTCCATGCAATGTTTTACTAAGCACAGCTGGGAAGCTTCTGCTTTGTGGGAGGTGAGTAGTCTCACCATGGTAGCTCCAAGGACCAGCTTTATCGGGGTACAGAGCAGCACCCATCACACCAGAAGATGGGGCTTGCTAAATGGCAGACAGGGAGCACGCGTGGATGCTGCCCCTGCAGCAGGCCACCAAAGGACTTCTCAAGGACCTGGAGAAGAACGAGGCTGCTGCCTAACACTCAGCTGCGGTCAAATGCAGATATCTCACCTGCATCCCAGGATGCATAGCTGTGTTCCGTGTTAGGTGACATGACCTCGCAGGGAAGTTACACCAGCGCAACCAGAACCTCCTGGAGCACCTTTCAAATGACTGTGACTGCTCTGTTGTAGTGCCCGGTGTGAGACCGAACATCACACTCTGCTGAATGCTTCGAAGCAAAAGGAAGGAGTTGGTGTAATCCAGTCAGACACAACATTTTTTTCTGTGTACTGGAGTACAGGCTTGCATTAAAGTTATATATGCTTTGTCTTTTGCTTTAGCAGACAGTCATTTCTACAGAGACAACTCCGCTGGCTTTTTGTTTATGGTGAGTCTGGAGCAGAGGTGATCGGACCTCAGAGGTGCTGCTCAGAGCCAGGCGCAGCTGTGGTGGCCACAGTAAGTCTGCCACAAGAGATGAAGCGTGTGCAGCACAAGGCATCACTCATGGGTTATAGAGGGGACAGGATCCTTCTACCTCCACAGCAGACACGCCCCTGAGGACAGTGGCGACTCATTAGCCGAGGCAAACATGGACAATTCATTAGCTATTTGGCATTTTAGATGCAGAAGCATATTCTTACCTCCACTGAACAGATGAGAAACTGCTGCCCCTCCAAAGACACTATGCATGGGTATTTCTAAACATACTGCTTTGAATTCTTAGGCTGGGACATGTGGTAAAAATCCCAGTTGGTAAGACACGTGAAGACTACCAGTTTGCTAATGGTAGACGGAAAGGGAGGAAAGGAAGCAGAATGGCTTGATTTCCTCGGGAAAAAAAAAACAACAACCAAGAACCAAAAACCAAACCACAACAAAAAAAACCCTGTACTAAAATACTGTTTCTGCCTTTAAAAAATAACGCATTACTGAACTGAGTAGAAGAAGTAAAGAAAATTATTGCTAGTGAAATATCTGCATTCAAGGGAGTGGAAAACTGCTGTGATGACATTGATTTTCGGAAAGCATAGAATTGATTGGATTAATATTTTTGATTCTTTGCTTGCTTGAAGTTTTACACAGAGCTGGAGTCTCGGTAGTATGGGCACCTAAGTACCAATCTGAAACCGCTGGCATTAATAAAACTACTCTAAGTTTTCCAAGTATTTTCCAGCCATGTCAGGATGACAGTGATTGATTTTCATTTGGCAGTTTGCCATGTGGACAGTGACAGACACCAGAACTCTTCAACACATTTAATGGGATTTTCCTTCCATTTACACTATCATAAATTACAAAGCATATTTCACTTCACAAAATAAAACCATTTCCAGATCATTTTTATGACAGTATTAAGTAGTACGTAACCTACGACAAATAGTCCTGTACAAGTCAGGAGGATCTATAGAAGTATTGAGAACTCAGACTATTTAGCATTTGCTCTGCAATCTGGGTTAATCTATCTAGCCCTTAGTTATTTCTCTAGAAGACACCAAATTTACAGTAATACCCTCCACTTCCCTTCATTATCATAGTTACACATATTTTCAATTTGAATAGAAACATGTGCTCCCTGAAATAATTCAGGAAACTGAGTTACCAAGCATATGATACAAACGATCAAGATGAGGGATTATTATATTTTCTTTTGTACTGAAAATTGAGTTTGGTAGTAAAGTATGCTGACTTTCTATGCTTGCAGAAACATCTCATGCTGAGAAACAGTTTTAACATTAGGAATAAGTTGCAGTTAGACTATGAACTCTGTAGGTCAATGTTTGTGAGGGGAGAAAAATATTAAAATTTGGTAATAATTAAAGTTACCAACTTCCACATTTCCTACATATTCTTCTTCTTTTTTTTTTTTTGTCTTTTTTTTAAACAAACCATCAGGAAACACATTCAAGAGAAATACCTACATTTTCAGCAGATTTACTCTACGTTTATAAATACAGAAACATGACAAAACATAGCTTGATTTTTACAGAAAAAACAAATCCTTCATATTTAACCCCAAAAAGTGCTAACTTTTCAACAAGGCCAGAAAATATCCAGTGTCCCAGCATCACTCAACTTACATATTAATGTAATCCAAAAAAAATCTGGCGTGTGAAACTGATACTACCACCAGGACTTTTGAAAATTCTCAATACCATATTTTATATGGGAGTTAAAAAAAAGAGAGAGAGAAAATACTATGTTTTGGGAAATACGAAATGGTTAAAAGTGTACTATACAAACTTAGAATGCTGGTGCCTAAATGTGAAGAAACCTAAGGAAAGTTGGAATACACACAAGAAAAGGATTCTCCTTTAAAACATTTGCCATGAAAGAGGTATGCCAGGATAATACTGCATTAGTGGTAATTGTTTTCAATATATCATAGCAAAAATGCACGAAAGAATTATGTGGAAAATGATCAATGCACCGCATTGATTTATAGTTTGCTAAAATAAAATGCCATTCTTTCAGCTAGGTAAAGCAAAAATATCTTTATAATATAGGTTCTGTTTCACAAATGACATATATAATTATGTCTTACGGAGAGGGAAATGTATAGCTGTATACAAGTAACACTGATTAAGTACCTTTTTGCTTCTCTAGCCATATTAAAATACGTTTTGTGTTTCTTAATAAGTTAACAATAAAATTGTTTGCAACTTCTCAAAACAAATATACATCTGAGGCAAAGCAAAAGATACAAGGTGAGAGGATTTTTTCTGACCTTTTTTTCCCTTCTACAAAGAGGCATATGTCTATGAGACATAGGCTTTCCCTAAACATTTTGGCATCCATCTGCAACTTTGCAGAAACTGAAGTGCAGCCAAGGAGCTTTTCCTTTATTTTTTAAAAAAATTAAAGAAATTGTTTTCCCTTCAAACTAATTATTTTAAAACAAATGGCTTTGAAGATGCACCTATATTTGTCTAAAAGAGAACATCTTCATTTTCTATTAAAATTTGCACAATTAGCTTCTGGTACCGCATGTCATTCAGAGTAGCCAGGGTACTGTCCTCTGGAGGTCTCATTAAAGTAGGCCCAAACACTATTCCCAGGTTTTCAGCATTCATAAAATTCTCCTTTTCATGCAAAGTAACCCTAAAATAGAAGAAAATAAAGTAAGTAGTTGTTTACTTCCTAGAAGAAAAGTACATATTGTATCTTAACCTGCAGTCCTGCTTCACATCAAGCTTTGCCAGATAGTGGCATTTTTTGGTAACAATTTTTACTTTCACTCAATATAGTACCTGTTTCCACAGTAACTATTTCCATTGCAAGTACAACGCAATTATGGTGGGGCTGTGTTTTCCAGTGCCTTTAAACACCCCTCCTACAACTCTTCGGTGATTATTCCATGTGGCTACCCATTAAGGTATAACAGTTAGTGGCAATTGCTTTTTTGAAAAGCACAATCATGGTTGAAATTATGATATATGGGGCAGTTCCCTACTCTACAGTAATTACATTTCTCTGGCATGTTGTACTTGGTGTGCGTCACGCCAGGTATGGATGCTAAGCGTGAACCCAGCATTTCTTTTGATGACCAATGACCCATTGCTCACAGACATGCTTCCAGCCCTCAGCAGCCGACCTGATCACACATTTCAGGCTTGCTGGCTACCTCAGGCCAACCAACAGCTGAGTTATTCTGATTATATTTAGGAATAGATTGAAACCTGGAATAGTCTGGAAAGCCAGCTTGCTGTGTGTGTTTTGTTCTGTGTAGGCAGGCTCCATCCAGCTAGAAGTCAGATGGCTACAAATGCCATCTATCCTTCACAGAGACCAGAGGCACTTGTAGGAAGGAGCCCAGGGTTTTGTTCCCTGACATGGGTCAGGGATGTAAATTCAAGAGTAGACAGTAGTTTGCTGGAGCAAACACAGGCTGTGGAGAAGTTGGCCCTTAGGCCTACTGGAATATGCAAGGTCTGCTTCAAGTGGACCACATCAGTGTTGTCTCAGCAATCCTTTGGCATTTGAGTTCAGTCTTGAGAAGGCTCTTGCACTGTGGTGTAGAGATAGCCGTGGTCTGTTATGGACCAGACACTTGATGTTACCAAGTAGAGCCTGGCTGGAGTTGGACAACCCTTCCACACACAAATCCTCTGACAGGATAGAGCACATCTGGTTTTGGAGCCTGCTCTGCTGGCAACAGCTGAGACCACCCCTGGCCATAGCAATTCCCAGTTGGATAGCAGCTGGGCAGTGGATGCCACCAGGGGAGCACAAAGAGGCTGAAACCAGAAGAGACGTTCTGGTCTTCTCATTTGCAAGGTCTGTACAAGACTAGGTTTTGCTTCTACCAATAGCTCTCTGCAAAGAGTGGCTCTATCATGGAAAAACACTGTTTCTCTTTGCCTTCAGGTCAGAAATCCATTAGTGCCCCTACTCACAGATGTGTCACCACCTTCTAACACATCTAGCACAGATATGTTAGCTGTTGCTTTGCAAAGAGAAAAGGCAAAGCAAGGCTGCCAAGCCCCAGCTGCTACTGTGCAAGTATATGCCCAACACTGCTTTCCCTCTGTGCCTGTATGCACCAGGGATGTTGAACAGCCATGCAATGACACATACATCTTACTATACGTCTTACTAGCACCTCTGTGCAAGTGTAGGGGTCTTGTTGCCAGCATGGCCTGGGGTGAGCACAGGAAATTCAGCTGCACAGCTTCACTGCAACTCCAGCATGGATGGAGTCTCACCACAGGGGGGACTGCTCATTCTATTGTATTTCCTCCAATTCTGAGTAAAATGTAACCAGAAAGAACATTCCTATTTGATTGAAGAAAGCAATTAATTAATTGACTGACAAGCTCATTCGTCATTGCTGATGTTATCCTCTGCTGGATTTTCCTGACTATGCTAGGGTGTTCTTTCAGTGGAGGAGGGAGAAAGGCAATAAACAGATACAGGAAAGGTAGTTCTACTTTTTTCAAAAGCAACACAAAGCTTACTGTACTTTGACTGAGCTTAGTTTTGCATCCCTTCCATTTGATAAAGGATATGAAGTGGTTCTAACAGCTCAGTGCATTTTCTTTTCTGTTAAGAACCACTACTGGTGTAGAGGCTGTGGTCTTTACATAAAAGACTCTTTGACATCAGCACATGTTTTCTTCAGGCAGGAAGGACTCTGTGGAGCTGGAGTTGGGACCCTATGTTTAACCTACAGAACAGCATAGCCTGAACCTAGAGGAACCTTCTCCCTTTTCATTCAGATCTCACTGTCAAATTCTCCATAGGAGCTGGCATGCACTTGATTTCAGTGTAGATGCTGAAAGCTACAATTTGGAAAAGTAGAGCCAACGTATTGCGTGGCTTGCAAATATTTCAGAGAATTGGATTAATCAGCTGTTTGAATTTTTTTTTGTCTCATCAGTAGTTCAGCTCAACAGCTGAAGAAAAGCCTGTACTGCAGTTCATGAAAAAGAATGAAGGCAAGTAAATTCTTGGCTTCTTGGCTATTAAAAATTTGCTGCCAGGACATGAAAGCACTGATCCTGTATGTAGGTCCCTGGCTTGTCTGCAGCCTCCACAGGCCTTCTTAAAAGCCGATGCGGTTCATCCTGAATTGTCCAGGCAGACATGCTGACAAGGGTGGGTGTTTACACATCTCATTTCTGCAGAGTCCAAAGGAGCTCCTGCATGCCCAGGTAATGTCTCATCAAAAGGAAAAATTACTCAGTGTAATGACCTGAGCCAATTCAAAATGAAGAAAAGTCTCTGCATAATAAGAACCCAATTAAGCACGAAATGCACATCACACAAGCTCTCTGATACAATTTTGCATGAGTTGAAGTCTTTTCCTTTTCACGTTGGCATTAATAGTGCAGAATAGTGAAGATCAAACCCAGAAAATTCTCAAAAGGTGAGTAGTTTAATTCCTCCCTTATCTCCTTTTCTGTTGTTTCCAAGTAGCACCATAAACTTTAACCAGAGAAAAGGGACATCTCAAGCAATGTGTTCTTAAAGGGATGCCTGCTTTGAGAAGACAGTCAGTCTTTTTTCAGCGTCAGTTTTTAAAAACTTACAAACAAGACTTTCTGAGGCATATAAATGTCCAAAGTAATAAAGTGGGGTTAGCATGATTTTGAAAAACATTTTTGCTTGAAATTAGAGTGAGGCGTCCTATCCCTCTTGGGAACACTTAGTAATTTTCGTAGGTATCTAGCTAAAAACTTTGAAAACCTGGCAGTACATTCCCAGGTCACAAAATAAAATTTAGGCACTTCTGAAAATTTTGCATTCCTTATGACTAAAGAAGTTTTGGAAAGCGAATGAATCAAGAGTGTGTTTAAAACCAAAGAAGATATGAAATAACTGGAAAGTGCCTGTATTGCTTTTACTAGCAGTATAAAAATAGGTCCTGCCTGATTCTTGGTTTAATGATGATGTGAGCAAACAACTAGTGAGAGACAGCTCCTTCCTTTTAGGGTTCTAGTGCGGGAAGACAAAGCAGGCATGAAGCAAAGCATGATCAAATGACTTGACACAGAACATCTAACACAACTCTAAATTACCTACCATTCAAGTATTTTTTCAGGTATTATCTGCCCCAGAGAAATGTGACAAATCTCAATTAACTCTTCAAAGGCTTGCAATGATCTGCTGGCAAAAGGATCTATGCTATATATGTGCATAGTTTATAGGTATTTGTACAAACATAGCTTGTCTGTTTATTTGTAATGTTGCCGTTTTAGTGGCAGTGCCTTAATGGAAGCTTTATTGGTATTTTCTGTAATATCGCTCTTTCAAAGCAGAGGATTTTTATGCTCTTCAAGAATTATCCTGCATGCCAATTAACTCACTTTTTGAGATGAATCATTAGGTATCTAAGTGTCTCATAGTGAGCAGCAGGGAGTAACATCAGCACTTCATGTATTGCTTCTAGTCGTTCATCAGGATTGGAGATTTCTGTAAAAGCACCAAACATGATTAATGTTAATAGAGCCTTTCATTTGTAAACAGCAATAGGAAGCTAAGTTATTATTATGGAGTCCTTTACAAGCCACTGACTGTGTTTGCAAGGATAAATACTAAACTCATAAACAGGGAGCTTATCAGCAACTTCTGCATCCTCAAAAGAACGGCGTTACAAAGAGATCAGCAACACGACCGCCCAATAGTCGTCTCTATGGTCTGTAGCTCTAGCTACAGGTCTGTATAGGTACAGTACCTCAGCTTCGTTAGCGCTTCATAATACGCTGCCTGGAACTGAATCTTTAAAGTCTCACATAAGATGACTTCCATCCAAACCAGATGGGAGTGTGGATATATGCTTTAGATTCTGTTCTTGATTACACTGGACTATGCTAAAGTTTAGGTAGAGGGACTGAGGTGACATGGAATTACATAAACAAGGTGAGATTGCTGAACGTATTTAAATATGTAGGTATCAGTGATGTGAGAGTATCAGTACTCACTTAAGACTGTTTGGCAATCTCTCTAAAAATCTGAGTGGGATTTACATGTGTTTTACATGAAAAATATAGATTCCTAAGCTGTAAACTGAGTCAGAGTTATTTCTCTCGCATGACTTTTCATAAAAATGGCACCAGGAGCCTGAAATTTTAGAAGATTAAGAATCTTTCTGTCCTGCTTTTAAGAGATTTTTGTATTTTGTGATAGGAACTGCTTCCCCTGAGAATGTTATTTACAAGATGAGTGGCAAGCAAGAGTAATTTCTCTGCCTAAGGAGGAAGAGAACAGTGCAAGAGAAAGATGCCTGTGGCTGCCAGGGCAGTGCAAGGTCGGGTGAGCCAGAAGTGAGGGAACCCAGCACGGTGACGCAGACCTCTTGCTTATCGGTATACTGTGTGCCATTTCAAAGTCACTAAGGATACTTTTTAAAAGAAGAAAGTGTGCTACTTCTTGGATACCTCAGATCTTTAAAATTTTTGCTAACCGGTCAGATATTTTTATACTATACATTTATTTTTATTTTTTTACCTGCATGATGTTCCTTCTGCATTAACAATCAGGCAAAAGTTTCATGTAAAAGAAGCACATGGCTAAGAAGTAGCAAACAGAACAACGCCCTTGTTTCCAATTTGTTGTCTGCCTTTTTCTTTAACGTGAACAGTGCTATGGATGGGAAATGTAATTAAAGAACAGCACAAATTACTATGCAATACTTACTTGCTGCCTCTATGAACTTGGAATAAGTGTCATAGGTGATCACAGGAATTGGTAAGTCTCTGAAATATAGCTTCAGTGCTCCGGCAATAATGTTTATGTCTGGATAAATACTGGCAGAAATATCAGCCTTGTCACCATCTAGAAGAGGAAGAAATCTTTTTGAAAACAGTCTAATTCTGACTGAAGCAAGGCAAAGCTTCTAATTCAGATTTACTGTGTCCAACCTGACAAGAAAAAAAAAACAACCTGAAAGCATTTGGAAGGCTTAAATGAGAATATATTGCTACCAACTTTACAGTGGATGATTGAGGATTGGCGGTTTCCATATAATTTAGTAAATAAATTATTTGCTGACATCTTTTGGTGAGGCTGGTGGTTGCATCAACAATATCTGCAGTGTACCAGCTCACATATGATGTTTAATGTTGGATGAAGAAGTCATGTTAATAATGTGTTTGTTGAATTTGGCCAATTTATTAAATGGTGAAACTAAGCTATTAATAGCTTGTCTTGCTGTTGTATTTTGTATCCACAGATCAATGCACAGGAGTATAAACCCCTATTTTTATTTGCATTTGGGGAAACAGAGGTACAGAGAAAGAACATAAATTTCCATGTCCCCCAGGAGATAAGTAGCAAAAATCAGAGCAAACATTCAAATCTTTTGAGTCTTGCACCAATCTATCTATGCTGATTAGCTAGTGAGAAAGCCTTCTTATTTTCTGGATGCCTTCTAATGTCTTCGTATTTGAATTATTTATTTGTAGCAAAGATTTGAATTTAAACAGACATGCTATGGCATTTAGCTACACAATTTATTTTCAAATGTGAATCACAATTTGTTAAATGAATATGGATAGTTGTAATGGATGAACAACTAAATGGATGAATTATGCAACCTTAATGACATATTTTCTTTTTTTTTTTTTCCCCATATACTGTAAAAGTTAGTCAAAACTCCATTATGGAGCACTTTTAATCATGTGAGTTTAAAATTTCCAATTGCTGATGGTCAGCCCATGACCAATGCATGGCTTACGATGAGTGAAATTACAAGAACTACCAGCAAGACTGAATCAATATTATTTTCAAGTTCAGGTGACTATGTCTGTTTTGTACTATCTAGTACCTTAACAACCATGATCTTCTCCACTCTGAGAAATTTGGATGTCCTCCCTCTCTGGAGGAGGTGTGCCTGTTCCCCTCTCTGGGACTGACCCTTGGTGGTCTTAAGCAGAAAGACAGGATAGAGCAGTGGTCAAGCAGGGACTGATGCTGTCTGTATTTAATCCCTGACTTCACCTCAGGCTTCTTTGAGGTAAGTTACATCTTTTAGCCCTTTAAAGTGAGGATAACAGCACTTCACTCACAGGAGGCAGTGAAGATAAAGCCAGTAAAAACTTGAGACCACATGATGGCTGGGGCAGTGCAAGGTTATGCTTGCTTGAGCAATTGAGTCCGCGTGTGTCTGCCAGGAGGTGCAAGCACAAGCTTGGACTGTTACCACCGAGGCGCTGACACACTGTAAATCCATTGCCTTGCTTGTCTCGCAATAGCTCGTGCTTGTAGACATACCCTGATGTAGACAGATGAGGGGCTGTGCTTGATACACTGCTTCTAAGATGGTGATAAAGGCTTTCACAGCAGAATAAAAGAGTTTATATTGATTGTAGATGTTTTATACAAACCTATGGCATTAATCTTGAAGGAATACATCCTGTCCAATGTATGCACATAATTCTCATTAAGACTAATAGCCCTACATGTTCTCATCAAGAGGAGATTATATGCTTAAGTGTTTAAAACAAGCAGCCTTTCTTGATGCAGCTGAGCAATCTGAATACATCCGTCAGCATTTAATTTAATACAGCATCAATAACCCCTAGGAGAATGTTTACACTGCCCCAATCTTTTGTTTAATCCACACATTCCAGGCTGGGTAGCGTTAGTCCTATAAAGCATCGTGTGGAGAGCTCTATTTAATTGATCGACACTGAGCACTCAAAATGCTCCGCTGAAAACAGATACTTTCAAGGAGACAGCAGCTGCATCTGGACAGATATAGCAAAGCAGAAGGTTGCATCTATTATCCAGGTCACCGGTACACTAAATGGAAGTGTTATTTATTTAGTACTTTTGCAAAGCGGCCCAGCACACTTCCTTAAAGGGGCACTTCAGCTGGAAGTACTTCAAACCACAATATACTTCAAACACACCTCTTATTTACCTCTTCACTTACTCTAGGAAAAATGCATTAATTCCCAAGTCAAAGATTTTTCTCTTCACTTCAGAGACAGATGTACGTCCATTGGAAACGCAATGAAGATTTTTTTTGAGAGTTTTGTTAAGCATAACAATATGGCTGTTATAATATACCTACACTTCTGCAGTGGGTATGTAGGGAAAGAATTTTTCTTTTCCTTTATTAGATTTTAGATTGTCTTTTTTTTCCTTTCTTTTTCAGCCATTTGGCAGGCTACACTTATTTCTTATCCTCACCAAATTCCTGTATTTGTATTTTTATTTAAACATGCTTAAAATTCAAAGCACTATGAAAAGAAAATTCATCATTGCAGATAAAGTCATGACACCTATTTTACAGAGGTTCATCTACACCAACATATTGTAGGAACTACCTGTATTTTATATGGTACCTTCTGCATTACCACAGTTGTCTTTTTAACTCTTCAATACAGTAACTTTCCTCAGATCATGTTTAGCACTTTTGGTATCATTGCAGTGATACTGCACATGAATGCATGTTAATACAATCTTTTCTTATATTGGATTGCAAACATCTCGTTCATTTAAGCTTTATAAACCTAATCCTACCCCATACCTGTCATTCCCCTTTCCGTGTTACTTTGACTCTCAACATACTTTGTTGCATTATGTTGAAGTTTGAACATCTCAGGACAAGAGAAGTCTTTTTTTCCCCGTTCTTTTGAGGTTTCAGCAGACTTTGGATGCCATAGAAATATATCAGTAGTTTATTAGAGAAGGAAATGGAGTAAGTATTACATTCTCAAAGCCTTAGCTATGCCTTCTGAATACTAAATTACATTTCTACCTAAGTTCCTTTTCCCTTAATGCCTTGTTTTTACTGCACAGTGTGCTTCTTTGTAGTTTTTTTGGATTTGGAATTTGACAGGTTTTCAGACTTGCTGGCAAAGGAGTCTGAGTCTGAGTTAGGATGCTTCTGAGTACTCATGTAATATTTAACAGCATAATATTTTTAGCAAGGGTATTGTACCAGCCAGTCATACAAACAAGTGGAAGGACAGAATGCATTTATGACAATGGCAGCTCTGTGGGTAAAGCACACAATGAGTGTTTTATGGCTGTCAGAGTGCCACAGCTCAACAATGCTCACAGAGAGCAACTGTTGTTTTACAGCACCGACATTCACAAGAATAAATAAATCCACATTATTTTCCCCGTTCTCATTATGAAAATCACTGAAAAGGAACATTGTTAGTGCCTCAGAGAGCCCAACTCTCCCTTACAGCAGGGGTATTTACACCACTGTGGCTCTGGAAAGGAGCCTTAGCTTAATAAGATGAGGACCAACTTCTCCCAATTTTAAAAATAATTTTCACAGCTTTACAGCCAAAATAACATTCTGCAGGATGCCATTCTCTTCCTGAGATGTTAACTTTCAAGCCTGACTGTTCTCACTATAATTCTTCGGAAGCAACAAGTCAGCGTCCCTTTAACAAAGCTGGAACAATCAGTCACGGGGAGGGCTGACTTCTGTCCATTGTACCCCCTCAGCTGCAAATGAAATCAACAGGAGAGGCACCCTAAGGCCGAGTCAGCCCTGTGCGCCCAATCCATACATCATCCTGTCTTCTCTCTCCCATGGCTTGATGAAGAAAAGTCGTGAAACCAGAAGGCTTCACGGCATTATTTGAAGTATGTATCCCAGGTATTAAAAGAGCAGGACTCCTTGCTTTTTTTTGTTTTCAAAACCAGTTATTAAGAGCTGTATTTCCAGAGATGCAAAAGCATACATAGCATACTAGCCGGGTGCCTGGGGAGTGGCTCAGACACAAAGGACGGCGGGACCTCTGCAATCATGCAGTGTGGCACTCTGCGACTGCAGGCACCATGCAGTACCATCCTTTCCATAAATCGCTCAACTTCCATTTAAAAACTAGTTAAGGTGTTTATCCCTACTTTTATTAGAAGCTTCTTTCAGAGCCTTGCTTTCAGATGGTTAGAAAATAGCCTTTAAACTGTCAAGCTAAATTTATTCGTGGCCAGTGTATAGCCTCTAGTATTGTGCCAGGGTCATCCGACAGATTAAAGTTTTCTTCTCTGGTTTGTACCCCCTGTTCTCAGCTTCTGCTTTGACAGCTAGCTATTCCAAGCTCTTTTAAGACACATTTACTTTCTGCTATGCAGCATGCTCCAGGGATGTCTGGCATAGTGACATGGACGCAGGTATGGCTGCTCCTGTTACAATACTTGTCTATTAAGCAGAACTGATCAGGAATTTTCCATTTTATATTTCAGACAAAAAAAAAATATATTTTTTTAATTTCCAGCAGTGAATGTGGAAATAACAGTTCTGTAAAACTCCCACAAATTTCACTTTCTGGGCAGAAAATGACATTTCAACAAAAACCTTCCAGGCGTTTCTGGATGTGGGACCATCACAGCCTGCACCTGGCTCTCAGCTCCCTTCCCTCCCAGCTCTGACACCTGCATAAGAGATCTGGGATATTCCACACCCTTGGGATGTTGCAATCCTTGCTGCTGAGGCTCCTAAGGTGACACAGGAGAAGAGATGCAGAAGAGAGGCTAGGGTCTCTGTCTCTCTAAACCTGGATCCAACAGGGAAGCCAGCCCTGAGCTGTCAGGTTGGAAATCTTTTGCCAATTTAACCTTCTGCCACCTGACAACACCTTCTAGCTGTGCAGCCCACAAGTCAGGAAAAAAATCTATTTTTGCTTTCTTTAAATCCCTTCCTGAAAAAAAAAAAAAAAATCCTTCTGCTTTCCATCTCAGCTCAGGGAGAAAACATTTTCAGAAGTGGAAAGTGAAGTTTTCAGTGTCTGGTCTCAGCAGTACTGTAGTTATGCATTCTCATAATAAGCTTTTGTGCACTGTTCCACTGCTTTTAGCATTATTCATAGCAACACGGCAATTCTCTTTCCTTTCTTATCCCTTTTCCCTCACGAGATTGTTAAAAGAAAATGAAGACATTGATTTTATTAATTTATGCCAAATGGCTTTCCCTGTAGCCTGTGTATGCAAACTCGGTTCTTGCTTTCTCTGCTTCCGTGTTTATCCATACTTCTTTCCTTTGGAAATCTGATACTGCCAGTGATTTTATTCTTCCTGTTTATAGATGCTGTCTTTTCCAGTAAATCACACTTTTCTTTCTTCCTGTGGGTCTAATTCAAATGTGTATTGCCACCAGATTATGACAGGAATATCAGCAACAATAACAGAATACTCTGTAAAACTGAGCTGGCTTCAGTGGTTAGAAGCATTTACAAAGGAACTACAGTGGCAGCAGCACGCAAGTCATGCTCAGACATACATCTCAGACATACATTTCTGGCTGCTTTTTTTAAACTCTTCCATCCTCAACATGTGCTTCTCCGTTTGGGTTTCATACAGGTTGGTACATATAGAAGAGAACTAACATACAGAACAGAAGAGTTTGCCAGGCTAGATCCACCGGGAGGGGCAGAGTGGGACCTATGGGGTCTGTGACCCTCTCAGTAATACTGCTTAATGCAGCACATCTGCAACGTGTGTCTTCATATGATAGCAGTCACAGCACTTTCCATCTGTTTCACCCAAATCATGGCTGAGCTATGTGTATATACGTGTATGTTCACAGCTGGAGCATCCGACACATTTTTTGTATCATTTTTTAAAGGATGTTTGGGTATAGCATGAAAACAGTCACTTTGGAAATTCCCACTTACATAGTTGGACTTTTTGCCACTGAAGTCTGCATGGCAAACTGTCTCCAAACAAAGAAGTATTCAGCCACAGTAAGTGTGGTATGTGCCAGGCCCTGAGATCACCCAGGACATTCTTGGTCCTGACCAGCCTCACCTGGAGCCTTCCCCCACATCTCCTGCCCATGGGCCCAGGGGCTGCTCACCCACAGGTCCCACAGGCCCTGCTTGAGCAACAACATACCTGCCTCCAGCTGCATCACGGCCATGCCTGTGCCTGGCCATGCAACCTGCTGATCCATACCCCAACCCGCAGGTTGACTTCCTGGCTTGACCTGGACCTGCCTTGTCCCCATGGACTCCTAATCACTGGTGTCTGACTCTGGTTACCATCACTGGAGCTGATCCTGGCCTTGGATCATGGACTGACTTCCTGACCTGTGCCTGGACCTACCATGCCACCAGAAACATGCCCAGTGACAGGGACTTGGAGCGAACCCCAGCTCTTCTCCTGTCCCCCACCCTCTGTTTCTCTGCTGCTGGCTGAGGTGGTGGGACAGGACCTGGCTGTGAGGTCCTGCCCTGCTGGACCCCTGCGTGCGAGGACTGTGTGCATGACCAGAACCAAGGTAATCAGCCAAATCAATTCAGAAGGGCTACTAGGATGGTAATCATGATTAACAGGCACTGTTCTAATTATTACAGTTTTTCAATATGCTGTACAATTAATCTCCCCCACGCTCGTCTCGTCTGCTGCGCAGACACAGAAATGGCAATCACATGTGCAGTGGCGTGGTGCTTCCTGCAAGGCTACATGCAGAATGAGTGCTCATTTGCAGTTCCTGATTCTTAAACCAGGAATTCTATAAATGTATAAGTTTAAAAGTCATTATCATATTATAAAGCACCGAGTATGCTAAAGGTAGGACGAAGAACTTTCCTTGGCACTGTCTAGGCTCATGCTTGAACTAAGAGCCTGGGCTGTGTTGCTAGGCTGAGCAATCACCCAGTCCCCTGAGCACTTAGCCTTCTGCCTACCATTACTTATTAAGTGTTTAGTTATTCTTTTCAAATATGAAATATATATTTTTTCTTATGAAAAGTATTACCGATTAATTTAAGAAATCAGAAAAGACAGGCTGCCTTCTGTACTTCTGCTTTTATGCCAGTTTCATTACCACAATACCCATATACATGCAAAAGAGCTAAAAAGTCCTAGATTGGAAAGTTTAAATAAAAATTGTACAAAATTTTAAAATGTTATACCTCGATCAAAGGCCATTTTCACATCTTCAATGTGCTCAGTGAAGCCTGAGACTCTGTAGAGGCCCTCAGACTTCAATCCTGAAACATAAAGTTCATGGTTAACTCTGCTTCAATAACCAACAGGTTAAAAAGCAACAAGCTCATAAGCAACAAAGCAAGAACAATGGTAGGTCTGATAAATGCAGCAAAATATTAATTATAATGTGAAACTCTGGAGCATTTAAGGAATAATCAAGGTAATTTTAAATTGTTTTTACAGGATTAAAGATTTTTAGAATTTATATTTTCTGATCTTGTTACAATCAGAAAATAACAGTAGATACACAGTAGATAATGTTAGAGGAAAATATTGCAATTTGATAATGTGGGGCATGTGTTATTATCATGATTTACACATGTTATTAGGAGATTTTCCTGGATTTGCCTATAATTAATAAAGCTTTAGAGGTCCTCTTTGTATTTACCAGTTGCTTAATGATAAATAATGCAAATAAGAGACTGCCTTTCCCTATGAGCACATTTGTTCCCAGTTTGCTGTCAGCCTGTACTTACACACAGCTGATATATGTGATAGATGCTGTTCTCCATGTCAGTACATCCCTTCTGCTGTTCTTACAGCACAAGAGACCTGCTTTATGCTCTTCCACCTTTACTCCAAGCCAACATGAAACAAAGGGCAGCCCAGCAGAACAGGCACAGCTAACCAAGCAGAGTTACAATGATGTTATTTATTTTAATCCCAGAGCTCCTTAATGTGACTATGCACAGTGCTAACCTACCTGTAAGACCCAATGCGCATTGTTTTCTTAAGAACAAAATCAGTGTCTTAAAAGAAAAATGAGGTTCTACAGCAATTACAGAAAGAAATTTAAAGATGTTGTAAAAACAGAGAGTGGGCAGCAGATTTTCTCTTAATCAATAAATGTACAAGTAAATGATTGTATCTCAAATGCAAGGTAGCCGGCTGCTGTATCATCTCAGTAAAGCTCTTCTGTCTTAGTCCAAGCTATTCTTTCCATTTGTCCCTGCAATGATGATATAATCCTGGTAGGGCTTTACAGAGCAGTGCAGGGGATTTACTTGTAAATCTTTGATTCATTTCAGGAGATGATGCGTGGCTTTGAAATCCCTTTGGCTGGTATCAGTGTGTTGCCATGCAGATTACTGTGATGCCATGAACTCAGCATTATAAGATTTCTGTGCTAAAGCTACGACTAACAAGGAAATTTGGCTTACTGGGCAGCACAGCACACACATTTGCTATCCAAAGCAAAAATATATGATCATTACTGTCTGGTGGAGGTGTTGGAGGAGAGATGGTATTTCTTCAATCTGGCGTACCTCTCTGTGTAGCAAAAACCTGTCACAAACTGGAGTTTTGGCTATGACTTGCTGCCCGAGCCATGGCATCCCTCAGTCAGTAGATGAGTGTCATGAGAACGTTCCTACCCTGAGCAGTTTGCAAGATACCACAAAATGCCACAGTCTGTGACCTCATTAGTCTGAATCATTTCCAGCCACTTGTGTGCTCTTGCCCACAATGTCCTCAAAGGTTGTTAATAAGGGGCTTTATTTAAACAGATTACTCTGAAATTAGAAGTGTCTCTAGGTATGTTAAAAGAAAATAATGAAAAAAGACACTTAAACATGAACTTAAAGTTCACTTTAAAGTTCAACCCTTTCAAAAATGTAACATAATACCTGTTTTGACATGTTTTCAGAAAGCATTTCAGTAAATTGAATTATGAAATGTCATGATTTAATTTTACTAGCTGATGTAAAGCAACGTATCACCTATGCTAAAAAAAACCCTTCTCCCATACTGTCCTCAGTGTACACGAGGATGCTATTCTGTTCTACCTTAACATGTAATTCAAGTCATCTTCATTTTATCGTGCCTGCTGCTTTTTGAAGCATACAAACCTCTTGCTTCAATCTCTCGGATGCATGAATCCACCACCATCGGCCTCTGGGTATTGTGGGCTTTCACCAGTGTGGTCAGATCACAGCAGTAGACTCGCTTTATCCTCTTGAGGTCAGGCTGACAGTCGTTGGGCACGTACTTAGAGCACTGCTTATGTACGTTCAACCCACAGTCTGTAAGCAAAGTTAGCCAGGTTCATTACTTAATACTAATGCTGAGAGGTTTTGTCTATCGATTTGTTTCCTTAGCACAAGCAAGGGGCATAACTTTCCCATCAGTTGGCAACAGAAAGTATCCGATGTTTCCATGCCACCCTCTAGTGACTTTGCTGGCCTCTCGATGTGCAGCACTGACAGGACTCGGTGACAGTTCACTGTGCTACAGAATTACCAAAGACGAGAAGGACGAGCACAGAAATCTCCTGTAAAAAACTTTTAGTGGGCAAAGTGAACTCCAACATGGTTGCTAAAAAAGCTGTGAAAGCTCCGAGCGTTCCTCACACCCCAACCTGGTGGGGACAGCTGCTGCCAAGTCTGGGGCAGTTCACTGCTGGACACTTGGCTCTAGGTGCTGCAGTTGAAAGTGTGGGACTTAACTTCTGTGTGTTTGAGTTTAGCCTTTTATAAAATTAGCACATTAATGACGGCATCCTACTGGCCAGCTTGTGGCTTAGCGCTGCTAAAGGGCTAAGCCCCTAAGACTCACCTGAGCACTGAAGCTCTGCCAGCACTGTGAGCGAGCGTGCCTCCCTTTCCCTTCTGAATCCCTGCAGCTCGGCTTTTTGGCTTGCTCTGCTCATCACTTACAGCCAAACTGTCACTGTCTTGCCACTCCACTGGTGACTAAAGTGACCCCTGTGTTTAGTGTGTGGGTCAGTTTGAGCATATAAAATGCTGTGAAGGACATGATGTAAACAAGAGTTAGAAATTGGTTTTGGTGGCTTATTCCAGAGTCAACTAGTGGTTGCACTGGTGGGATTCTATTAACTTAAACATCCCTGCTTGATTTCCACAAATTGAGTTTTCCAAATAGATTAAAATATTCAGCCAAATGAATTTATAAGCCTCAATAAAGAAAACACCACCACTGTGAGTTATATTATCTCACAGAAATGTGGTTCCTGTTTTAATGCTTTCCCAGTCATGCCTATCACTCAGTACCTTTTGGGCTAACTTAACATGTCTAGTATCATCACTAGCAAGTTGCTTACTGTTTTTTTCTTGTTGATTTACTGCCCAGGTTATTCAAAATGTAAATGTGTCTCTACTACTTGCAATGCATTTCAGTGTTATTCTCGATAATATATTAATCAAGCAAAATCCGATCATCACTACAAACACACCTTGGAATTGGTGGTTTTTGTGTGTTTCTTCATACAGTTGTTACTGCATAATACATTATTGTGCAAAATCCAAACAAATGTGAACAGCTGCAGTCAGGATACTCCCTGTACTGTTTTCAGTGCTGTTCTCCAAGCATGTGAAGCTAAGTCCAAATGCATCTGTCTGCTTAAATGTTGATAATTTAATGAAGGAGAGAATTGTGTGATATTAGTATTATTATACTAGATAAATAAGCCTTTTCATAAGTTTAATATTTTATGTATGTGAACAAACAGCTCTATGTGTTAGTAGTGGTCAGTTTTTGCACACTTGTGTTTAAGATCAAACAGCTTGAAAAGCAAACTGTTATTCATTTTCCTTATTTTCCTTTTTTTTTTTTTTAAATGTCCTTTCTATATTCTTTCTGTTGCCATATTCATCTACAGGCAGAAAAGACATAGCAGTAACTGAAGATGCAGTTATTAAAACTTTGCATTTCTGAAAGGTATTTTGATCCTACAAGCTGCTGGCTAAATTTTATGTAACAATCACTGCCTCCAGCCTTGAAAGGCAGAGGTCAGGGCAAGTGTGTTTGGTGCCAATCTGAGTTCAGGAACATCGAGGGGTCAGGGCAGCGAGAGGTAAGGCAGAAGCATATTATAGAATTGTTTGGGTTGGAAGGGACCTTAAAGATCTTATTCACTTGAGACATGGAAGGGACTGAAGGTCTGTAGAAAGAAACCCCATTTGCAATACACCAAATACAATTTCACTTGCTGAATCCAACAGATCATGATGCAATGATTATTGCATTTTTGTGATATGATTATTTTTCACAAGACAACAAATTTAAAATAATTAAGATGCTGTTAAAATGCTAATACAGTTAAAGAGGCATCAGAAAATGAATCCTTCTGGGAAAATGAAGGTCATACTCTTTTGCTTTCACTCGAAGTGGGCTATTTAAGGTTTGCAGCAACACATGGTAGTTTTATAGGAAACAGGTGATAGTCTTTTTGCAGACAAGGGCACTTTTGACAATTGGTTGGAAAAAAGATGAGCTATGAAGCCTACTTGCTGGCTGGCTCTGCCATTTCCAGAGCTTGTTTCTTAAGACATAAAAACATTCAGGTGAAAACTTAATGACACCATAAAGAACAATTCTTAATGTATACACCAAGGCACATGCATTACCAAGGCACTACCGAATGGATGTCACCTTCAGCAAAGGAGGGCTGATGGATTCATTTCTAAACCAGCCAACATGGTAAAACAAACAGGGCAAAACTTCTAAATGCTGTATTTGGAAAGCTAGGGTTAATTTTCCAAAAGAAAGCACATTTAGGCTTTCTTCCCAGTAAATTTCATGAATTTGTGTAAACTCAGCCTGCCTGGTAAAGTGAGTGGGAGAGCTGTTGTCCCATTTCTGTTAGTTCTTCACATGTGAAAGGTGAGATGCTCTTTACCCACCCTATCAGAGACATGCCTTTCCCAACAGCAGGCCTGGGCTGTGGATGCTGCATACATAAGACTTCTTTTTAAAAACTGGTGCCTGTAGCAGTCTGTCTTTTGTGGGACAAGGGACAACGACGGCTGTAATTGGCAACGAAGGACTTCTTGCCATGTTTTGCAAAGTGACCCCTACTCCTCCCTTGTGCAGGGCATGCAGGCTGGGCTGGGGTGGGAGGGATGCCCGAGCGCTTCATGAGAAAGACCGAAAATGTTTGCGGGCTACCTGAACACCTCACTCCCTGAGCGATGAGACCCCACATGAAGTTGGCACAGTATTCACACCAGTGCGGACCTCGAAATGTGTGGACCTGCAATACAAACCGGGGAGGGGGGGGAAGAAATGGGGTCATTGGGAGACAGATGGTCTGACAGATGGAACAACTAAACTGGATAAACAACAGAAGACTCAGTAGGAGTAAATCGTTAGCACACAGTGCCCACATCTTTCCAAAGTCTAGATGAAATAAACCATGGGAACAGAAATTTGCTTTGATCTCAAAGTTTATCTTTCAATAGGCTTAACATAACAGAGAACTGGGCTGTGTATGACACTAAAAACAAATAATTTTTGCTAGCTGACATTTTAGCTCTAGCAGAGGGGAGGAAACCAGGTTCACTAGTCAGAGGAGAAAAAAGTAAAACTAATAATCCAATGAACTGTAGTCAGTGCTTTTATTTGACTAGGCAACCACCCAGGCATGTTTCTGAGATTCAAATGCTCTTCCAGAGATCATTTGAAAGGAAGGGAAATGAAGTGACAGAAAATCCCTACAAATACACCCCATTTTGATTTCCCACAAAGCCATGTACCCACAAATCTGGTGCAAAACTGATGTGCTAAGAGCACCGCACAGGTTTTAGCCCACTCTAATGATGCTGTTACCTGTGCATTTACATGCAAAAACACTGACCAAAACTCAAGGCGACTATTATAAACTTGTATCAGGGATGATAAGGAATGATTTGTGCACTCGTTCCAGGCAGTGGTTGGGTAAAGATCTGATTTTGCACATCGGAGTCCATCAGTGATACAAGCAAACTGTACCCTTCCCCACTGCAGTAAGTAAATCAGACTCACACAGGCAAAAGATGTCACAGGGCCCTTTCTCAGTACAGCAAATGTCATTTTGCTGCAGACCACATATCAGTAAATAAGGAGATATAAAGTGACCTGGGTGCTGAGAGAACACACTGGCTCCTAAGCCATGTTTTGCACACAACTGCTGCTTCCTCAACTGCATTTACAAAGGCTACGATGGAAAAGCTTTTTGTTTAAGATGTAAGTTCTGGTAAAGTAAGCATTTCACTTTCATTGAAAAGACGAGTAAATAGTGAGGTCTATGCCTGTGTGAATGGACATGGTACGAGCTAGTTCTGGCCAGAGATTTCATTGAGGTTAGCAAAACATAAATCATGCACGCTCGGGCTGCTAATGCTTCCTTTTCCTTCTGACGTGTTTGTGTTTACCAATGGGGCAGATTGCTGACAGGCTGCTTCCGCCCTGTGGGATGGGGAAAGTTGACTTTTCATAGAGTAAAAAATGGCTGTTGCCTTTTTCAAATAAACTTTGTAAAGTTTTAAGGCAAGCATTTGGCTTGCTAATGTTTTAGCTCCATTTGTCTGCAGGATCACATGTAAACAAGTCTGTACTCTTGAGTGGGAAGATGAAGTACTGTGATTTTAGTACAGACCCCTCTTGCTCATTTGGTGATAAAAATGCGACATTTTTACTTTAAAAAGCCTGACCACAAATTACTCCTGACCAATTACCCACAGTCAATAATTATGTGAATAAGCTTAAAATGATAGTCATTCTTCCTCCCTTTTGATAGTAAAAGGTCTTAGCTGGAAAATCTGACTGGATCAAATTTTCTAAAATGTTGTTTTATCTCTCAGTAAAATGTATATCTCTGGGAAACACCACCTTTCAATAAAGCTTGAGATATATCATATATACACATACACTTCTTGCTTATTTAATATTTTATTTTATTTTAAATAAGGAGTAGCATGAAATTTCAGGCAAGGCTTTTGGTGGCAGCACTTAACACTAGCTGATGACCTGAGTTTCAGGCGTATGTTCTATGTGACCTTCGGTGGATACAAAACTACAGACAAAATTAATTATGCCTGCATATTTACCATTTTTAGACTCATAACCACGTAATTAGTAGGTCTGCACCTGCATTTAATTGTAGGTGAAAATCATCTGCTATGGGAAGACAGCTATCTGCATCTTCTGCTTTGCAGTGGTTTACAAAATCTAACCTTGCGAGAAGTGGCTGTAAAAGCTCACTCGGTATTTTTAAAACTGCACCATTTCCATTCTGCATGAATTACATCTCAGTTGCTAGGATATTTGGGGCCTACTTGCTTACTTTACGTAAAGCTTATTTCAGCTGGTCTCGCTGTAGCATATTTAGAAAATGGTAGCTAATTATTCCTTGATCTCTCCTGTCATTAGTGGGAAATAGTCCTTAACACTCACTGAGAGCTCCATCTGAGAACTGCTGACCATGCACCCAGCCCTTCAGCTTGGTGGCCCTCAGTGGTCTAGCTCTAATTTATGCATTCACTTTAATTTTTCACAGCTCTGCATTTTAGCTCAAATGGCAAGTTCCCAACTGAAATACCCTGAGAAAAGCTAGTCTTGCTGATTTCTGGTCAGGCTGAAACAGGGAAATACTCACTATCTCCAGCTGAAAAAGGGAGACCTTTAGGAGTGTCCCGATCAAAGTACAAAAATCTCCTAAGATACAGTTTAGAACTAAGTCTTTTATTCTTGTCTTGCTATTAATTTAAAAAAAAAGTAGTGAAGGAAGTCTGTCCTTGTGAACACAACACTTGAACTCGGATCAAAGCTTGCATATATCACTTTCAAGTGGTAAATGGGAATTTTGCCTGCAAGATTGATCTCATCTCTATTTTAAACAAGGAGAGGTAACAGCATGTCTTAAGAGTTTTGGGATGGGTTTTTACTTTTTGCCCCATCCTTTGTGATTGCATCATTACAAATGGTCTGGGCTTAGGTTTTCTGAAAAATGATTAAGATCTAATTTATTGTCCCCATCCCACTTGCAGTCCTGGGAGACCTCTCTTTGTATACACAGCATAGGCTTGGGCTCATTTTGCAACAGTCTACAAATAATTATGGTTTATGACAATAATTTACAAGGAAATATTTCTTCATATAAGCCAAAAGTGGGACATTTCATACTATACACTGTACTTGTCTTGTTCAATCTTTCATCTTCTTTCCACATTGACTAATTCCTTCTAACTTCTTCACTGTTTCCTTTCTAGCTCTATGTTGTTCAACAAAAAGAATGTTTCTTACATTCACCCTCTTTTCTCTGCTGGCCACCCTTGGGTTGTCACCCAATATTCCCTTGTGTGTCTGTTCCTATTGCCTTCCTGTGCTCTTACCTTCGCCCTTCAGTCCTCTGGTGTCCTTGTTTCCAAATAGAAGAGCTCCCCCCACGGGCACTGTCTATCCCAGTAAGTTTGAGTCTGTGCCTGGAGTTTTAGGTGAGCTGTCTTCACAGAGGGAGAAACTAAGACCAAAGTGAAGGAGTTCCAGTGCAGTGGCAAGAAAAAATAACCCCTTTAGCAGTATTACAGAAACAAACTAAAAATTGCCTTGGATTGAACTGCATGTTTTTAACAAGAATTACACGGTGCTGCTTCTGAGATGATTTTGTTGTTTATCTGACTGTGTTTGAAGACTTTTCTATTTGCAGCCAAAGAAAATGAGAGATTTTTTTCAGACTTTCACCTGACTACATGTGGATTTGTACTCTCCTGTGGACTCCTGCTGAACCGGAGCTGCTTGCAGGGAAGATGAGCTGGCTCCGCTGTTATTTTTGCTCAAATACACACACATAATCTTCATGGTGTCTGTAAAAAATGCCTCCCCAAAACCCTTTCATCTCCCAGAAGCAGTGTTTGTCTGCAGTGATTAATGCAAGGGGAAATTTATCCCAGAGACTCCTTTCTCCCAGCAGAGCTTCTGACTTGCAAGTAATCAGCTGCCTTTGCTCCAGCAGCACATCCTGCTGTTGGGGTTTGCTCATGCTGTTGTGGCAAACAGTAGCAGTATTGGGGTGAAAACACATTATTCAGTTATATTTGCTCACTTAAAGCAGCAGAATTCCCTGTCATGAATTCCTAACCTAGAACAAAACATGTTGAGCATCTCCAAACCACGCTGCTGCCCTCAGGCATGAGCCTGACCTTGTCACTGAAGTTGGTGGGTAAAGCACATGCCAAAGTCTGCTGGATCCAAACTGTGCCGAGATGCAAGACAACTTTGCAATTCAGTTAGGCTGAAACCCACATAGTTACAGAAATACCTCCGTGTTTTTCTAAACAGGGCTTCAGAGATTTATTCTTCTTCCTGAATTATGGTATGTCTACACTGGCTTATGCAAAGTTGTCCCGCCAGACAGACGCCAGCTCCAAATCTAAATCCATGTGACTGTTGTGCGCTTAGGATGAACCTAGGTTAACAAATCCAGCTGAATCCTAAATCTTTTTTCTGTTTGTTTGCTCTGAGTGCCTTGAAATTTGGAAATGAGTCTGAATGAGAAAGCAGGGATGCTTAGAATGGCATAACCTGGCGCCCTCACTCTCCAAAAGCCAGTGTGCCTTTTTAATTTCTGTATTGATTTGGAAAGTCTGGAGGGAGAACCCAGTAAATCTTGTCAGATCTTTGGTGTAAGATCGACAAAAGTCTCATAAGTTTCACTACAATTGTGGCCATCTTTAAGATTTTTCATGCCTAAAGGAAAAGAGCTAAAGAGTTTCTGTTTGTTCATGAAGAACAGCCTATGACAAGATTCTGATGAACACTGTGACACGTAACCCTTGTCCCTATGAACTGAAATGAATGATACAATACACATCAGTGTTCACCTAAGAACCTGGAAGACAACTCTTTGAATGTCTGCAAAATAGATTTCTCCTTCAGAAAAATCCCAGATTGTCACAGCTCGAATGCTGTCAAAAGCCATTAAGAATTTTGCTCCAAAACCCGTAAAGCCATTCTTTCTCTTTTAAATAATTTCTTAACATTTTTTTGTAATTAATATGAGAATATACTAAAGATAGACTTGAATTTAGCTGTCTTTTAAATCCAGATATTCTACTCTAAACATTCTATCCACATTTCATGTTCAGACATGTTTTAATATATTCCTTTGGAAAACTAACTGTATTTGCATAGTGAATATGTTTGTTCATTAAGTAAACGTAACACTTTTGACTGACCTTTCTTTATTGACAATATAGATTTTTAATGTTTCTTCCATAAGTTTTTTACTTCCTTTACTAGGATAAAACAATTTTCTGCTGTCAAGCTTTTAAATACATACATATTTTAGTCATGTGATTTTCCAGTTAAAACTATGACTCTTGAAACAGAACGGAACAGAGGCTGTACAACAGCTAGATTGTGCAAACGCAAAGTTAACTGGGCACATTTCCAATTATAAATCAAAGCCAAAACAAGGGGAATTTTGAAGAGGAAAGAATGCATGGGTCAAAGTGGAAAAAAGTCTCAGTCATGAGAAAATATTTTCTTGTTAAACTAAAATAGTTTTGATATTAAAATGATAATGAGGGCAAAACCCAGAAAGAATGAAAGATGTTTTAATCAAGCAATTAAACAGAGTATTTCCCCTATATCCTTCAGTGCCGATCAGTGAGATAAATATTGACTTTTCTGTGGACTGGGTCAAGGAGGAGGAATGAGAAGAGGGATGCTATTATTTGCTTTGCTCACTAATATTAAATTATTGATTTACCAACAGCAGCAGAAGCATTGCAGAGGAGAGCAACGTCTGTATGGAAGAATATACAGAAAAACAAGAAGCAGAGGTTTTTTGCTAAACCAGGAAATCAGTGAAATCATTTTCATCAGTGCTTCTCGTTTTTTGACAGGCCAGAGATGAATATCAGAAAATTCAGTGACCCAGATTAGCATCCTCAAGGAGCATTAAGCAAACTGAGTTTTCAAAGCTGAGATGCAGTCCTTTCTTGTTGTGTTACTGCCTCTTATTCCCTCTGTATCCATCCTGATAACCATCAAATCACATATTGACAGTATTAGATATGGTAAGTGGCTAGCATACTCTGGAAAAAGCGCTGTCCTTTTGGCGAAACATTTCAGCCCAAGCTGCCTGGAGGGTCTGTTTCCAAAGCTGAGTCACTTCCCTGATCCAGCATGCCAGACACAGCACTTGGGAAAAAACTAAAAATCTGATTTTATATGCATAAGACAGCAATAAGATGATCCATTTAAACATCTCCAGGTTTGTCCAGCTATTTGCTTTAGTTTGACAAGCAAGTGCAAGCTTATGAGACCTATGGCTCAGTGGGACTCTAAGGAGCATTTCCTTAGCATATGGTGCTGGAACAAAAGCTAGGAGACAAAACCACTGCCGCACTCTGCCGTGCTGTTGGTGAGCGCCGGAGTGCTTGCAACTTCTTGAAAGCAGAAAGGGTACGAAATGTTTGCTGTGGCTATGCTAGTGCTAGTGGCTTCTGAAAATAGCTGGATTTTGAAAAGGGGCCTTTTGACAAGGGGCGTTTTTATCATTTAAAAATGTATACACTTTAAGGTAAAGACAACCAATATGAAGTACCTTTTTTCTGAGCAAAAAAAAAAAAAGAAAACTGAATCTGGGCAAAAAGAACTAAAATACCAATTAAGTAGTCTAGCAAGTAGCAAAAGCATTATCTGGATTAAGTAGTTATGTGAAAGCATATTAGGAATGCAGTCAGTGGAATTTAAAGTAGAAAGAAAGATTTTTTTTTTCCAATAGTTTTCTCAGAGCTAACACAAATGGGTGCCTGAAAATCCACAGTTGCAGCAAAAAATAAAACACAAGGCATCAAAACAGAAGTTCTCAGCCGAAAAGAATAGGAAGTCGTGCTTACCTTAAAATTGTGTGCTTTTTCATAGTTGAAATGGTTGTCATTTTGAGTTAAGGCTGCTCTTCTGACCAAGGAGGTGATCTGTGAATAGGCAAAGAGTTTCAGAGGTTGCCACAGAAGTGCCCCCTTGACTCCCACCTTCACTCCCAGGGCCACAGCCAGGAGCTCTTGGCGCTTCCTTCCTCGCTTCGACTTGTGAACAACAGCACAGCTTTTCTCATTTTCCAGCCACAGATCCTCCGAGAACATCGTGCTCGGGTCCCAGATCTTTTCCCTGTCTTCCCCGGTGCCTGGCAGGCTCGTTGCCGTCAGTACGGCACAGTTTGTCCAACTGCTTCTGATGTTAGACAGCAGATTTGAAGCAGCTGCAGCCCATTCTGCTGAGACCTCTGGCATGTGACTCGAATGGGCCGGCTTGTGGGACGGAAAGAGCTTCTGCATCTGAATAAGTAACGGCCTGTGCCGTGCTATTTCTGAAGGCAGATGTGCGCCTGAAACAATAGCCCGAATTCACGCACCGAGCCCCCTCCCTCCCCAGGCAGTGGGATCCAGAGAGGTGCTGCCGAAATACCGGCCGGGGGCACAGCTTTATGGCTTCACGCCCAAACGCCTTTCAAGGGGAAGATTGCTGCTGCTCCGCAGCCTGTTAGAAATGAACAAACAAACAAAAAAGCCCCAGAGAAGCCCACACAACTGAATGTGATGCTGCATCCAATTACACTCTGAGACTCACAAGCCAGCAGCCTGCATGCCAGCAGATTAAGCCCTTAAAACCATGATGATTGTTTAATCTTACAGAGCTAAAAATCTCTCTTTTCTTTCATATCCTGTACAAGGGGAAAATCCAGCAGCATTCCAAGCACTTTGATGCCGTGTTTTAAATCAGAACATTTTGTTAGAGAGCACTTAGTAGTACAGAACAATCTGACTGTCAGAGAAAGTTGGAAATTCGACTAGGGGGATGCAGGCTAGGAAGCCCTGAAACCCTGTGCTATGTTTGAGTGCAGCCAGGTGACTTCAGGCAGCTGTAGGAAGGCCGTGGACACAGCTCTGTTTGCAGAACAGCATCTGCAAGGTAGAAAGAGCAGTCGTCCTTCACTCTGCTTGCATGCGTATATAGACTGGGGAGGGGAAGTGACTTTACAGCCGCCCAGTGACAGGAGAGATCCGGAGCCTAACCAGCCTGCACTACAGTTTGCAGTGCTACTTTGGGCACCTGACTTAGTTCTTTACGGTCTGATATGTCCCCACCCCAGGACACAGAAGAAGTGTGACACCAAGCGCTCCCTGGGCGGCACTTTCAGCCTCCCCTTTCCCTCCCTCCAGCTCCCCTCTCCTGCTCCTTTAGCAAACATGCCCATTCTCCATCCATGAGAGGAGGACAGGAGTTAGTGACATATAATTCTCTGAGGTATGTCTAATGCTTGATATGCTGAGGCAGAGCAAACAAGCAGGTTACCAGTGCACCTGGGAAAACTGCCTCTCCGAACTAGAGACGCTAAAGACCACATCAGCCTTTTACAGTCTGCCTCACTTCAACCTACCCAGAAAACACATGAAATTAAAGTATTTAATTTGCTTGTGTTAACTTGTGAAGTTGAACTTGCCTCCGTCTGTTTTTTTCAGTCTGCTCTTACCTCAGGCAGAAAAGTCAGAAGATTCATCTAATTCACTTACTCAAACCTCCACATTATAGATTGCCTGCTTTTAGTAGAAATTATGCTTTCTTGATTTGAAAGCCTGTGGGGACAGATGGTCATCTGTCGGTAACATCAGGCTGTGCAATTTCATATAGTGCCCTACTTAGGGTTTTCAAGGAGTACTGCAACCTGCAAAATCAGATTTTCAGTTGCAAAATGATGCACCTATTTCTACATACAACATAATTCCTTTCTTTACCAGGTAACTTACAGCACCCCTTTTTATGAGCTACCGTATTGCAAAGCTTCTGCTGCCCCATAGGTAGAATTTCCAGACGGCCTTGTTGCTCCTGGAGCAGTTGCTGCCCACCGAGCTTTTCCCCAGCACACGGCACTGTTATCTGACCACCAGCGACAAGCGGCAGTGATGTATGTATTAATATTGCTCTGCCTGGAGGAAATCCCTGCTGTTCTTCCATATGTCCTCCTGCTAGTAAGTCCTGATTTCTGCCAGCTCAGGACCTTTATCTGCTTTCTAGCAGATGAAGACAGACTACTCTTCCCCAGATCTCTCTCAATGTACTTCAAGAGATGAGGAGCTCTGGTTTGAGGGACAACCCTGACCTCCCCCACCACAGCAGTAGTGGCTTCAGTATGGGCCACCAGGAAAGAAACTTCAGAGCAGCTTGAAGTTCTCATCACACCCCTGTTTCCGTTCTCAGTACCATTTTAAATGTATTTACATTCATCTGTAACAAAGAAAAGCCAACTAGCTCCAAGTTTTCAGAGCTGGAGCTACAGCATCTAAATCCCCATAAATATATGTGACTTTCGCTCTGACTTCCAGAATAACAGATCCAAAGTCACAGAGAGATTGGCTGCCTAATAATGCTCTAATATTTGTATTTTTGTCACTGGATTGATAAAAATCCCATTATATAACCAATATTTTTTACATAACATGGCAGATTTGATACTCAAGCTACAGGCTTATGATGATACATCTTAGAATTACACTATTTTTGGAATATCAGAGTGTCATCCTGGGATCAGACACACAGTACTGTATTTAATGGAAACTCTGACTGTTTGCATAGAAGCATTAAACTTAATTCACTTGGAGGCGGAAAACAGCCAAACTAGTTCATATGACTAAGGCAGATGAGTATTTGCTGTTTATCATATATGAATTTTTATTTATCCACTAGGTTGCTTTATCTGCCTTGCTTGGGCCCTGTTTAGATGGTTGTTTAATGGGATCCCTTGCAAACACAGGATGTGTACAGAAGGCCAGCCATGAGTGCATCCTCTTAAGAACCTTAATCATACAAAGCCCCTCCAGGTTGGATGTCTAAAATGGTGCTGTGAAACTGAGATTAGCTGGACTACAATACAAACCCTTCCCTCTCTAAACCAAGATCAAACTGCAGCAACATCAAATTCTCAGCAGCAACCAGTTCTAATGCACTGATACCCTAGGCCAGCCCCAGTACTGAAGCACTTTCTTTCATCTATTTTCTTTTTCTTAATACAAAGTTTACTGCACAGCACGTGGTGTCAGCTCATTTAAAGAGTATCTCATGATCAAGTTAACAAGTCAGCCTGCAGCTAAAGAAGAGAATGCCAGCGGCTAAAAATATTATTGCTGTTTGTGACCAAATGTCTGAACTAGTGAAGACTGAAAGGCAAATACAGGCTGTCTGCCTTTTCAGACCAAAGGATTTCTGCATAACATATGATTTCAGTTTATTAGTCTCTCCGTAAAACACAAGTACTATATAACAAATTGAGCATTTACAGCAAAATAAATGTCACTGAACCAGAATAATAAAATTAAAAGTGGAGGGAGAGTGCGACTCAGCTGCTGCGACATTTCCAGCATGCCTCCGTAGAATGAGCTGAACTGCACAATTGTCTCTTCCCTAAAACACTACCATCTTGTTTGCTAACAAAGGCCTCGAGGGCAGGAAAGAATAAATTTTGGCATGAAAATCTTTTGTTTGTGTACATGTTGCAGGACTTCAGTTTTGATTCTGTGGGCAGTGCTGAGGACTGGCTGAAAGAAAGACTCGGCTTGTCCTGCGTGTGCATGCAAGGGAGCAAATAGCGGCCTACCCCTCGGCAGCCCTTCCAACGCGCATGGGGAAGGGGCAGTGGAGAGCCATGGCTTGTCTCCTCCATTCCCCAGCAGCTGCCGCCCACACACGTGGCTGGTGGGGACAGAGCAGTGGCTCAACTATGATGGGCAGAGGAGTGGCACAGCATGTTTTCGTGGGCAAGACCACCATCAAAAGGAAGCTTGCTCTGTGATGAGGAATTGCAACAAACACACGGCTGATCCCTAACTAAATACATTTAACACCACACATAAATACAGTCATAGGTCAGACGGAGGCCTGTTTTCTCACAGGCACGGCACACTGAGTAATCTGCCAGACAGATTGTGCTTGCTCAATGGCAAGCGCAACATGGAGATGACACACGGTGCAGGAATCTTGCAGCTATTGACTTTTTCCTGGTTTTCTCCCACTGAGCTCTTCTCACGATGCACTCAGGAGGCAAGCCCAAAGAAGCTAGTGAGTAATCCTGTAGTCTAAGCGCACTCTTAGCAAAACGCATGGCATGGGAGGGATGTGGCTGTGGAAGCCAGTCAGCAAAAGGCCTTTGTGCTACAGCACTGTGGCCAGCCTGTGCCTCCCTCTGCTGCAGCACCAGGAGCTGACACCAAAAGGTTCTGTACTGTTGAAACAGTGGGAGGAAACAAGCTCCATGCAGAAGACGTATTAAACATAAAGTGGAGCACAATGCCTGCAGAGCGGCACTTGCAAACCTGATCTTGCAAAATACACTTTCCTAAGAAATTCCCCCTTTAATGGGAAAACTCTTAATGTCTACTAGTTGAACATAGATGACAGAGGTGTGCAGGACTGTGAAGCCCTGCAACACACACCCTGCCGTTAAGGAAGGAGCCAGACCACACAGAAATGTGTCTGATGCTGCTCTCAGATTTGCTTTTGAGGGGAACACAGTCCACATGCTCTCAGGAAACAAATGTACACAAAGTAATTACCATTAATTTTCTGCCTCCCTGTTCCACAGAGCTGCAGCTGCAATCAGTGACAGCTTTCCCTGAATGTGGGTCTGTCTGAAATCTTTGAGAATGCAGTTTTGCCCACTAAAAACCCAAGTCTCTAGTTCCCAGCACACAACTTCCTTTCAGGTGAGCTGGAGTTCAGTAAACTGAACATCCTCAAGGAAGGTCTGACCCCACTAGAAAAAAGCACCATTTTTTTTTTTTTAAAGGATTAAGATATATCTATCATCTTGCTTTTTATTCCTCAGAGTTGCAAAATTTTTTTTTTTTTTTAATAACAATCGGTCCATCTGCAAACCATGAGTCTGAAGAGCTGTCAAAAACATGCTGTACGTGTTTATGGCAGCAGATTATTTACATTGGGCTACTATTCTGGACAGCCTGCATGCACTTCCATCACCACCAAATCCCACCATGTAGCATTGTACAAACTAGGTTTATATGTCCTCCTCATCACTGAAGAGAGAAGAGAGCTACATTGGTGCCTTGTGGACAGATTTTTGGAAAGTCTCTTGAGGAATGCTGCTGGCCAATGCAAATCAAAGCAGCCCCAAGAGTCCTTGACATGAATTAAAGACAAGAAAAGAGCAATGCCCCACTGGTGCAAACTGCTTCGGTGAGCCTAAAGTCACCACACTGGAGATAGTGTCCTCGCTGATATCCCTTTCTTTTGAAGACAACCCAGTTCAGAACAAAGGGAAATGCTCATTTAAGAGGACTCCTGCAGTAAAAGCTCTGAAGTTCTGTACTGAAATATTTACACCTCTCCTAAATTAATGTAATTATTAACATCACAGTGACCAGTTGTCATTTATATCCACCTCTTTCTGACAGGGTACTCAATCCCCGCCCCTGCAGAGAAAAGAGATAAAAGACGTAATTTACCTACAGCAAATGGAAATATAATCTCTCTTGGACTTCAGATCCCCCTTTTAAATCCTTCTCAAGCAGATTTTTGTGTACACATCACAGTTATTTTTCTCAAAACAATGTAGCAAACCAAACGTGAAACACTATAGACTCAGCAAGGCACTAGAGAGACTGTTGCTAAAAATAACAGTTGATGAAAGCCTCTTATGGAGTATTAATATACTAAACTATTGTCTCTTTTGGAACAACAACTGGAGGTTACATTAAGTGGCATGCAATTACATATTCATCTCCAATTAAAAATAATGGGTGGACTAAAACCTTTTATATTGTCAGGCAATTGTATCACAATGTGTCAAGTTGTGCATTCCTTGTCTGCTGTATCTAAAATAGTACTTACGTTTACATTTTTGTAAACTATATAAATGTGTGTTGTATTATAAATTGATTGTAGGTATCAAGGAAGAAATAAGTACAGAAAGAAGGAAAGGATCTAGGTATAGGATGAACTAATTCATTTGTTCCCCCAAATAACCCTGTAGAGATTAACATGGTAACAGCAGGTCTGGCCTATTTATTGCCTCGACTTCCTTTCCTCCCACTCTCTCCTTTATCCTTTCCAATCCATCTCCATACTTGTCAAGGTCATTAATGATGTTTTCCTGGCCAAGTTCATGAGCCTCTCCTCTGTGCTTAGTATTCACAACCCAAATGGTAGCAAAGGGACGAAAGGGCAGGGGGTGAAGGCTAAGCAGGGCAGATGAGAGCAGAGCCAGATACTGATGCCACTGCTGTCACCATGGAGGAAGAGGTGCACCAAGGCCCCCACAGTGGGGCTGGCAGGAGCCACCTCATTTGCAAAGAGGGTTTTCTCAGGGAAATTGCACTGAATTTATTTCTGAATTACTTCTTGTTCTCTTTGTGGACACAACAGAAATGACCAACTGCAATGTACATGAATAAGTACTGTTATCACACCTATAAATCATAGAGAGTACCTATGATAAGATCTGGTCTGTAGTCAGACTAAAATTCAAACATAGTATTTATCCCAATCTTCGTCAAAAACCTGCAATGATCTTGTTATTGTATCAATAATATTCTTCAGACAAGAAAACTAACACAGTATTTTTCTAAGAAATGGACATTTAGGGATGCACTGGATGAATGGATGGATGGATGGATGGATGGCAGGTGTCTAATCTAAAACAGTTATCTGGACTCTCTTCATAATCAAAGGAGAAAAACAGAAACCTCCAGACAGTAATTCATCCTCTTCTAAGACAGACCACATTTCAAATGGATGAGCTTGCAGCTCTTTTATGGATGATATAAGAAAATTAGATGACTGAGGTAGAAATAGACAGGTTACTTTAAGTTATTCAAAATTATGTAAGATTAATCTCTCTCTGAGCTCTTTTCTATTTCTGTTTTTCTATTAGCTACTCAATTTTAGAATAAATTGAATAAGGTACCCTTTGTTTTACCAGCCCGAACTACATCTATGAGTAATTATAGAATAACAACTGTACTTAGTTTTGGATATTAATACTTCCCATACTTTACAGATGGCTAAGACTAATGGTCTAAAAACATGGAATACCCAGTTTATGGTATCACTTGTTACTCAGCTGCATGTATAAGTTTATCTGGGCTCACTGGATGAACTTTTTCAGGAAGTATAATTATGGAGGAGTGAGTATATTGTTAATATAAATTTCTGATGCTGACTGTACAGGTAGCCAGCATTTTGACATTTCACCCACAGAGGAAATAGCCTAGCAACATAATGAAATTAATATGATATAAAATGGCCTCTCTGAATTACAAAGGAAGTGACTCATGCTGTCTGCAAGATATGGGACTATTAGTTAAGAGACAGAGATTTTAAAAAATATTGTAAACATTATAGTTTTTATCCAGACCCTCAGTGGATGCTGGCTTTGCAGCATGTAATTTGTACATGTACATGCCCTGTCCATCTTTTTATGTTTTTGCTATGAAGCTCTTCCTTTCTGAAGAAATAGCACTTTGTTTAGGAAAGCCAGCTTGCCATCAATTAAAACAGCCATTGCCCTGCAAGGAGACTGCAGAGCTTGAATGAAAGCCAAGACCGCTAAGCTACCACAACGAAGTGGAGAAGTTAACCTGTTTACTTCCCAGTCTGGATAGAGAGGAAGGCAAGAATGTCCCCTCTGAGTAAGGCACAGTTTCTGTGGAGGGACAAGAAAGAGGATGCAGGTGACATGAGCGCAGACATCCTGTCCTTGGGCCCTCGGCTTGCTCCGGTGCAGTTGTTGTTGAGCATAACTGCTGTTGCATTGAAGGAGCTGGTTGGGTGTCACGCTAAATCACAGGGTTAAGCTGAGAATCAAGCTTTGTGAGATGTCCTGTTTAATGTCAGGACATTAAATGAATGAACTTCAAAATAGCAAATCCCAGTGCTGTACAGCTACTGCCTTTTACAGCCAGTGGGCATAAGGCCTGGATATCTGACAATATGCCCCATCACACACCCAAACACGTAGATAGCACTGTAAACACCCACCTACCTACTCTCTTTTGGGTTAATTCTCATTTCTGTGTCTCAAACAGTACTATGCCCTACAGGCAGGTGCTATCTCAAAGCAATACAGTAACAAGCTATCTGCTCTATACACAGTGAAGCAAATGTACAAAAGCAAATAAAATTCAAAAAATAAAACACAAAAAGTTCTTTTGTAGCTCACTTGGAGTTCTGATACTGTATGATGTTGGAAGTAAACTTCTTTCAGAGGGATACCTTGCAGCATATGCTCTGGGCTGAATCTTAAAAAACCACAGTCAGAGCTTCTGTTCGTATAGAGAAGCAACACTCCAGCCCCTTGGGATCATGACAAAACAAAGAGAAAAATAGTTTTCAGGAAAGTTTCCCAGAAACCACAGAATCAGACAGAAATGGCATTTATGTTCTGAGCCACTAACCTCTCGGCAGAGCCAGCTGATCTCTGGAGGGACTGCAGAGCAATGCCGAGAGAGCTGCCAGAATGTAAAGTATGCTGTGGCAGTCTCAGGAGCTAGCAGCATCGCCACAAGCTTTGCCCTAGCTTAAGACAGCTTAAAACAAGAGACTTTGACGTTCGTTGAAGAGAGATGTACGTAAGCGAAACAGAACAAATAATTTGTGAATCAGTGGTTTGTGAACCAGTGATCATCTTGTCTAACAAACTGGCAATCTCTAAAACATAATTGTTCCTGGAAAGTAACAGTTCAGGACTTGATCCTGAATGGTGTGATGATCTGTTTGTTTAGAGCTCACAGGGAGATGGAGATGATAGGCAACTTGCAGGGATGAGAGTGCCAATATCAGCAATAAGCAGCAAACAGGATTTTTCTCTGGTTTTGGCAGTTTCTGGGTGTTATGAAGAAACTCTAAAAGCTTCAGTCTCAAACTTACGAACAGCATGACAGAGCTACACTTCCACTCTGCAGTCAGAACACTGTCAGGTAAAATACACAGTGCAATGAGACAGAAGTGGACTCATATGTTTTCCATCATTAGTAATACTTCTGACCTGTTCTACTGCAGTATCTTGTGACTTCTTCATGTAATAACACATAAACTGGGTAGACCATGTAAGGTAAAATAATGATTTTTGCCATTTAGGACACAAAGAAGGCAATTAGCAAATAAGAAAGCAGTGTTTGCAGGTTGAAAGAATACCTTAGCAAGCCTAAGCCATTGCTTTTTACAAAAAAAAAAAAAAAAAAAAAAAAAAAGAAAAAGAGAGAAATGCTAGTTTTATGAAAATGTTGTGCTTTATGACTGCAAACTTGTATTTCAGTATCCTTTACGGGTGACCTGGCAGAAAAAAAAAAAAAAAAAAAAGAGGGCAATTACCCATTACCAAATGCATAAGTGGAACTGTGGCATGGAAAGGATCACTGGGTTTGGTGCTGGGCCAGCTGTGGCTGGTCTGAGCTGAGCTGTATCTTTGTGTATATCCACAAATGCTTCCATGTCCCAACATGTGTTTCCCTGAGGTGGGAGCATATGATGTTTACAGCTTACCCAACCGTGATATACGTGCTTCTGTCCTATCAAGCTTCAAGGAATGCCACTCATGAGAGACAGGGTCAAATCCTTGACTGTCATCCCAAAACAAGTGGTACGGCTGTACGACCTTTAGTATTTTTCTGACTAATCACTCTAAAATGCATGTTTGCTTGGAAACAGAGCAGGAATCCATGCAGAGAAAAGTGATGTGGGGTTAAAAAAAAAAAGACAGGAGGCTCGACTCTCAGCTGTGAATTTTTACCTGTTTCATTATATGCATGAGCTTTACCCCATACGCCGCACTCTCCCTGGGTGTATGAGAAAGATTTCCAGAGCTTAAACCTGTATTAGCTTCTGTTCTCCGTATGCACATGGAAATAAAGTTGTTGGGGTAGGAATTTTTCCATTTGTTGGAAAGTGGAAAGCTGCCTGCAGAAATGGGCAATTGCATCCTGGAGAGCAGGCAGCCTCCTTCATCTCCTTCCAGCCCACTCTGCAGAAAAAGCAATTCAGTGCATCTCCAGCTTCTTCTTCTCCTGAATGCAGCTTCTGATCTGCACCAGGCCCTCAATCAGCTTCTCCTTTCCCACAAAGAACCAAGGGAGCTACTGTATGCTGCAGACCGAACATGAAAAGCACGGTTCACTGCGCTTTTCTAAGGGCACGTTACAAGGTACTCAAACCACTTGAGATCCTACCCTTTGAACTTGTATAAAGTACCAGAATGTATTCAAGTTGTTTTGTTTTCCCTTTGAAAGCATTGTTTTGTGTCATGTTTGCTTTGCCTGTTGCTGGAATCTGTTTTTGTTATGCTTTTACTCTGCGGATAAGTAGCGGTGCTGCTACCCTGGAAAACACATACGCATTCCCATGGCCATTAAAGAAAAACTCAGACAAAGACTGACCCTACTTCTCTGCTAGTGAATGAACACATAAAGGCTGTATAATCCTAGTTTTATTTTTCTGTATGGCGTGGCATCAGGTGTCATCTGACCCTGATATCCTTACAGCTCCCCGTGACCTCCAGCCCGCTGCCCGCTGGTATGAAGTGGCGGCTTTTGTTGTCCATGGCACAACTTGCACAGCTGCTTCTGCCATTGTTCGGAGGGGGACAGATGGCTGCTCTCAACACAAAAAAGAGATTAAAAAAGAACGGAGGGAATGACATCACTGCCCAGCCTGGGGTTTACTGCACAGGACCTGTGGGGCTACCACCATCATAAACTCAAGGTGCAGTTGAGTCTGCTCACTCAAGGGAAAAAGTCTGTATTTTGCAGAACGAAATGCATTTCTTTTGAAATATGCAGCTGCCAGCACTTTAGTATTTATATCCTTTTACAGCTGTTTAGTTAATCTGAGTAGATACTGTCCTATCAGCAGCAGCACTTTTAAAGCACTAAAAAAGCAAGACTGATACTGTATTCTACCGCTCTCAAAGTCTGTAGCTCAACTGCAGTAACTTGGTTTACAGCTTACTTATTTTGTTTTGCTTGTGATGAGGAGTCTATAAGAAACGATTGGGGAAACACAGAATAAATGAGCTTCACTGTTTTAAAAAAAATACTTTTTGTATGTAAAGGATTTCATCCATACTTCATAGCCCCCCTTAAGTCAAAGGAACTAAATAAATAGCACAACACTTTAGTTCTGGAAGTAGTTAGCTTTGTAGTCACTTTTCTGCCATGAATTCAGCTCTAGATCTACAAAACCGCTCTCACTTCTCCCCTTTCTGACCACTGGACACCAAAGCATGGCAGCTGTTGTGGTGCCCCAGGACAGGCTCTCTGGAGAACATCCAAACTGGACTGTATGTATAGTGATCTCGTCCAGCTAAAGTATTTTCTGCAGTTTACTTGGATAGTTTTACCTGAATTTATACATTACATGAAGAATGTTATCTAATTACTATTTGGGTCAGGGGAATTTGGCCTGTATGTATGTGGTACTTGGTGTTATCATGTTTTTCTGCAGAGAATAGATTCTTGCTCTGCAACAGATGAGGTTCCTAGCAAAATCATATAAAAGTAATGAAATGAAAGTCCCAACATGGAAATAATAGTGAGATCTTTCCCAAGTGTGGAAAGATCCCTGAAACAACTTAGCAGTATATATGAAGTGTGATTTTTGAAATAAGCTGTCATGGATATATATTATGTCACTGCCAATCAGAGCAGGATATCTGAATTCCACTTGTTGTTACACTGTTGACCACACAGACTGGGATGAGATAATTAACCTTTCCCTGCCTCCATTTTTCCAGCTGTAAAGCTGACATAACAACCCTGCCTGTAATACTCGGGTTTTTGTAAGATATAAGTACTCATGAGCCTCTGTTGGGGTGTAGGGGAAATAGCACAACAGAAATACAATTTTATAAGGAATAGTAATATTTTGGTAACATTTGTAAAGTAAAACTCAAACAGGCAAATGCTAATGTTCATTTTGACCCACTGTGTTAAGTGGGTTATTACACGGAGGCGGTGTTACTGCATTTAGGTATGTCTCATTGAAGATGATGATCAAAGTGGCCAGGCAGCTGCTTATCACACTCTTTATGTTACCATCACTAAACATTGCCAAAAGGATCAGAAATGATTTTTTCAATCTGCTTTATTTCACCTTCCCTGTGAAACAACTGACAGACACATGTGAAGATGAAACCATTCCACAAAGAATAAAAGGCTCCTTCAAGGAAGGTATTGAGCACCTTCTATGCAGGGGCATTACCGAGATCAAGAAAGCCCCCAGCAGCATCTGTCATCAAATTATTTCTTTCCTTGAGTGACTGGGGAAAGCACAGACCCACTCCTGCACATGACCCAAGCTGGGGCTGGGAGCCGCCACCCAACCGTGCCCCATGGCAGCTCGCGCCCCAGCTCCTGAGCCAGGAGGATGTTTTTACTGATAAAACACAGATCAGGTTCCATGAGAGACATCACTGACTCTTTGTGGTTTTGCCCAAAGAGCCAAGTTAAGCCTTTTCTTCTTGCATATAACCACACAGAATAAGGTTCAAATTATTCCCTCCGGCACAGCTGTACAAACCAGCTCTATCTGCGAGACTTCTGGAATAAACCCACGGCTTTCAGTGGATTTGCACAGCTGTGGCCAGAGGATGGGAGCGCAGAAAACCATTATGCTGATGAGACAAGAGACATAACAGATGCCATCAAACTCGCTCTGAGTTTTACTGTCTCAGCAATGCCGACAGTAACAACAGCACATACTGGAAGGGCCTGAGCCGATGCTGTGCTGCACATCCTCCACTGCCACTAATTCAACCGGAGCTGAAGGCTTCCAGCACACCATGGATTTGGGCCAGGGGCTACGACAGAACAGAGGGAGGACTCATTTGCTTCATCAAGCATCATCAGTTTTTACTTCACTAATCTGAAGAGTAGAACTGTGTATTAGTCAGCATGTTTGAACTTGGGGGCGGGGGGGGATATTTCAGGGAAACAGTCTTTTGCAGAATATGACTCATCAGACTGGGAATTTTGCACAGGGAAGTTCTGACCAAGACACAGACTCCTTTTTCTTTTTTTTTTTTAAACTGTGGAAACATTTAAGTTTGAAATACCTTAACAAGGAATTTTCTGTTTCCAGTCGGAAACATTTTGTTAAAAACAGTTAATAACACATTAAAAATAATTGGAACACTTTCAGTCAATGTAACTCAAAATTTGTTCTGCCTTTTATGCTGTTTCCTCAGTGTTAGTTTATAAAAAGTTGTTTCACTTTTATGACAATTCAGAATGAAGTAAAAATAAAAGTGTGGAAATTTCCCATTACTACTATAGCCCTCCACTATGGTGCTTTGATAAAATGTGAGTTTCAAAGGTGATCCTCCTCTGAAGCAGAGTTGTATTCCCCTGCATGAGCTCCCTGCAGAGACACGGGGGCTCTGCATTCTCTTTCTTTCTGTTTATCTCTTGGTCCTCAGTGCTCTGCTAATCTGCAGTGACTGCTCCAGCCCCACTGAGAATGGCTCTTCTACTAAAACAAAAGCCACATCTTTAAATACTTTTTAATTTGAAGCAGAAAAGAACCTAATCCTCATGGTTGAAGTAGGGAATAACAGAAGAATCGTGCCTTCAATAGGCTGGTGTGAATCATGGCTGTTTTCTACTTTCATTTTTGCTTTCTCAGGACTTCAAGTGAAAGACAGACTAACCTAGACAGCACGAAAAAAGGAGCCACGCCACAGCCGTGCCCTTGCAAAGGCCAATTCAAGAGAAGCACCCCTAAAGGAACGCTATGGAAAGACTCAGCTGTTTGCAAAGTATCGCACTTCAGACCTGGTGGAGTGGAGAGACATACTTAATATAGACGGCATTAATGAAGGATTTACTCGGCAAGGAGCAGACAATGCTGCATTTTAAACCCCATTCTACACAAATTACTTTCCAGAGCACAAGACAAAAACTAAAATCAGGCTTCACTGCACTGAAAGAAAACCATAGCTCCATGCATATCATTCTGCGTAGTATATTTTCACACCACGCTAATTGCTTTCATTTATACTAAGTTAATTTCCAAATTAGGAGAAAACTTTAAACTTTTTTTTTAAATTGTAACATTAAGAATAACAGCTCCTGGGCTCTACATTTTGAAAAATAGGCTAAGCAGTGTTCGTATTGCAGAGTCAGACAAAGTAAGTTAATTTATCACTTAAATGCATTTTCACTTCATTTTAAAACCATCCAATTTGCTTTAAGAGGTTTAACAAGTCAGCTTACTATTGCTGTAATACAGGGAGATTTCATTAAACGAACTGCCATCTTCCATCAGCATCATCACGATTGCATCCTGCCCTTGTTTTATTTTAATTTATAGCAATTTTTTGCAACTTGCCAGCATGGACTCTTAGTAATTTAACATAATTGCAAGACCAGCATAGAAAGAAATTCAGTTGCTTTTGTTTTCCCTGTGCTCCACATTTCATTCACGCACCAGTTTCACAGCCTTCACTGCTGCACGGTGAAGCGATGGTACTCTGCAGGGCAACAGATTTGTGTGATTTCAGGGTACGTAGAATGAGCCCTTCCCACTGGGGGACTTTTTTGCTTTCTTACTAATCTTCTTCATCAACTTCGGCAGTGGCAACATGTTGTGAAAGGTTATCTCCACAGGTGACAGTTCACAAATCGCATAGAGCTTTGCAGGTCAGAACACAACATCTTAAATTTGTTTGTGAACTAACAGGTAAAATGTGCCTTATGATCCACTGAAGAGTCTGTTGCTCCACCATCTGTTTCTAGCTTGCTTTTTAGGAGGAGCCCCACATGCAGCTAAGTAACAGCAATGGGACAGACTGTGGTACAATGTCTGCTTCTAAAGGAAACCACTACAGTCCCCAGGTAGATGCAGGTTTAAAAATAAATAAATAAATAAAGCCCTCACTAGAAATAATTGCATATAAATGCCAAAGAGCAGCAAGACCCCCAGCTCCAGTAACAAACACCAGGCAAATCCCCTGGCCTGAAGGAGCAGCTGTGATCCAGTAGACTTCCAGGTTGCTTCATCAAGTCACCCAGCTTCAGCTCCAGCTGATGTAGAGCTTCAGCCAGACTGCTGGGAATCAGGACTTTGGTGAAGGCAACAGTCTCCTCTTCCAAATTGCTTGGCAAGGTTAGATGGTGACTATGCCGTTGATTTCCACACCGCTGCTGCTACCCACATGAAGCAAATCCATGGGAGTTGGCGAGATAAAGTCCTACACCTCTTCTGTAAACGCAGTCACATGGACTGTGCAGGGAGGAGGCACGGGGGAACATCTGTCCCAGGGAGCCCATAGGACAAAGAAGCAACAACTGGAAATGAGCAAGTGTTGTCTCAGCTAATAACACGGCCACTAAAAACTAATTATAGCTCTTCCCCCAGCTGCTCACACTGATCTCAGTAGTGTGAAATACATACATGCTCACTGACAAGGGGAAGAGTCAGGAACCATCCAGGTGCCAGCTGTTTAGACCCAGCCAGTAAAGCCATATAACCAGGTTTTGGCACATTGTCTGCCAAGGAATGGGATGGTGGGTGCATCACTTCTTAAAAAACATAGCAGGTGCTTAGCACCAAATGAGATCAAAAAGGTCTTAGAGATCAACCTGGGATAAAATGATTAGCTCCGTAGTTTAGCACAGAATAATGTCATGGGAAGTTAATACTACAGGTGAGAAAGAATTGTGCAGAATCTGCAGATTTTTCCAAGACTGCATCAGAAAAAAACATCAGCTGGGCAACCAGGAGGCTCTTCTGAGCAGACAGAGCAATCTGTTTAAAGCACTCCTCCTCTAAACGTACAACGTCAAAGACAACTCACAGCTGCAGTACTTTTATTACATATTGTTGAATGAAGAAAAGTTCCCCTTGAAGAATTCAGTGAAAATTCTGCATCACCAGATTCTTCTGTTGGTTGGCACCAGCTCCAACCAGGGATCTCTGCTGTCTCACAATGACAGCATTTTTCTCTGTGTATTATTCACCTTCTGTTTCCTACCCTTGTGTAATTGCCCGTCTGATGCTAGAAGTGGGCCATCCATCCTACTGAACACATTTGGGCCACTGTTTTCAGTGCAGTTTTGCTTCAGCCATCCATACTATCAATATTCCAGTCATCTCCTGCTCATATTCAGCTGAGGTGACTCTCCTCTCATAACTGCATGAAGCATCAAATAAGAAAAATATTTACTGAGCTAATCCCACTGGTAAAGTTTCATTTTTATTCCCTAAGATGTCTTGAATCACTAATATACATTAACTCATTACCTAGAGAAACTTTTTTTTTTTTTTTAAAGAAAAAATTAAATGTCCTCTGCAGTTTACTATATGGTAGTTCATGCAGTGAACTCAATGATCAGACACTCTACATTTGCAGAAGTACTTCCCTGTATGCCTTAGCAATTCTGCAGTTTACAGGTTTACAGTGATTTATATTTGCAGGAACCTTTTAGAATTCAAGGTTTTTTTAAATGGGAGAGTCACAAAATAAGAATTTTCCTTTGTTTGGTAAATCTGCACAGTGTCACTATTTATTGTTACTGAGAAATGCCATTATATTTATCATCAGCAAATCTTCTAAAGTCTGCAAAGTATCAATGAGCTGCACAGCTAATTGATAAAACTCATTACTATTTTAAGTTGTTACTACGTGCTAACTAGCACATAATGGATAGCATTGACCTTGGCACCTCATTTCCCTGTGTTCGTACTTGGGTAAAAACTCCCATTGACTGAACAGACTGTTTGTTTTTCAGTAGTGTTTATTATTTGCATTGCAGAAGTGCACAGCAGCTTGAGCCTTCAGCCAGGTCAGAACAACAGCGGTGCTGCACAAACACAGAGGAAAAGATCGTTCCCTGCCCTGCAGAGCTTACAGTCTAGAAAGCTGCCCCACCTTCATAACAAGTCTTTTTTTTCCTTTTTTTTTTTTTTCATATTTATGAAATGGAACACAACCACAACAGAAAAAGACATTCATTTTAAGGCTGTGAAGAAGAATTTGAAAATATTGAGGCAAGGACCCAACAGTAAATTACCAGAGTCTTTTAAAAGTGCACTACATATAATACCCTAAGTACTAAAGCTCCTGGCTCTCCTTTGGTTAAGTGCTGAATCAGTGATTAACATGCAAACAAAGAGGAAGAGAGAAGTGGAAACCTCCTTCCAGTTCACTAAGAACACACCTTTTACAGGTTTTTCTCCTTGCTGTCACTGTTTTGCCCAGAATAACCAGCTCTCCTGCTTCTTCAGAGAACAAATTGGCACAAATTCAAGAGAGAAATGTGTACAACAAAGGACGTCTGTCAGAATCTAGAGCTCTCCTTGAATATTATTATGGGATTTAGATTGTTTTACAACCAGATACTCCATTTTGTAATTTCTAACAAGTCCCAGTCTGCCTGAGAACCAACCCTTGCCATAGTAAAAGTCTTAAGTCCACAATACATACACAACTAAAACAATTTGTACAGAGAAAATATTTTTAGAACATCTACTGAAAAAATTACAAATATTTTAGTTCAAAATGAGCCTCTGTTCGACTTTCCATTAAAACACATTTTAAAATAACTTCCTCAGTTTATAAATAGACTGCAAACTAAAACTTTTAGGAGCCAAAAAATACCAAAGTTAAGAACTATCTGAGGAATTCCAGCACTGTGCTTCTGGGCACAAGAACCTACCTACTTACAGGCAATACATTTTGTCTAATTATATATGTGTGTGTTTGTATTTATAGAGTCAGTCATTCCATGGACATAATAGGAAAGAAGCAAATATTAAGAAAAAGGTGTTGTGGATTAATGTGGTGATTTATCAGTGTAAGTGGACCAGATTTGTCTGAAAAGCAAGGCATAAAACTTGTCTTTTTTCCCAAACTTTAAAATACAGGGGAAATGGTAGGCATTTGGTGAGAGTAGTTTTCTGGGGAAAATGACACTATTTCAGACCTGCTGTGTCTGGGGAAGATCTGCCAGCCAGACACGATACTGTGTTTCGGCTTCCCAGCTCAATGGCATATTGCCTAAGGGATGGGGATCATTAACTTCCAACATGATTAGCCATTCTATCAGGCAGATTACACCAAGGCTGAGGACACCCAAAGAAATCCAAGGAAGTGCTGAGGTGTGAGTGCTGAGGATGTGATGTGTGAATACGTATTCAGTAAAGTATTTTTTTCTTTTTAGTGAAATATTTCCAGGCTCAAATGTACATTTTCTGAAAAACGAAAAAGAAAAAAACTAGGTGTTGCTGGAGAACTTCCAAATGTCTCCAAACTGGACTTCTGCCGAAGGAGATAGACTGTGCTTACTGGAAGAACCAGGACTAATTTAATGAGCAGTGGGTCTTTTTTTCAGCAATCCAGATAAAAATAAATATTGAGCAGCTACCTACTTCACTATGCAGCAGCCACAGGCTTTAATCCATTTGAAAGACAATAATTTTGCATGGAAACCAAAGAATAGTGGGAGTATTTTGTATTTATGAGTCCATTATACTCACATACTACAACATTACACTATTTATCTTCAGACTATCTGCATATGTATGTATCTTTTGATATGCTATTCACATATAATATATAAGCATCTCTATATTTAAATTTAATTAGCTGGCCATATTTGAAAAAAATTGTTACAGGCAGAAGAAAGACTTCGCATGCCAAGTGGAGCCATGCACAGTAAACACCACACTCATGTACTCTAAACCAGAGAAAATAAATTGCGTACAGGTAAAATATAATTATCAGGATGTTTCATCAGAAATATGCAAATATTTGGAATTTCAGAATCACAGTTTTGGATATTACAGTCCCACACTACTGCATTTTGTAGTAGTTGATATACACAGAAAAAGTACAGTAGTTAGAAAGATTAAACATTTTTTTTTATATGGACATAAGTTCAGAGCAAAATCAGAATAAGAAAGCTTTTATTTCAAGTAAAAGTGCCACCTGTCTATCCTCCTGCACACCTTTCAAGTGTTATTGTTGACAAAAGATTTTGCTAGAAAGTATACAATTAAAATAGCTTTCTATCTCGAGCAGTTGTGCACGCTTACTGTCAGTGAGTGTGCTTGGTAAATAAGAACCTCATCTATTTACTGCGGGAAGATAAATCACCTTTCCCTAAAATGATATCAGCAATTAGCAGAAGTTATTTGAGCCAGCATTCCCTCCCAGCCATCAGGGACAAGATTGCATTGCCTTACATCACTTAAAATGACAGTGAGGCCGCGAATTTTTTATTTTTTTTATTTTTTTTTTCATGTAGACTTTGCGGGAGACTTCCTTGCCTTACCGCCTTCAGAGTGAAGTACTTCCATGTCCGTTCAGGGGCTCTGCATGACACAGGGCGTAGCCGCCAGCCTCCTTGGCAGGGCCAGGATGCTCAGAGCACCCAGAATCATGCTGGTGCACCTTTCTGCACTGCCCGCCCCGTTCACTTTCTAAGTGTGCTGATGCTTTGCATAAGAAAACCAGCTATAATAAGCTATAATATTGTTACCCTGGATTTGGACTGGAACTCCTCAGGGTTCACTTCTCCTCAGCCACTTTCCATCAGAGCTGGGAACCTGGTTTCTCTCATTTCCTTCTAACATACAAATTTGGCAGTCTATGGGAACACCTACTTGGCTCAGTTTCTGAGATGGATAGATTTTGGAGGGTGAGCTGAAAGAAAAAGCACCAGGCAAGACTGATCTGTGAATCTGCTCTTTTTTTTTTTATTTTTTATTTTGTGAAGTACCATTCCAGCTGCAGGTCCTGCTTAAGTTCTGCTGTGGATCACCTACTATACGTCTGGGTTTTGTAAAAGAAGAGCTGTCATAGCCAGACATGCAAGATAAATCATTACAAGTAATATATAAATTAATACAGCCCAGAGATATTCATGTTACACTACTTCAGGCAACGCCCTACTGATTGCAAGTTTCTAGGAAAAGTAACTCGCTTCCTTATTTGTCTGTAAAGCACCTAGTACTCATTGGTGCTTTTATAGAAAATAGATAGTAATAAGAAGAGAAAATATTAATAGTAATCCTCAGGATATCTGTGAGATAAGCAGAGACTTGCTTCTGGGTGACGCAAAGCAAGTGACAACTGAGGGATTAAGCGTGGTCTTGGGAGAAAGCCTCTGAAGCATTTTCTGGAAAAGATGCCTGATTAATTTGCTTTCCTCTCTGTTACAACATTATGACTAAAAATTTTGCTTGTATCAACCACAAAGCTGGCAGACCGCTGCCTTACTTGTCGTGGTAAGAAATGCTCTATTCAGTCACATTATGCTCTTAAGAAGTCAAACCGTCCCCGTGTCATTTGTTTTGTTTGTTTCTTCCCATGATTTTATGAAACAAGCTGGTGGCTCTTTTTCTGTTGTGCTGACATGCACTCAGTGAACAGATGATTACTTATGGTCATGTATATAAATATTTGAAATGCAAAGAAAAGAAAAAAACATCCCAATTTACTTCCAAAGAGAAATCCCAGCGTCCAGCAGAATTTTAAAACTGATTTTTCTGGGGCAATACTTCTTTCATCTTCTGAACACTAAATATTAAAAAAGAGAGCTCAGTCTTAACTCAGGCTGAGCTCTGACCCTTTAAGTCTTATGATGCTGTGTTTACATGAGTGCAGACTATTTTTCTCCAAGCCAGTTCACATAATGCACATTCCTCTCAAGTCCTCCTCTGAATCTTGAATGTTAACGCCACTCCCTCACCCCCTGCCTTGCTGGGGAAATGGGACACTGCAGAATCTGGATGTTGCACCACAATTTTCCCCAAATCACAGCTAAAGGAAAGGTTGGTATTATTCCCATTCCATTGACAAGAGGCTGACTCATATTACTAATCTTTTCTCCTTTTTGATACCTAATTGGAGAGGCAGCTTGCATTTTTTAATAACATTTAATGCGCTGTATTATTTTCTATACTCAGAGAACAGATCCCATTAGTTTCACCTGCATTTACTCAATAATTCTGCAGAATCTAATTTGTGTGCTCAGCAGCAGAAGTAGCCTCATTAGCCTCTGAACATATTTGAGCTACTTGCCAACACCAAACGAGCACTCTGGGCAGGGATGTAATCCAGCCCATTGTGCAACTTTCAACCAATTTCATCACTGCAGTAGGCTTTTTTTTTTTTTTTTTTCTTTTTCGTCACATGTCTTTCACTTCCATAAATAGCAAGGAAAAGATACTCAACCACAGCCACCCAGTCACCCACAGCCATCACGTAACAGTCATCAAGAAATGGAAATAGTAGAAATTGTAGAGAGCTATAGCTATGGCGTTCAGGCAAAGGCAAAAGTGGGAAATTTTTATTTTTAAACCACTTGAATCCAATCAGTGGACAACAGTACTTTTAACTATGTAACCATGTTTCTTCAGCTGAGCAAAGTTTCCCCAGTGCACTGAGGCAGGCAGGAGCCCCACAGAAAAGAAATGGGATCATGTAACTAAAAATTGTACCATCACGTAAACATACAACTGGTGTTGTGCTGACAACCCTCCATTTGGCATTCCCTAACTTCCGAATGCTTAATTTTACACTTTAGAGCTCCTTTAATGTTGTCTGTCTCTCTCCTATTTTTTTTTTTTTTGGATTCCTGGAGCTATACGAACCCCTTTCCCCAGGCTAGAAGTCTGAACTGGGGAACCCCACTGACCCCAAAATGGTTGATCAGCCAGGCTGGACTAAAGCTTATAAATGAAAGCACAGGGAGCAGGTTACGACTTTGTGTATGGGTCAGTCATGGGAAGAGCATGAGATGTCAATTGGATTTTCATAATTTGCTGACAACAGGGCAATGATGAGACTTCCCACACAGAATTTCTGAACCCTATAAGGTCACAGGGTACAAACGCCACCCCTCCAGGCACCAGCTGGAGCCTGGCCTCTTCTACCTCTGGCTGTCTCCATTGAAGTGAGTAATTTGTTGGAACCGACCCTCCTCCACAAGGAGCTGGCATTTTGCAACAGAAAAAATGCTGTGTAGAAAAATACCCAGTGACTCAATCAGCTGGAATCTTTTAAATGCTGTCAAAACCTTCTACTTTCCCCTCAACCTCATCTGTGCAGTTTTCAGCAGTTGGAGAAGAAAAGCCAGTGTAACATATGATACGGAAACCTCCAGCCAAATGGCTGAGGCTGAGCAGAACTGTAACTTTTTTTTTCTTTTTTTTTGCCTTTTGCAAAAGGAGAAAATCATGCATTTATCCCTCTGCACAATCAAGACAGCAATTCACTCAGAAGAGTCTCATTAAAGAAGTGGGGGAAACTCAATGTCTCTTGGAACCGGAGCAGTCAGAAAAATGGAGAACGTGTTTTAGAAGTTGCCTACTTGGAGATTTAAACCAAACTAGAGGAGACAGCTTGATACATATTTTCGCGAGATTTTTCTCAGTATTGCTGAGCACACATACCTCCAAGCAAAGTCATGGAAACTTTGTTTGGATGTTGAAAATGGGTTCAAAGCATATTGTCCTGAATGATCCAGTGTCTGTTTAGGTAAAGACACAAGACCCTTTCTGGAGGCCCTAGCCAGGGACCTAACTAGATGGTGGAGGGGTGATGACCCTTGTCCACTGCCCAGAGCCCTCATTTTGAGGGATGGAGGTAAAAATGGGCAGTTTCTCAGGTATCTCTGCTAGAGGAGGACAAGGTAAGAGATTCCCTCCATTTTGTTCTATCTAGCTAGAGATAAGGGCACTTTGCCACTTCCAAAACTACTACTCACAGGTGCTCAAGACAGCAGCAATTGCTCTTCTCCCTTCAGACCATCTGAAAAATGAGGAGAAGGCTGGGAGCTACATGTTTCTCAAGAATGAAGAATTGCTACAGAATAGAAACCTTTTTTTTCTCCATCCCATACAAAAACACCAGCCACTTTCTCCAGAGGCAGTAGCCACCAATCTCCCAGTTTCAAGCAAGTAGGTTTTAGATGCTGTCAGTGAGATGCTCAACTCACCCACAGCCATATCTTCTCCCAGCAGCCATCAAGCAGTGGAAATTGCCGTCAGCTATAGCTATGGCATTCAGGGGAAGGCAAAATTTGGGATTTTATTTTTAAAATCACTTGAATCCAATCTGTAGGATATAATAAGCTGGCACATTGCAATGTACCTAGCTAATTTTCTGTAAAACCCCCAGAACCCATCTACATGGCACTGGTGGAAAACAGCAGAACCACTGCAGACAGGCATTTTTCAGAGGAGGCATGTTTACGAAGAGGTGGATCTTATCACTACTTCTACACTTACACTGAGGTAAAAAACCACACTTGTAAGAAACTGTACCCATGGAGCTTAAAAAATATATTATTTTTAAAAAGGCAATGTTGACTTCAAATTGAAATCACAGGATTGCAGTATGTGTCAATCTGCCTCAGTGGTTCCCCTGACCAGCTAGCTAACTCCAGCCGAAGTTGATGGAGGAACAGATGTCTGAGTTTCACGAAATTTGGGAGCTGGAGGGAGGCGAGAAATGCAGCCTGCAGTCTGAGCAACTGCGCTCTCCTGGCTGGCCCAGCAGATTGCACGGGCTGAGAAGCTGCAATGCTGCTGCCTCCTCGGCACGTAGTGAAAAGGAGGTGAAGAGGGCAGGAAGAATGGGGTGAAGGAGGGATGTGCCAAAGGTCTGGAGAGATTGCTGGGCTTAATGAAGTAAGGAGTTCAGAAGGATAGAGCTCAAATCAATAAGGAGCCAGGTATCACCAATTCCACTGTTCACAGAAGAAAACAAAAACAAAAACAAAAACAAAACAAAGAAACCCCCACCCTATATAACTGGCCCCAAGTGTTTTGTGTCAACCAGAAATATCTGGGCTTAGAAAGATTTATTCTCTTAGGGATTCGTGGATTTTAGTGCTTAGAATTTCAAAGCATTGCAAATCTTTGCTATGGGACTCCCTTTAACCTCTTTGCTGCTGGTCCTTCTTGCATCTTCTGTGCTGTGGCAGAAGGTGACTGTTTTCCTTTGTTGTGCCGATTCTCCATAGGTAGAAACCAGGGTATCTGTGTTGGGGTTTCTGAAGCATAAAGTGGGAACAAGCCAAAAGAAAGACTTTTTCTTGTCCTGGGAAGGCAAGAGGGGAAATAATGAGGAAAAATAAAGGTGGTGCAGGGTGCTTTTCAGGATGATAGGTGAAATTTCTTTCCCTGCGTATTTGTGTACCCGGACACGCATTTGAAAAAAATGGTTGTTTTTCTAGAAAAAAAGAGAAATGTTAGGGAGGTGGAATTCCTTAAAAATTACTGTAAGAATAATACATATGTACATTTACCATGACCTTAAAATAGTGCTTCGAAATCTAAATTTCTGTTCCTGAATTCAATACTGTAGCTCAGTAGTACATATTAGCTGGATCCAGCCCTTTATTATATATTATGTATATTTAACCTACAGGGCACATCTGTAAGGTATGGCCATTTTGCTGTGAAATTGGAAGACTTCTTTCCACTTCTTGCTTTGACTTCCGAATCAGTTGAGATTAAAGACGGATAAAAGACAATTTCTCTGTTCATCATCTGTAAATCCCTCAACAATTCACAGCTTTGATCGTTTATTTAGAAATGTGTCTATGTTGTTTAAGTGAAAAGAAAAGTCAATAGAACTAACAGTGGCCAATGGATAGATCTTTGTTTCATGTTTTTGATGTTTACTTCTCCCCTTATTGCTTCTCTGGAAGTGATGTCACTTGTGAGAGGAAATTATTAATGCTCTGTTCCTCAGTAGCAGTAGTAGGAACCTACATTTCCTGTCATGTGCTCCTCTTTGCAAGAGAATCTGGGTAAGCCTGCATTTCCATTCTTGCAAAAATTGTTATTTCATTCTGGGTGAGCGATTCATGCTGCAGAACAGGGACTGAGGCTGACCTGCTGCCCTTCAGGGTGGTATCCAAATGGTGGGAAAGATTTTCAACTATCCAACTGGAAGAGGTATAAATAAAAGCTGGTGCTACACATTCTCTCCCAGGATTAGGATAGATATCACAACACAGCTATGATTTTTATCAAGTTTGGTCATCCCATGGACAAGCAAAGGATGAGATAGTAGGACAGAGCTCAGTGTTGCCTCTTCCCGAGATGCCTGAATTTCTTCATCTAACTATCAGCAATGGCCTGCTGCTGGAGCATCCCTCCGCTGAAGGCTGGCAATAGCAGCTTCCAAGGGCAAATTGTCACTTTTCAGTTCAGGAAAAGCAGTAACTCAATGTCTCTAAGCCTGGGGCAAACTGGTGGTGATTGTTTGGAGCAGTCAACATATGCGGCTTTCTAAACACCTGTTGGTTGCACATTCCCATTGCTCACTGGCTTAGGAGTGCAGGAAGGCTCGTTACCAACCACTGCCACCCCCATCCCTCCTGTCCTGTGGAAGAGGAAGAGGCTGAGGTGTAGCTGGTGGTGACTGCAGCATTGGAAGACAATGTTAAATTTTATTGCTGCTCCCCTTGAGCAGAGCAGCAGAACCTCTCCTGAAGTGACACAGCACCTGGATTTTTAGAAAGTCAGTGACACAGATTTAAAATAGAGAAAAATCGATTACTGGGATGGGACATACACTTTCATACACAAATTGCGGGGTCAGATTCAGCAATGCTTCCTTGCTTTGAAGTGTCTGCTTCAGAAGCTGTGGGACCTAACCACACTAACTTTTAAAATTTTTTTAGAGGCTGCGTTTTATCACCTCTCTCATCAGCTTCTGGCTTGGATGGTCTCCTTTCCAAAACAAGTTCCCTGGACTCCTTTATTCCGTCACCAAAAGTTCTCAAGCTTGATTTTGAGAGAAAAAGTAAAGTCCTGTGAAAAGCAAAAAAATTAGTTTGAATGGAAGGGCCCAAAGCTAAGGAAGGTAAAGCTTGAAGCACCATTACTGGAGATATACCCATGAGGGGTTAAAAAAAGTCATAGGTGAGAGAGCTGCAAAGTGTTTAACTGAGAAAAGGGTGCCCTGCTTAGGAAGTCTCTCCTAAGCATACACTGTGAAATCCAACTCAGTGTCGCAAAGCTGAGGCAGTGGCACCTATGGAACTGAGGGGTGAACTAAGAGCCAAAACCTGCTGTGCTCAAACCTAGGCTTTACCTCCATTTCACTGTCCACAGTCAACTCACTTCATGGCTCACCCTAGGCCCACGTTGCTATGGTTAGACGCAAACCATATGCTTACCTCCCCATCTGAGTAGATTCATTAAAGCTATGGTATTTGAAAATTCAGGCTTTGGAGACAAAATCTGATGATATCTCTAGCACTACTGTTTCTGTATTTAATACTAGCTATATAAATACATTAAAAATTGCGCAATTTTTAGAACCGATACTCTCAACTATCAAGACATCATCTATAAAAGTGTGATTAAGGCAAAATATTTTGTCTTTGATACTGTGGCACAGAAGAATCTTCAAGGAAAAAGGCTTATGACTGAAAACAGTAATCATTTTTTTTTGTTTTTAATGCCGTTTCTGCTGTTGTTTCTGTCTCTCATGGCTCTGTAGTTTCTTCACAGTAGCTGTCTTTTCTGCATTTGCCACTGAGATCAACAAAGAGATGCTGATTAAAAGAAAATATGCTGGAGGTCTTACTTGTCTGTTTAGGATTTATCCCAGGCCCCGGATGCAACACCCCACCGGCTGTGACCACAATGCCAAATTTGGCCTAGTCTTGTCTTCCTGTACATGGACACATGCTCGAGTACCACCCCAACCTTCACTCACAGCTCCACTAGCACAAATGTGTCTTAAATTCAGCCATAGCCATTCCTTAACACCACCCCTGCCAGACCCTTTCCTTTAAAAAGTGACTTTTAAGGGCAGTTAGGTATACAAAATATATTGTGCCTCAGTGTTACTATTGCAAAGAGAGCATCATGATAAAATATTCCCAAAACAACCTTAATTACCACAGGTGCTCAAGGGACACATTATTCTATAGAGAGATAGATCTGCATTTGTGTCCTAAATTCCCTGTTTGTGCATCTTTGCACATACACACTTTCCAGTCTCCCCATCTATTAATCCAAGATAGTACTTGCAAGTAAAGTCACTCGTGCAAAGCATTGCATGTGCAGTGGAAGCTGAGATGAGGGCCCGGCTGAAGCCCGGAGAAGGGACTTTACCAACTGCTGGAATACAAAGGTTAATTCATCCCGGTACGACATCTAACCCTACAGCTGTGAACGGCAGACGGAGAGGAATATCCAGTGGTTTTGGCTAGTAAATGCAGAACACAACAGCAACTCCTAGTACACCAGGCAATGTGACCACTGGAGAACCAACTGCTCTGTGTGAAAATGGTGAGACAGAGCATCAGCTCAGCAACATGGATTCAAGTTCAGTAGAGTACGCACTACGAATGGCATGAAAACTGAGGAGGACAGAGAGCAATGACATGCTTTCCAGCAGTAAAAGAACCATCCTCTGAGGCTGTGTGTGACAACTATTTTCATTAGGTTCAGTGAAAGTGAGCCAAGAAAAAAAGCATCATACTGAAAATAAAACAGACAGTTCAAGGCTCATTATTGTGCCATTTGCCTGCACCTCTGTGTGGGCTGAGAATCCTTTCTGCCAGGTTTCTTGCTTTTTAAATATATCACAGACACACGCACAGATGAATCGTGAGGTATAGACCTGTCAGGAGGCAGACTAATGTCAGCACTTCAGCCTCCTGGCTGTCAGCTCTGCTTCCAAATAACCTTTTGTCTTGTTGTTCCAGCTACTAAATTACAAATCAAGTGAAAAATGTAATTATACCCCAAAAGGCCATGGATAGCATCTTAAAATACACTTAACTGTAAGCAGAGCAACAACAATAATAAAAAGATAAACTAGTATTACCCGTGGTACATTGCTAATCCAAAACATTCCATGGTCCCACATGGGTTATTATAGAACTGTTTCCTATTTGCTGATTTCTATTTTGCAGGGACAACCCCCATTTTTAGTATAATTTTGATATTGGAAGTCTTGTGAAAAATACATTTCCCCTGTTGCAATAAATACTCTGTTATACTGGTACTGAATTCTGTTGTATGTTTTTTTCTAAAGAAAATGCAGAACTTAGTGTTAAGCACTTGCATTTTTAAAGCAGTATGAGGTTGGGAATATTGAGATTTATTTTCTATGCACAAATTTAGCTGCTGAATTTATACAGAAATAAAAAATATCCAAACCCTGTAGGAATATATTATTTTCTCAATTCTCTGTGTGTTTTATGTTGGATCGTAAGTGCTATAAAATACTGAATTGTCTTGGTTTTTAAAATCTGATTATTGGAATATTAAATATCCTATGACTTTTCCTGGATTCTTGTATATGTCTATAAAAACATAACTTGTCAAAATACTAAATTATTCTTATCAACACCTGGCAAGATAAAAATAGGTGGTGGTGTTACAGTGCAAATCTCCACAACCATTAACTCAATCTACATGCAATCAGAAAGGCTGCCGATGGCTAAAATATTTAGTCTCCTCTTTCTTATCAATGTAATGATTCTTACTTTTATTCAAGAATTTGAGAAAGGCAATAAAATAAGAAAGCATTAACATTTCAGTTACTATCCCTTTATTTGCAATCTTCTACTTGAAACGTAATTTGCAGAAGAATCAAATGCACCATCTCCATTTGTTTGCACCAAAGAGGGTTCTTCTGAATTAGTGAGGTTACAAACATTTATTACTCCATGGATAGCTCAGGCACTATCTGATACAGTACTCTGTTCCCATGTCTGATTTCGAATTTTGCTGCAAGTAAGATGTTCTGCCTGTGCAGTAGAAACTCTAGATAAATTGAACTAAATGGACTGATTTATTCCCTTCTCAAAATTCTACTCAAAAGACACTGATCAGGCAGGAGTCTCAACTCCAGCAGTGCTCCCCTGTGCAGTGCTTTAATCTCCTCATCACTATTATCCAGTGAGATGCATGTACCAAGATCTCCAAGTAACCTGGTCAGAGTAGCAGCCATGCACTGTGAACTGCACTTGATCTGCCCAGCTACTTGAACAAGCCACCCCAAACTGCTGTGCAAGCTGCCCACACTGTGCGTGTTCAGTAGTCTGGCCCTCCACAACCCCAAGCCACATCATACTTGTCCATCTTTCTAGTTCTGGGCAGCTCTAATGGGGACCCCAACGTGCCTCAACCCGTGGCTATGCAGCCTTGCTCTCATTTCAGCTGGGGCAGTATCACGCTGCACGCTGCACACAGCAAAGGAAGCAAGTGCTACATCTACCCTAACAGCTTACTTTTTATTTATTTATTTATTTATTTTCAGTTTGCAACATAAAATTTGGTGAGGAATAGGACAAGGGGAAGTACAGAAGCTTTTGTGTTTTCTAGTGAAATTCAATGTCTACAGCTGGATGGTACAGAGCTTGCACACAGCTCACGTGGAGAATGAAGAGGCCACTGAACTGAGAGCTTATTCAAAAACCACACTTGCAAAAATCCCCTACAAAGCATCATATGGAAGTTATACATATCCTGCATTGAATGCAAAGTCTCATAAGAAGCAAGTTATATCTAATGATGACTTGACTTTATTCAATTTGAATTCTGCCAGCCCACAAAGAAACCACAATCCAGCCTTTTTCCTTAATTTCCTAGTACTTTGAGGTCTACAAGAAACCAAATAATGTGAACAATGTCCTTGAAGATACACTCTCTTTATTCCAATCTCTGCCAGTACACCTCATTTTCATCCATTCTGGAAGTGCCTTAAGCTCTGTCTGTAAATTCACTTTGCCTGACATATTCGGCAATGCATTATAGACCAGATGGATTTAGGAAACTGCACTGATTGAATTAATCAAATCAAAGGGAGGGGAAGAGGGGAATCAAAGGAAATTATTTTTCCCCTACTTCCTAAAAAATATAAATGAACAGAGCTAATTTATTTGAGGCAGTTGGAGTGGCCCAGGCCTCTCTCTCTCTACTTAAATTTTAAAACACAGCCTTGCGAATGCAGCCCAGCAGTGGCTAGAGACCTAGCCATTGCGTGCAGTGGGGCAGATGTCACTTCACTGTCCAAATGATGTGCTGGTGTACTAGTATTTTCCTGCAAGCTGGGAAAATAACAGACATAAAAACTTTACAGAATATGGGCGTCAAAAGAGACTACTGATAATGAAAATAGGTATAGTTCATCTCTGTGAAACAAACCTGAACAGATTCCCCCGATGCCAGAGCACAGATGCTCTGGACATATTTTCCATGTCCTAAGGCAAGCTATAAGACACCCAGCTTTTGCCCCACCACATTCCCTGGCATCGAATAATGCCATAGCTACAGCCTGCTTCTTGTGGGTGAAAAGGGGACAGAGAAGGGATGGGGAATGGGCCTTTCCTTTCCCTGTGAAGAGGACTAGCCTGTCTGGGGCATGGCCAGTATCAGGCAGACTGACAGGAAAGGATTTGCCCCTGTAATCCTGCTGTCATAGCAAGATCTATTTTCCACACTCCTCAACACTGGCAAAATGAATGTGCCCCAGTTCAGACCTATATATTTAGCTCCCTTCGTATATTCCGCATTTTGTTTGTAAGAGCTAGAATTGAACAGCTATAAATAGCCGTGCTGAATCAGAGGTCAATACATGAGTTACAACAGGGCAGACTGATGGACGACAGCGTTGGTCTCAGAAACCCAGCTGGTGGTGGATGCAAGCCGGAGACCTACAGTGCCCTTCCAGGGAAAGCTACAACAACCTGTGCAAAACGCACTCCAGGCAACTCCTGCACCTCTAAAGAAGTTTATCTCTACTCCAGGGCATCTGCAGCCACTCCAAAGGATATATCTGTCTTAAAATACCAAGAGGGAGAATGAAGAATTTTTAGAACAGACCTAGCAAACATGGTATTTTTGATAGAGGCTAAGTGTTCTGCCCCAGTGACGGCTGTGGCACTGGGGTTTCTCAAAGATGAACGGTGTGAAAAGGCATTTCTGAGAGCTCGTTGTGTTTATTCTCCCACAGATGGAGAAGCAGCAGCATATGGAAAACTGCAGCCTGGCTGACTTAACAGGTGCCACACAGACACAGAAGAAAGGCATATGTTCTGCCTTTGACTATTTTGCCCTAACCACTGGACACTACTGCCTTGAAATACCAGCTCTGAAATCAAAATCTGCATTCACATAAGGAGAACTGTTAGGTTTTCTTCATTTCATTTTTTTTTAAACACATTAGATATTCCTACATTCAGCCTTTCAGACAAGTAAAATGAGCAAGTCATACTATACACGCTTGCATTTTAACCTATCACTATGTATACAATTTCTCTGAGACTGGACCCCTCCGTAGCACCATTGCCATGTATACCTACACCTTACCACACTACATTTAATAATCTAAGTATTAATATAGAAGTGACTTTGACGCTAAAGAATAACTTTGAGGCTGAAGTAAGCAATTGTGTCCTTGTGTCACATTTAAGAACATGCTGAATGCCTGTTCTTAAAACAAGGCATCAGGTGGTCATGTTCTCAGGAAACTGCACTGGGGTATTCCTCCCTTCACACGAACACAAACGGGTGTTAACTGTGGAAGACACCGTAATATGGTTCCTGGAAACTCTTAAGTAAATATGCCACCTAGTGTTTAATTGGGACAATTTCATTCATAAATCATCAATTCCTCCAAAGCTGTTCCCTGCAACTCTATTTGGTATAGAGTCTAGCAGAGATATCTCAAGGAGTCTTCTCCCTCCCTGCCTCCCCTTCTCAAAAAAAACCCACCGTACAGCATTCTCATAAAAGAAGTATCTTCCTCCCCTGGGACTGCTTAGCTCCTGATAGACTCTGCCAAACGGCAAGCTCAGTTCCCAGCCCATCTTTCCCTTCGGAGAAACCTGTTCCTCAGACTGCCACAAGCAATCCAGGAGAGACTGGGAGCTGACCTGGGGGTCCCTCCTGCTAAGATCCCAAACAAGCCTGATGGATGTAGGAAAAGCTGACTGGTACCACCAGCCAAATGGCACCTGGTCCAGCACACGGGCACAGAGTGAAGGAAGGGGGGCTTTCTGCATCTCCCTGCCTACAGGTGCTGCGCACAATCATTTTGAGAAGCAGAGGCACTGCTCCCAGCTAACAGCTTGCTGGGGACAATACCACAGCAATAGGTATTGTTTTAGATGGATTGAGGAACCATCAGAAAATCAGGGAAAGAGGCTTTTGAAGCTTAACAACTACTATTTCTCTTGACATTGAGTGGATACAGAATTCATCCTGAGGCTATGACAAAGTTCTTCCTTGCCTCTAGCACCTGCTTAATAGTGGCGTACACAGCTTAAATGCAAACAACCCTCTCAGCTCTCAGCAGAAAGGATACTCTAGGTATGGATGTGGCTTGACCCCTTTTCACATGCACAAAATATGCCAAATTGTCTTCTTAAATTTTCTAATCAAGATTCTCTTGATGTTTCTGCCATGGACACTCCTTATGTATCGAGGGATTAGATTCCTGTTCTGAGCAACATCACAGCACAAACCATCCTGAGTTTTCAGTAATGTCTTGTTTACACTTTTTCCCAATCAATACAAATCTTAAATGAAACTGCAGTCCCTGCAGTACTTCATCAGCTACCTCTCCCCAACTTATCAGGTTGCTGCCTATCTCTACTCTTTGCTTGAAATTCTTCTACCTATTTTCAGTTCATGTGACCATGTTCACAAGCCAACCAATTTGAATTAATGTCAAGAGTATGATTTCAAGAGACATTGTACTACTTTGCTAAAAATCCAATTATTCTGCATCTGCTGCATTCTTTTCATTCAGTACTTTTGTAAAGCTATCAAAAAGGCAATCAAGTCTAACTGGCAGTATTCATTCTTTATAACCCATGCTGACGACCGTGCACAGTCCCACTGTTCTACAGGGCTGCGAATATATTACAAAAAAGAGCCCATTGTTACAATTCATACTTTTCACACCACAGTGTCCTCTTTTCCAAATATTAACAGCTATAAAAAGCGTGGGTCCCTGACCTTTGTAGTCAAGCCTCAGCTGAGAAAACTTTCAATCGCGGATCCTTCACTGTGTCCATTTACTAGTTGCCATCCTGCCCACACCAGCCAAATCTGTTGCTTTCTACTATATTGCAGCTCCTGCAAGCTCTGCTAGCCCTGTGGCTGAGACTGTGGCTACCTGAGAGCTGTTGACTCAGCCCAGGGGTGGCCAGGCAGATCCCCCCACTGGAGTCCCAGTACTCCTAGGTCCAGGGCGAGGTTGTGGGCTGCTAGGCTGGCTTTCCATGGTGAGAGCCCGGATCAAACAGAGGGTATCTGCTGGGCCTCTGCAACTGACTTCACTCGAGTGTCCACAGGCCTTGGTTGTGAGACCTCCTGCACCGTGGGCATAGAAGAAGATGCTCAGTGGATTTGATAGCCTGGATGTACACATTGTATGCTCAGGAAGGATAATATCTAGAATGTGATGGGACAAGTGCCAAGCAGCATGTGGGGACATAGAAAGCCAAAAGGCAGGCAAGACATTCCTTGGCTGAAGATCTGCAGAGCACACACGATATGGAAGAGGAAGAGCTTAGCATATCTTGGCTAGAGGTAAGCATTTTGTGGAAGCTTTGGACATCACGATCACAGCTACACTTAATTCCTTGCTAGTGAAGTAGAGATTGAGAAGGTAAGTTGGAATATTCCCTTCTCTGGGTGACATGTGGAGGAACCAAATCACTGCATTCTTTAGCTACATTTGTATGACGTCTTCATCTAGATAGGATGAATTGGAGGCTAAGTAATATTTTTTTTATGCACAGAAACCCACAGAGAAGTAGTACTAGAAGTTACTGCAGCAGGTTTTCCTCCTACCTCAGGTATTATTGATACCTATGCCATTTCCCAAAGATGTTTTCTAATGTGTTTCTATGCCACATGATGAGGGAGATTTTGTTACCCCCTCAGGCCCTCAATGACAGCATTTCACTGTTCTTTTTTTTTTTCTCCTCCTTTACTATCTAACCTGCATTGTTAATCACCTTATTTTAGGCCTGTCATCTCTTGTTGTGTCCAGCATGAACACAGACAACAAAGTATTGTTTTCCATAGAGTTAGCCAAACAAATGTATGACCTAAACAAACAACAATATCACTAAAAATACTTATTTTATATATATAT
>VXAL01003785.1:162303-247198 GCA_013399475.1 Chauna torquata | reverse complement strand
ATTAATTATCAATCACTATTTAAACATCTCCCTTTTGACACTAGTTCCAAATCCTCCACTAACAGAAATTAGTATCTTTCTTATTCTTAAGAAGTTGAAATCTTGTCTTCCAAGATCAAATCTTGACAGTTTACAGGCACCAGTAAGAATTTATTGCCTATTCCTACACAGTGTCCCAAGATTCCTGTGATATAATCAAGTATGGATTTTTACTTTAAAAATTGCATTTTGTTTTCCAGTGACTAGACAAATGAAATGTTTGTACTGAAGACTCCATCCCAATCCCTATGGAAGCTTGCTTATACTAATTTAATACCATCAAGCTATTTAAAGAGTATAAAAGTCAAGACAAAAAAAAACCCCTCATATAAACATTTTATTTGTAATACATCAAACAAGGCATGTTTTTATGCAACAAACATCTAGCTTTATGAAAATTACTAATTTGTTCTTAATAGGAAAATACCCAAGAGGAAAAGATTAATTTATGTATTCAGCAGAGCCTAGCTGCAGATACAGTACTGCACTTGAAGAAACACACAGCGCCGAACAGCATTTGCTTTAGCACTCCTATAAACACTTCTGGTGTATCTAATCACTTTTGGTACTAATCCGACATTCTCACTTGAGAAAATCCCTATCCACAGTTGCGGTATTCAGGTGTGAAGTTTTTGCACCGTTTCCATTAGGCTACCTTTATTACACTGCATATCACACCTTTACTAAACACTGCATAAGGAAACACTTCAGTTGTAACAAACTTCATATTCACCTTCACTACACATGCTTTGCAGTGTCCTGAACTGCTCCAAGACCCAGTGAAATCACTGGGGGTCTTCCCATTAATGTCAGTCACATTTGGATCAGGTCATATCTGTCGCATCACGTTATCTGTGTGAATTAGTGTTGCCTACAACTTACAAGCTCTCTTCGTATCACTGATTGTGCTTAAGGCAAAAGTCATGAATCCTAAGCCGACGGTAATCATGTAACAAAACCCAGCAACCTGGAGGGAGATGTTACCAGCTCAGGGAAGCAGTACTGTACTCCAGTAAGCAAACACTTTGGAATGGAATCTCTTTTTCTCTTGATTCTCTCAATTTTCATTACTGTTAAAAAGAACCCAAATTATTCTTCTCAAAAATCCTTCCCTAATTAGGTAAAACAACAGGTATTAGTCTGGTTAGGTATGCCACAAAGAACTATCCCTTTTCCTTTGCACAAATATAGACAGCCAGAAGCAAGGTATTGAAAAACATACTTTCTGTTATTGTACTTTGGTAGCATTTATTTTTATTCCTTATATATTGCCTATTTTATATTTATGATGCTTTATAGAATAAAAGAAGCTGTAAAGATACACAAAGAGATGTACTGGAAAATACAAAAGCATGCCAACATTAAAAGGCAAAAGAAAAGCAGCTAAATTTTCCAGAAGATGGTATTTGTCATTCCAAATATAAAACTGCTTACTACCAGATCTACTGTATTTACACAAACTCCTCCTCACTGTAGTATAACACCAAGGATTATTCCGGGTTAAATCAATACTAAATGCTAACAGTTATTTAAAGAAGACAGTGGAGTATGTAGCTAAGTACTTGTGTCAGGGCACGCCACAATTCAGTACATACATGGGGTAGCGTGCGCAGAATACTGCTGTTCAGGACAAGCTGGAGTGATTGATGAAAGGAATTAATTACTCCCAAAGTCATTTTGATGTGTAAGCTTGCTGCTTCTAGCAGCAAAAATGCCACATGCCTTTTATCACTGCATGGCTTACTGGAATCTGCAGATGAAGGGCATCTTCATGTACAGGCTTTATGTTGCTGCTTATCAGCATGGTGCCTGAACATCTTCCACACAAAATCAGTACCACCGTGGAGAATCCCTTGTGAACTGTGCGGATGCACATACAGGAGTGAGAACTTAACTCCTAATAAAGGAAGGTGGTAGGGTGTTAATGTCCCTGTAGAAGTTAACATTTTAATTTGCTCTCACTAAGCAATGTAAAACACACCATGTCAAATTATCAATGCAGTTCTAGCCCAGAACCTGCATGAGCAGATGTTTCTGCTCACTATCCCCTTAACCCCCTGATCTGCTGCCAGCACATCACTGTACCCTGCAGCCCTCACCTGAAAGGAAATGCTCAACACCTGGGTAGACATCTCAGCAGAGAGTTAAATACTAGCCAGTAACCTGTAATGGGATCATTAGAGATTTAGAGGGGCTGCAGAATGGAAAGAATAATGAATAAATGAAAGACTTAAAAGATTTCTTTATCACTGGCTAACAGCAGCACCTGGAGAAAATTCAGGGAAGAGACAAAAGATGGAGAGGTAGGATGAGGCTGACAGGCCTTCAAAAAGGGACATAGTGAGAATAAAAATGTGGAAGTGCAAACACTTATAAAAATTGAACCAATCCAGAGATTCTCTTAAAATTGGCTATCTCCAGTGCAGTTTTGATGTAATGAAAACTGTAGTGCCTCTAACAAAATTTAGTTCCATAACCAGATAACATCTCCAATTAAGGGATGTTAGAAAACAGTCTTTCCTGGAAAGTCCTGCAATTCATTCTGTGGGAAACTGTGTGTGAGTAGCATGACTAATGAGGACAGTAATACCAACTTCTAGCAAAGTCATACTTCCTTTTCTGTCACCTTTGCTTTAATAGGAATAGCTTTCTTATCTATATTTGTGTGGGATTTTCTGCTGAGAAAATCTACAACCTTCCAGACTCTGTAATATGCTTATCTTTCCAGTTCTTTATTTCTAGCCCCGGTATCAACGATGGGCTCTGTCATTTGTACATAAATGCACATAAAGTAATGAGCTCCAGCACAACTTACTGGGAGGTTACTGTGCCGAGCAGCAATACACAGTGGTCTGCACTGTCCTGCTGCTAAGCCAAGTCTCCACATGCTGCTCTTTCTTGGTTTAGCTCAAAATGCTACACAATTCTTCCCAGACCATCATTGTTACAGGCCTCTTGCTGCTCCTGGCATGCACTTGCAACCAGAAAGCAGAACAGGCACTCCAGCCCCGGCTCCAAGCACTCTCATATTTCATGCGCAACTGGTATGCTTGAACTGACTGAGCCAGATCCTCCTTGGAGAGAAGTCGACGGGAGTTTTGCCAGGATCCGAGTGGAGACCTGGCACTGACAAAACCTTCCTTAATTTTTACTGCATTTACAACAGTTTGTCCTCTCTCAGATAGGTTAAGACTGGTCCTTTCACAAATACTTCCAGCTCAACTGCTGCCAAAGATTTTCTTGAACTCCAGTGTCCCTTTCTCATCTCCCTCCCCACGCTACCATAAATATTTGAGAAGTTATAAGGCAACCCAAACTGATGAACTGTCCTGTGTAAGACCAGCCTGGCAATAAAAAAAGAAAAAAAGAGAAAGCCAGGACGGTTTCTTTTCAGCAACTGTGACAGCTTTTACCTGTCTAGAGTGGTCCTGAAACTCCAGCATGAATTTTCTTCCATCATTTCAATTCTTTGAATATATTTTCCCAAATTTCACTTGCTGGTGTGGGATTAGAGAGGAAGAATTTTCTTCTCCTTGCCAGAGATATAAAGATGGCTGATGCAGTAACGGCAGCAGTGTAATGATAACGTGATATGTGGTATCGATAAATGCTTCAGAAATGACGTATTTTACTGAGTGACTACGGCAATTTTTTCTCTCCTGCACAAGGATTAATTGCTTACAGTGAGTTACATTTCTCCTACCTTCATAGCATCAGGTCCTTATCTGCCCTACACCTTCCCCTGCGTGTTGACTTACCCCAAGTATGGCATTCCACAAACGGAGCAGGAAGCAGAGGATGATCACAGCCTACCCAAGCCTCGGTGACAGCCCTAATCAGACAACATACAGTACTCAAATGTTCTTTGCTCAAAAACCTGTTTCCCTATCCAAAATCCTTTTTAAAGTTGGATCATCTTAAAATGACAATTGCCTACACTGCTAAGAAACTATTTGCAGCATGCTGTTCTCCTGCAACTCTTCATTCCTAAAAGTCATCGTGTCTCCTTTTAGATTAAAGATCTTTTAAACAATTCAGACTAAAATATGGCACCTATGTCTACAAATCTAGCACCTCTTTAAAGTTAGACAGAAATAACTTTTGAATGAGATGTCAGCATTAGGTATTTTAAAACATAAACATTTTCTTAGGCCTGTTACAAAAGATGTTGGGTAAAAAGGCAGGAACAGCAACAGATTAATCCAGCCCATGTATCACACCTCCCTTTTGGAATGGGCATGACTCCACTAATTACAACCTCCAAGAAATTGTAATTATGGGAACAGACAGGTACCCCAGGCAGCACCAAGACATTTCATTCAAATGTGTGCTTCCCCTGCCAGCCCGTGCCTTGGTGACAACCTTCCACCGACCTACCCAAAGGGGAGCCGCAGCTCCGGAATGACTGAGACATTTAGTAATTTCTGCTGTCAACATGGGACATGACAGAATGGACCGATTCCCTGGATGGTGTAACAAATCTGCTAAGGAGATGAATGCCTTCAGCTGCAGTTTCACACTCTGGAATTGGTTTCATTATAAAACAAAATTTCAGTTGTAAAATGCCTAATCTGTAACAGAAGCATTGATGCTTAACCTCAGAGTGCTAAATTCTTCCATTCCTTTTGAGAAATAATGGAAGTTTCTGTCCTGCAAGTAAGGCTTTACCCCCCCATCATTTCTGAAACACTCAAAATACTCCAGGCACCACTTTCAAATAAACCAGTTCAATTATCAAAAAATTACATTTTACTTGTTCAAGTGGCCAGAGAAAACAGCTTACAAAGAATTCAATGATGTTTTCACACATGCAGCAAATAAGTTACTCTGCAGAAATATGTCAGACTGAATATTCATACATTTATTTCTAGTGGTCTGAATTTTATTGGAGTAGATTTGATTTGGGGGCAAAGTAAGCTCTTTGTTTAAAATGCTGTACAACACACGACAACCACAAGCAGAACATCTGATAAAACTGCCTCTGAACTACCACTTTCCCAGTTTTATTTTTGTATGTTAGAGAACATCTAAAGTTTGTATAAAAACAAGAATTAGATTCCCTTTAGCTTCTCCTGTCTCTATGTGCTATTACTGACAAATACTCAGTATTTCACTGATTTATTCTGTAGCCTGATCCATGCTTTATCTGAGGTTACTGTGAGGAAGAAAGGGGAATGACAGTCCCTGCATCTCTGCCTGCTCTCCAAACCTCTCCTGAGCTTCTCCTGGGAACATACGAAGCAAAAGCAACCATGGTAGGAACTGTACAGACTTCTGTAACTTTCTTTCAATTGCTTATAATTTAGCTAAAGTAGCATTTTCTCACACAGATTTGCTTGAGATGATGGAAAACTACAGGTACCAGTGAAGAAGACCCTTGGGATTCTTAATTATCAATGCCGAGGCCCAAGCTAATGGGGCAGGTCTTCAGTCTGTGGGCAGACCACCTTGCCTACTTAGCCCTGCTCCTCTTGTAGCTGTGATGGCTCCTACTCCTCCTGGTGAGAGAAGTATGTTAGAAACAGCTGCTATTTCTCCTTCTGCTGCTTTCCCTTAGTGGGAGGAAGGCAAAGACAGTTGCCAGCAATGCAATAGCTTAGCTGAAGCCAGCTATTTTTACATGACAGCGCAGTCTTGCAGGCTGCTACTGCCTGCCCGTACGGAAATCTAGATGAGCACTTGTAGGATAAGGACCTGTGGCACTGCCTTTTGCACCACAAATTGCCTCCGAGGTAACCAATACTGTAAACACTTTAATTTCGTTCAGCTGAAGTACAAAAAAAAGACCTAATCCAACCACTAATGAGATCCAGAGGTGCGCTTCCACTATAATCAATGTGTTGTTCTCAAGCACATGGAAATAAGGATGCAGCTCCCTAGTCACTTTAAGCCAATATTATCTTTTTTTTTTTTTTTTTTGAGCTGTCATCAGATGAAAGTCTTGCCCTCTCATTTGTGCTGCATTTCCACTCACATGAGGTGGATTGGGTGGCAGATCTGGCTGAAAATTCACCTTATGGATGAGTTACTTTTAATCTGGAGCAGTTTTCTAGTGTCAGCTACTGTGTAGCTGCATAAAACCGTATGTCAGCAAAAAGGAGGTGGTGAAGGAGAGAGGGCAGGGGCTCTTTCAGCAACAGCTAGCATACTGTTGATTTAAAAGTGTTTTTACACTACTTACCCAAAACTGCCTAGCCAGAAAAACAACATCTAACTCCAAGCACAAAACAACATAATCAGTTATGAAAAACAAGCTATTAAAACTTCCTTCTGAAGCCTCTGAGAGCACTGAAGTACATAGTAGACCATTGGTCCTCAACTGCAAAAATTGTAAATAAAACTAAGAAAATTCTGAAATTTTAAATATCTTTGCTTTTGTTTTTCCTTGTACAAAAGTTTTCTGGAGACTGTAGCATGATTTTCAACTGTCACAATTGGTTTATTACACTACAGTCATTTAAAAGTCAAAATTCAATTTCTTCTGCCTATTACAGCATTCACAAACAACCAGCGTCCAAACGCAGGAATCAACCAAACAAGGATGACGCCCATCTCTGTATAGTATACACTCCCCTTGCATATTGCAATACCATCTAACTGAATCCAAAACCTTTTGTCATCAGTAAATTCATTTTGAAATAAAATTTGAATGGAGGACTTGTTGCTGTGCCATTCTCCATAGGATTTCCCTGCGGCAGTATGCCTTTCCTAAAAAATGTCATTATTAATGGAATTAATTTCTTACAGAGGATAAATAGGTTTACATGTCAGGTCAGTTACTGGAGCAATTACTACCACTGAGAAATCCAAGCCAGTATATCACCAGTCAGTGCCAATGTGTGAACCCAAGAGATAATAACCATCCTAGAAATGTCCTAGAGTGATGAGGATACACACAAAAAAGTAGATCTTTTTTCACGCTCAATATTAATATATAACAGCAAATTCACCCCTTGCTTCCAAAATATAATCCAGCTCTAGTTCCCAGATAGCTACCCAGCACGCTGAACAGTAAAATCTTCAGTCAGTCATACAGTAGAAATATGTTTACAAATGTCAGTAAGTCGATTCATCACAAACACTTGAATCAGAAAAAGTTTTGTTTAAGAGTCCTCACTGCCCTACCACCTAGGAAATGAAAATGTCCACATGTCACTACATACAAGACTGCTTCTCACATGTAAAAGAATTTCTAATTTTACATCTTCAGCTGGCTGCTAACTGCATGAGACTCTTAATTTATTATTATGTAAATAAGTCCTAGTCCATACAATGCTATGGGATATGAGCACATGACAGAAGGAGATCAAGGAAAGCCCACTTCAAATGAGAAAAGTGAGAAGAGGAGGAAAACACACAACACCCCAATTTCAGACCCATCCACCAAGGCCTTGGCAGAAGAGAGGAGCTTTGCACTGTGAATGGAAAGATAACAAACTTGAGCTATGGTGAACNTATATATATATATATATATATATATTTACACAATGAAAACATTTGCATTTGGTACTTGTTAGAAAGGTTTCATCACAAGCTCCAGTCAAATATTAGTTTGGAGCCAAAATCACACCAATAGGATATAAATATTTCAGTGGGATAGTATTACTTGATGAAGTATAGAAAAAAATATATAAAAAGTATCTTTAGACAAAACACCTTTTCTCTTAGATTTGATAGAATGACCGGTATTGATTGCCAAAATTTTAAACCGAATACTTACCTTTTCAACCGGTGTATTTTCTTCACTTGTTACACTTGCTTTTCTTGATTCGTTTTTTGTTCTGCTCAGCCTCCGGGACACTTTTTCTCTAAGCAAAGTGGCATATCCAATGTGTTCATAGATGGGGTTTGTCGTCATTTTGGAAATATACTCAGAAGCCTTTGTTTCTATATACAGTGTTATCAAGCCATCTGTCACCAGATCATGGATTGATTCAAATCTTTTCTCCCCAACGAAGTGCTTCCCGTCATAGAACAACCTGTAGTTTAAGGTCTGATTGCCAAATCTGCATATATCAGAAAAAAAGGAGAGAGAGGAGAAAGAGAATGAGAGAAGAGTGTGAGAGAGAATTCACACTGGCAAAACACTCAGGGGGTAATTTTGCTGATGAGTCTATGCAGCTAGACTGCATATGGAATATGCACATGGTGCAACTGCATCCCTGTGGTGCCCCAACTCAAATCTAAACCCAAGCCTAACTGCATCACATGGAGTGGGCTACAGACCTGAGGCCAATTGTCTGCAACAAACCACATGATCGAGACATATATGGGTTTAATCTAAATCCTATTTTTTTAAAATGGATTAAGAAGCAAAATGCTGTAGTAGCACATTCTGCTACAACACTGAGGTGGAATCCTGCTCTTTACTAAAGGATTCAGAGATATGACTTTGGGTTGGACGGTCCTCATATTCCATCAAATACACACGTCTGCATACTTTGTTCTGCATTCAGATTAAACTGTTTAAGCCTCTTATTTTTTCAGCCACATTTTTCATATGAATTCTCAATTTATAACCAAATTCAGTTTTCGAGTCTACAAATAATTATCTGGATAGACTTAGAAATCATGCTGGGAATTTGCCATAATCCCCATCCTTTGGTAGTTCTTTTTATTCTTTATTTTGAAATCCCTTTCCAAAACCTTAAAAAAATTACATTTGTTCTTTTTCAGCTGACAAAAGTTGCTTTTAATTTACAACACTTTGTAATTGGCATGACTCACCAGCTTTTCCAGCTCTACCATCTGCACATCAATATGAACTCTGAGGAGGATGTCAGCACCATATCACTTGGGATAACTCCCTAGAGCATTTTTGCTGCTGGCTTACCGGCAGAAGGGTAAAAACGAAGAGTTTTATTTTGTGCATGTCCCACAGAAGGAATAATGCTATGAACATTATAACATATTGCCAAGGAGTTTGTTTTGTCAAAATGCAATAGAATATCTGGTCCTTTTCCTGTTAACCCATAGCAGCTTTAAGATTGTTATGTGGGCAGGTTTTGAATGGTACAGCTAAGCCAGGAGCAGCTGTATTTTCAACAAAAGGTACCTGTGATGGACAGTGAGGTTGTAGCTTGGGCTCTCACTGAATTTTTAGTTCAGGTGAATAGCAGAGTCTTCCTCCTTTGAGCATCAGCATTCCATGCTTCACACAGTATTTCTACAGCAAGCTTGAATTCCTCTTAAGGGAAGAAAACTGAAGTCCAGTATGTTGCCTTTGACAGATGGTCAGCTGACAGCTGGACATCATGATTTTCCAGGGTCTGATTCTTTAAATACCACCTATTGTTGCTGGTGTTTGTGTAAAACACATCATGGAGCTTGGAGAACAACCTAACTGTGTCCCCTGCCAGGACATCCTCCCTTCTGTCCTCACCTCCATCTCATACACAGTTTTCAAGGGGAAGCTCCACATTTATCCCACAGCAACACTCAACTCTAGGTAACAACAAAAAAAAACCCTGAAAACAGGCACAGTTTGCTTCTGAAAAGGTGCTTCTGAGCCAAGTGCTAAAGCACAGACTGAATTACGGCAGTGCTGTGACTGTCAGACTGCTGACAAGAGGGTGCAAAACCACCCTGACACCATGAAGCATTTTAAGTACTGGTGGACAGACATCACTCAGAAGGGACTGACATAACCTCCTGTATTAAACACATTTACAGTTGAACTATAAGCCTCTATTAAAACAGCATTTACCTGAGAGCAAGTGTATAGCAGCCAGGTTGCCGCTGGCTTTCTCTAAGAATGTATGCTCCTTCTACGCCAGCAAGTATCTCATCTGCTTGCTCCCGAGAAATGATCCCATGAAACCTAAGAAAAGATATTGCAGTGACTTTCAGAACAATCCAACCAGAAATGCCTCCCCCTCTACCCCAGAAACCACTGGAAAACTTCTGAAATGAGACCGCAGATACAACAGGACACAACACTGTCTTGCACCTTTGTGATAATTTGAGCCCCACACCAGATTCCCACTTCCAGTGCGAGGACCGGGCAAGTGAAGAGGGAAGGGCAGAGAACAGCCTCGTGTCCCCCAAGAGATCTTTTTCCATAAATGCCCCATCTTTTCACAACTTTTCTCCTCTACTGGTCTATATGTCTCTTCCTTCTTTTTTTTTCTAGAGGCTTTATGACAGAATAGAAAACTGGGCAATAATGGCATTATTTTTTACTGAAAATGCAGATGACAAAATTAAAATAAGAGGTCATTTTTATTACCAGTTTGCTTTAAGTTTTGTATTAACATTGCTTCCCTAAATTTGTAGCTGAAACTAAAAAGAAAAATGGCAACAATTACTCAAAATTCTATTCTGTACATATTGAAGTAGAAAAAGGTACGGAGTATCCTTGAAAAAAATACTGTTTTCTTTATTTCAGTGAAGTTCCTCATTCAGTGTTGGAAAAAAGCAATACTTCTGTGATTCTTTTGCCATTGCTACTTTAAGAAAGAAAGAGGCCTTAGGATGCACAATTAACCTTACAATAATCAGTATTTAGCTGTGATTTTTCTGTAAGTACAAATGCAGGCTTTACAGCAGTTCAAGCCTTAACTCCTACACACATTTTGTTAGCTGATAAGTCTCTGAGGGTCTCCTTAGAGGTTTTGAAAGTTTCTATTTTTGATGCTGTCTTTGAAAAAACAGCACTAAAACGTTCCGGCCTTAAGCATTTTCTCTTTTCTGACAATACATATGAAGTGGCATGTTTCCAACACTGCCTCTGGCATGGTAGTGAAAGAGAACAAAAACAAAAAACACATTGGATGTAAATGCAATTGTTGTTCTGTTCTCTTATGTAGTCTTTTCACAACTAATACTTTCCATAGTGACTTCATATTCAAAAAGATGTAAACTGATTCATACTTTCTGTACTGGTGAGGACACAGTCATTTTCTGCCACATCTGAATTAAAACAAGCATCCCCTAGATGACATAATTTAAGCACTTCTTTACTAGTAAACTCATGGCAATTCGTATGCCTGGTTAAAAATAATGAGCATAGGCTATTTGCCACCAGAAGCTCATTATAAAATAAAGCAGGCTTCAGGTTAGATATTAGTAAAAAAAAAACCTCTCCTGGTGCTCAGTATAAGAAACCACTGGGACAGCATACTTGAGGCACATGTGAAATTTCTTTAACCTTGTGTGTTATGCATTGGGTGTTTTTGGTATCTCATGGATGTTTTTGGAATATTTATGCAAGGGCATAAAACCAGCTGTACATGGTATGAGATCGCCTGAACTCAGTCTCCTGCCTCTGACAGCAGCAGACAATGAATGCTTACGGAAAGAGTATAGCAAGCAGTGAAATATTTCTTTCACTTCATATCCCTGTCCATCCATCACTGGTTCAGCCAGAAGTTGTGTTTGATCAGCTGTGACCTTACCCTTCATGAATCGGAGAACTTCACTTGGAAACCCTTCAAAATCACTATGCTTTTGTCCTCTGTGGCATCCCGTGCAAGGAACATGAGAGTGACACTGTGAATGTCCCTCTCTTGGACATCCATTGAGGAAGGCTTGTTTATTTTCCTCATATGGCAGATGCTGCTGCCCACCACTTCGCTCTGCCTTTCATTTATTTTACACCCTCTGTAAAAGGAGGGAAGAGGAATAGGGAGAGAGGGACCCGAACTACCTGCACTACTTAAAATGCAGCCACCCCACGGATTTATACAGTAATATAATTTTATATTTTCTGTTTCTTTCCCTGGAAATTCCCTACTCTCTTTCCAAGCGCTACTGAGCACTGAGTCAATTACTTGTACAGGACTGTCCCCAGTGGTTCTGAAATCTCTCTGAATGTCAATAAGTGATGTGATCTCACCAAGGTGATTTCTTGCAGTTCCTGCCAGCCCTACCGCCCCACACACCTACAGCATGCCAACAAGCAGGGAGCTGCCTGGGTAAAAGATTGTGGTACATGACAGCATGATGGGTTACTTAGCTGGGTACTATCTTTGACTCTGTTGTACTCTAGTGGCTAGATCTGCATTCCCCATTGTCTAAGATAATATTTAAGAAATGAAACTACAGTAATTAGGGGCAAACTGCTGGCTCTTGAGCTTTTTGATAGTAGGAAAGGATCGTTAAACACAGATGATGTGTCAGGGATGGAAGAAAAATAGAACATGGAATCTAAGCAATTTAGCCAGCGCTAAGGCGTTAAGCCTCAGTTGATTACTCCAGTAAAGGCCAAATGCCAGCTCTGCAAATGGTGTGTAACTAGGAGATCTGGGTGGCTGCTGCAGATCTTCTCCCTTCAACTCCACCTACCAATGCCGAATTCATCCACTTTCAACCTACTCATATGCAAGAAAACTGCTGAGCATGAAGGAATTGTACTCTAGTGGTTCCTTTATTTTTCTTATAACAAAAATGTACCACTTCTTGGGGTATTTTGGACCTTGTGACTTTACCAGGGAGACCAGCATTTCAACACACAGCAGTAGACATGCGTACTTCCATAACCAGGTCTGGGTGTTAGGGGGAGAAAGCACAGGAACACACTTAAAAAGGCAGAGACGGAAGCAAGCTGCTACTCTCCTCCCCAGCCCAATGCCAGACCACAGGTAGGTTAAAATGAAAACCAAAATAAAAGTAAAAAATACTCAAGACAACTCCCCCCCCCAAAAAAAACTGTCCTGAGAAAAGCAACATAAACACACAGGCTCTAATAGTGGCACACTCCATGGATTGTGAGCAGCAGTACTGGATTATAACATCAGTAACATCGCTAAAATATTAGGCATTCAAGATATTTAGCTTCCACCTGAAGTGAAAGGCAAAATAAAATATTTTGAAAATATTTTGTCAGAATTCCATTGTGGTGGGTGTTTTGTTTGTTTGTTTGATTGTTTTTAATTCTAGAACTACAACTTTCAGATACTCCTAATGGATATTTAAAAGAGAAAGATACTTACTCTCTTCCATAATACTTTGGTCTGTTTTCCACCTGTATTTTGAAAGAAAGCAAAAATATTTTAAACACACTTGGTTCTAAATAAGCAACATAAAAATAAATTATGCTTGGTTATTGAGTACTACCGCACCCATCTAAGTGATGAAATTCTGCAGATTCAGAACTGTGACTGGAACATGACAACACAGAAGAACAGAAAAATGAAACCAGAAGAGGTGGTTTTATTGGCGTATTTCTGGGAAGAATAGCACATATCAATGGGGAAAAAAACAGAACTACATGTAATTGCATAAAATCTGATCAAATGGATAAAGAATAGTTTACTGCATTTTTTGCCAATCTAATATTTATACTGTAAAATAAGACTATTTTTTTTACACACCCTTTAGCTTCCTAAAAACATTTTTTGTCTATATATGGTAACTAACCAAAGATAAAAAAAATTAATATTCTTGGGAAAAACAAGGCTTCTGGATTTAGATGTAGTCTTAAATTCCTTGAAGACTCAAGAACTTGCAGGCCTGATCCAAAGTACACTGAAGTTGCTGGAAGGACTCCCAATTATTTCAAAGAGTTTTGAAACAAGTTCTAGGAACGTAATGTTTTTATACAGAAACTTGGGATGGTCTGACACTTTGATTCATTTCTCAAGCACCAATCTGCTGGTAAGTTCTAAAAAAGCTAGCTCCCCAGCCTCATAGCCCCTTATTTCTTCTAGAACCTCTGTATTCAGTTTGCCTTGAGTGCTAAATTGCCTGCTTGACTCTCAAAAGTCACAGCCAGTGCATGCATCCCATGGACAACTGCACCGTGGCTTTCTGAAGACTCAGGTTGCTGCTTGTGCTGTCATTGCTGAACAACCTCCTTGATGAAGTGTGTACACTACTGTGGCATGCTCTAACTTACTGAACGCAGCAAAGATGCTAAGTGAGGATATATCTAAGAAATCCATAGTTCCTGGAGAGGGTTTATGGGTAAAGCAGGGACCAGAGCTACGACCTGCATCTCTGCGTCTCGGCCGAGGCCGGCGGGGAGGCTGGCAGCTGTGTGCAGCAGGAGGAGGAGGATGCCAGCAGGGGGCACGTCTTCCCAAGCTTTCACACAGGGGCTGGGGCACTGGTACCTTACCGTACGTAGAAATCGATTCAATTAGTACATAATTTATTATTACATATTTATTTTCAGCCTTTAAGACGTTCATATATACATATCCATCCATTTGAGTGTCGTTATGAGATGTATTTCCCCTCTAGTTTCTCTTCAGCTTGACAACAGTGTCATTTTACCTGGCTGCAACTTCAGCCAGCATGGTCATGTGTACGCATGACAGAACTCAATACAAGATATACATAAAGTCTCCCAATTATTAAAATAATCTGAGTGCATACCTGAGTAAAGCTGCCCATGTAAATGGAATTACTGCTTCATACATAGCAACACACACATAAGAAAAATTGTAGTTTCAAGACTTTTTCATCCTTTAGCAAAAAACCAATGAATTTTCACCACTTTATCTGGCTAGAAAAAAGGACCCTTGTCCCAGTTTTGATTAAATCTCATTCATTCACTCATAAAAACTTTAAATTGATGAAGGTCCTTTACTTCTCGATAACAAATGCATAAACGTCACTTTTTTTGATTCAATAATCTATACACCATGCACTAAAGTGAAGCAACTGCCTTTGTACCCTGCAGTCACTAAGGCTCCAAAATGAACTAAAGTCTGTACAAGATAATAAGAATCTTCAATGGAAGTCCTATGGGAGTTCAATCAAGTCCTTACTGTGCTTCTTTTCCAGCTTGGCATTTCTTTCCTAGCACAGCGCTAACAATAGTAGTATCATATCCTTGAAACTCCTGATCAGGAATAATACCTTGATGCAAACATTTTGGAGCTCTGAGGGGCAGGAATAAAAGGAAAAAGCAAACACAGAAGAGAAGCGAAGGCAAAATCAGAGGAATTGCCAAGTATGGGTGCTGTTTCTGTGTGCATATACGCCAGCTCAGAAATGACAGTATATGAATTCAATTTCTTTTTTTTTTTTTTTTAAACTTTCCAAGCTCACTTTTCATGTGATAAATTTGAAAGGAGTGTTAAGGTTTCATGTAAAAGTCATCTGCATCACACAGAAATTAGATGAGATTAGAGAGGTCTTTGTTAAAATTGTCACCATTTAAACCACCCCAGTCATACTCCTGAACACTGCTATATTTTTATTAGTAAAAGAACTCAAGAAAAAGCTGTTACCTCAGAAAGAGGATGTTGTTATGTTCATCTTGAGTAGCATGACCTGGCTTTATTATCTTGGACCTGTCATCCTTATAGACCTTAATGACCCTTCAAAGTATATATTTAGTTGGCAACTTAATTAAAAATGGGTATTAGAAGCTGGGTTAGCTGTACATGAGACCACCACATGATAATCCTCTCCACTGTGGAAAAAAAGGCCACTCAATACACGGAAAATGGTGACAAGGAACAAGCAGGCAAACTTTCATTCCCACAGAAAGCCAAATAAAACCTTCACAGCATAGACAGTGAAGTGTGACTTTCATCTAGGATTCAGAATTGGTTTCTTTAAAAAAAATAGATTTGCTTTGATTCTATACACAGAATAAACCCCAACACCTACCTCAGAAAGATAAAGAGGTGAGTTAGCAGTACTAGCACCTACCCTCAAAATTGCCTGTAAGCACAATTCCCCCGCCCCCAAATATAAAAATTATATATAATAAAAGTTTAAAAACCATCTGAAAATACCTCCTTGAGCAAATGGAGGTACATTTTGAATCCCTCTCATAACACCATTTATGCAAAAATTTCAAATTTGTCTGTGACATTTTTATCATTTAACAAGCAACTGACTGGAATGCCCTGCACACTGTGATATCCATTTTTTCTGCTGTTCAATAGTTAAAAGATTTGCTCTTCTGAGAATCCACACAAAGCCCATCAAATCCTATCTTCTTCCGCCCCTCCATAAAACAGAAACCTTTGCTTCAATACCTTTTTAGCATCCACATGTCTAAAATGGCCACAATGTCAGCACTTTGTTTAGGCAAGAAAGATATTGCAGTATTTTGTGAAGTGAAGCTCCAGGTCTGCCAGACCATCCAGGAAAATAAATGCAAGCTATGATGCACTGGAATCGAAAAAACTCTCTTCTGTGCTCACTGCAACCTTTACCCTGAAATAATCATTAAACTCCTAACCAACTTCACTGCTAGGAACAAACACAGGGAAACAAAGTTACAGCAAGATAAAAGATCAAAATAACATCAGGGTCTCTAGATCAAAACCAGAATGTTGGACTGAACTTGGAAATAAACCTAAAGCCTGCACAACTGATGGAGCAGAAGCTTAAAAGTATCAAAGCAGCCAACTGCAGACTCTGTACGGACTTCAAGGGAAAGCCTATATATCCCAGAAGGTAAAGGTGACTGAAATTCATCTGGGATTAGCTTTTCCTCTCCTGCTATAAATGGTCTTGTATGCACGCACACAAAGCCAGACAGATCCAACGCAGAGAATACTTCAGCAGGGACAGAACAGAAGATCCTCAGGTAGACAAGTGACTGCTTCCACGTGGCAGGAGCCCAGAATAATCAAACTTATTCTGAGGACATGTACACTTACTTTTTTAATAGGTACTGGGCGATGAAGAACACTTTTATCACTTTCCATATAGCCCTCACAATTTCCTTGCTGAAAAAATGACCACATTTCCCATGTGGTTTTATACACCACTCTGTTCTGTCTCTCTAGACATTCAGCACTGGGAGAAATGTGAGGGGCTGAATCATTTAGAACTCTTATGCAGATAGACAACCAAAATACAAACCCAAAGAAAATTACATAAGACAAATAATAGGTCTTCACTAGTGAAAATATGTATTTGCCTTAAATAGCTCTGTAGCATGCTTTTACTACTCCCATACAGAGGACAAATAAAGTGGATTTTCTGTCTCCGCTAAAAGTAAGTGACAGCTTTCAACATAAATGTGAGATGGCAATTTTCAGGCTTAGAAAAAAGTATTTTGCCAATCTCAAACCAAAAATGGTGTTACAGAGCAGACCTTTATGGCAATTGCTCTAGAAACCCAGTGGAAAACACTTAAAATTACTACTGAAATGCATAGTTGTATGAATTATGAATTACCAGTGAATGCCAAAATTGTTTAAAACTAGAGTCAAATTGATCAGGAAATATGAAGTATGGTGAAACAGACTTAAATCACTAATAGTTCAGTACTCCTACAAAGCCAGCAACATTCAACGACGTCTAATCTCGAAGCATACTCGAAGACAAATGAAACCGTCTGCCAGCTCTCCCCCAAAAGCATTTGGAAGATCATGTTTGAGAGGCTCTGCATAGTCTGTCCTTGCCTCCCAGCTTACCAAACCAGACTGCCTCTCCCTACCCCCAAAAAAACAGACTCACTTGTACACTTGTGTCCAGATTTACAAGTTTGTTTTTTTTTTTGGTTTGTTTTTAACAATGTTACAGCATATTCAAGGTGTGGAATCAGGTGTATTGAGATTTCAACTCAACACTGAGAAGGAAATAAGCTTTCTTCATAAAAACACACTAGCTACTAGCTATCTAAGCTAATCTAATATATTACTTTTACATAATTTTGAAGTTTACTGAAATGTAAAGCCCTGGGATTTGTGGCTCCTCTTTTGGCCAGGATGCTTTAGCCCTGGAATGACATACTGTTGCTAGTGTATAGATTATTGTATTAAAATCCTACACCAGTCTGCAAGATAGCTCATCACAAAACTACCGGGAATCATGCAGGCAGGAGGTAAGTATGCCCGAATGTGATAGAGTTTCATTGCAAACATCTACATCCAAGCCACACTGCACTGAAGATTTGAAGATGCCCTGAAGAATTCTTTCTGCTGAAGTACTATCACAGAAATAAGATAACCCTAATTTCAAAAAAATCTGATTTCTCTTCAGCTTCACTGCACAAGACTTATTTCTTTATCCAGTGGCCAAAGCTGAAATATAGAAATGTTGGGATGAAAACTGAGAAATCCCTCTCTAGGACAGCAGTCTGTCTGTAATTCAGAAGGGTCTGTGTGACACAACGTTGCAGGTCTACCTATTTCAACCACTGCTTTAATACAACCATAAGTGGAGTATGAAAGAGGAACGGAAACAATAAGGTGCGTAACTTTTTGTTCATCTCCCCATTACACAAAACGAGCAGAGAAACAAGATCCAAGAGTTTAAAATGTCAGTGTGGTGACTCAGTGCAGGCAATGAGGCATTTTCCCAAAGAAAGTTTAATCTGATGTATTTTCTGTTTGGAACGATCTTATTTATTTTTCAGTAATTCTAGTTGACTAGCCATAAATACAGTTTTCGGCTAGGTAAAAGAGAAATAGAAGTGATGGAAGAGAAATCTTCAAAAGAAGCCCAGACTGTACAGCAAATGTCTGAATTGTTCAGCTTTTGGCATAATTGTCATGAGCCAACTGCAAACTTTTGCCTCTGAATAAACAACAGAAAAGGATTAAGGAAAATTGTAAGCCTTCATTAGTAGAAAAAACAGCACCTGAGCAAAAAACTATGCTGTATTTCATTACTTCTATAACACAGGTTTTTGGCTCCAAACTTTTCTTAAAGAAATTTCTGCTTATATCAATTAGCATAGCTATCTTTCCTTCCAAATAGGACAAATTATTTTACATCAATGCCTCTTAAGCAATTTAAGTTGGGAGACATTTCTCTTTGCAGGGAAGCATTTATCTACCTTTTTTAATTACCTTTTCCCTACTTTCTTGCTACTACCTTTTCAGGCTTGCTGGCACCAATATTTTCAAAGAGAAGCAACTCTTGATTTTGTGAAAAGCATCACCTCTTACAGCCTGTTGCTACTTTTGCCAGCAGAAATAGCAGCAATGCAACATCCGTACTCCCCAGCCAAGGACAGGCCAATTATAGGCAGTCGTTATGTGCTTTTCAATATATCTATTGAAAAGCTGGTCTTTTCAATTAAGATTTCCAGTCAATGGCATTCAGTATGACTGATGGGACAGGCTTCATATGACTATCCATTATGTGGCCTATCCAGGCCACATAACTTCATGAGTATCTTCATGTATTTTGGCTACATGATGACGGAGGAGCAAAGACATTCCTCAGAAAGAAACCAGCAATGCAGAAGGCACCAGAACATATTATGCTTGCACTATCCATGTTTCAGAGGCTCTCCAGAAGGAAAGATCACATGAACAGTTTTGGAAGTCTGCAGCTCCTTTTGTATTTTAGTCACAGAGCCATGGGGATGACAGCATTATGGTCACTCGATGCATACACATTCAGCCACATGACGGTGAGGGACTGTGGTGCCTCTGAGACAAGACAGTAGCTGGGAGCAAGATGTGAAAAGCATTCAAAATACCAGTGGGGCAACAACTAGACAGGTTCCCACAGAAAAGCATCCTGGCATCTTTAGAGATCATAAAGTGAACATGAACCACTGATGCTGTCTGTTCCAAAAACCACCAAAACCAGAATGCCACTCAAAGCACTGGGATATAAAAACAAGAGTGCAGCCAACGAGACACCTTGGAGTAATCCTCTCCTTGCACTTTCCACTCAGAAAGCCTCCAGCTGGAATCCTGAGTGTGGTTTTGGGCACCACATCTCAAGAAAGACTGCAGCAAATAACTGGGGTGAGCTGGGATTCAGCAAATGTGAAAGATGTGAGAAGAGATTAGCCTAAGGAAGAGAAGACAGAGACGGGCTGTAGCAGACATGTATGGGAAAGGCAGCCTTCAAGAGGAATTAAAATAATTTGTTCTCCCTGTGCTTACTAGACATGATGAGAAGCAATACTGCAGGAAAGAAGATAGAGATTAGATCTTAGGAAAGTGTTAAAAACAATTAAGCACTAAAAAAATAGGCAGAGGTGGTCATGAAATTTTCAGCTGTGGAAGGCTCTAAGAAGAGCATATGCAAACATCTCCTCTTGATGCTGGGATGACAACCTCTTCAGTCTCCTCTGGCCCCAGGATACATGATCCAACCTGTTTCTCATCTCTGCCTGCTCTCAGGAGATAGGAATTAGCAAGAAGCAGAATGAATAGGTTGTATAATTCACATATACAACCACAGTAATACTGTGCCCCTGCCCACCTCAGCAAGGCTCTCAGGACAGCAGGCAGCAGGGATAAGGCAGTGGACTGAACGAAGTGCTCTAGAGGAGAAGGCCAAGCTTTCAGGTGATGAACTGGTCACCCCTTACCTAAATAGGATAAAACTGTTTAGGTCTATCTGCACAGTGAAGTGCCAAATTGTGTTGGATATCTTCGAACAAAATATGCTGCTGTAAAACTTACAGCGCTGGGGAGACTATAGGACTGGAGTTCTTCACTGTGAGGAAGAATGTAAAAAGGAAAGACAGAAGTGAAGAACTCAAAAGAATGTTTTTATTAACTGCTGCTAAAAGCCGCACAACTTCTCTGGTCTGATGGCTTGCTGTAACCTACGGAGAATGTAAAATGCGTAATGATCCTTCCTCAGAAGTACAATGCATCACAAAGAAATGCAGGAAGCTCAGCAGCTCTGATTGTTTCTGTGGCACTTACTGCAGGCTGATTTCCATTCCATCAAGGTTATTTCTATCATTTTTGAAGACAAAAAATTTAACAAGAATCAGGCTGGTTTGTTTGCTTGCTTGCACCAAACTTTCCAAAGAGCTGCTCTAAGGCATCTCATGTGAGGGTATTTTTAACTTGGGTTAGTTTCCTATCTATGACCTTGAGCAAGCTCCCTCAGTCCAGCATACAATAATCAATACAGCAGACAAAACACTTTAAACTCCAGAAGGTTATAAAAAATTCCCCGACACTGACATCTGCTATTGTTAATAAAACAGAATACATTTCTGCATACATTCAGCTCTAACAGGGAAAAGCATAATTGAACAAGAAAAGAAAAAAACAAACATTTTGTGACCTAATAAAATAGTGTGCTCCTGAACATGAGCTAAAATAAATTGAAATAAATCTTAATCAAGGAGGCTGCTGCTAAATAGTCAGGGGAGACAGGGTCAGGTTCAAACAACTTCAATAGCAAAAGCAGGAGTCATCTATTTTGTTATGCAGTTTCCACTCAGTAAGGGCATCATTAAATGTAAGAAGGAAGATCAACGTTACCTTGAGTGTTAGATGAAAAATTTAAATATAGTATTTAAACCGTGCTCCCTTTTTCCAAGATTGATGCATTGAGTCATTTAAATGGGAGGAGAAATATCCCCAACAGCAGCAGATAAATGCAGCAAGCCATATCAATGCTATAAATACTGCTTGCGCTTCTGTAACCAGCGAGAAGCACTAAAACCTTCATGACACATGCCAAAATAGCCCACAGTACATCTGCACAAACACACTGTGTTATGTCACCTGACCTAATGCAAGCCCCAAAGCCATGCTTTCTAACCAGGCCACTGCTACTATTTGATGTAAAAGTATGTCCCTACAGCAAGAGGCCTAGGGAACGTACTTGCAAATTACCAAATGAACATTCGTAACCAATCTGCTGGAGACTGGTTAGAAACTCAAGTATGGGGAGGGGGTGTGGAAGGAAAATCAGGAAACGGAACACCAAAAATGAGAGTGGTCGGAACACCAAAAATGAGAGTGGTCAGGGGTAGGTGGAAAACTGGGAGGACAGGGCCTTGGATAAATCCCTGCTTAGCATCATGGGGTGTGATATGTACTGCTACTTCATTACACTGGGAGAACATTTATCCACGGGGACAGTGGAAGGCTGAAAGTAAATATCCAAGGAGAACTAAGAATAATCACTCAGTTAATCTCCTGCCACTGACTCTGTGAATACTTCTGCTCTGTACTTGGGAACAGCAGACATATTGCTTAAGTCAGGCTATCTACAAAGTCTGAACAGGAAAAATGGAGCTTAGCTACTGCTTGCTACTTTTCCCAAATCTGGAAATGGTGGAGGTCTTATTAGATCTTCTGCCAAATACTAAGTAGGAGAGTATTTCCCAAATGATGAACAACTGGGTAACTTACAGATGCTTTCAATTCAACAAAGCCGAATATTTTGATAACTATTTATCAGATATAGCATTCATAAAAACCTCTCTCTTTCTCAGTTACTTAGTTGAAATATACCAGTACATATTATTTTGTTATGATGGTATTTTAAACAGGTATGCAAATATTTTGGAAACAAAGGATAAATAGAAATTTACATTGCACACCTTCTGAATTTTCACTTGGAACCCTGAAAATTCAGGATTCCTTGTTTGAAATCAATATAAACTCCACTATTATCATACTTACTTCTCTTTGGCATTCCAAACAGAGGTGTGTAACTGGCTGACTTGATCATTCTGTATGTAGGTATATATACATATATATAGCAAGATAGGAAGTAAGATGCACAGATGCATACAGACAAATAAGTAAAGTTTCTATATTCATATTAAGAAATACAAATTCATCAGCTGCTCAGTACTCTGTGTTCTCATCTTGATCTTGAAAAAAGACATCAGACATCTCACAAAGTATCAGTCAGAGCAGACACAGTAGAACCTCTACTACATACTGTTTTAACCAGACACGAGGAATACTGGCCTAAATTGGAACAGATATGTAGATCTGTACAAGCATTCAGAATTTTCTCCTACGTATGGGCTTATTGATAAACTTATCTAAGTTGAGATATGGAACAGACTTTCATTTATTTTGGTTTGAAAACTACTTAAATTTGACATCATGTCAAAATAAAAAGAACTAGATGAAAAGACTGATATATAACAAAGATAAAAGGAAATAAAAAATTAGGAGAATAGCAAAATCACAAATACGCATGCACCACACTCTACCAAGGTGAAATGGAGAGGAGGGTGAAACTTACCAAGGAAACTTTCAAACAAAACCAGAGGGACAATTAGCAAGTTCGTCAGTTCATAAAGACAGCTAGATATAGCTTTTGCTCATTAGTCAGAAGTTGCCATCTCGTCTTCCAAAAAGATGCCTTTACCTATTCCATTTCATAATGGTCGATAAACACACCGATCGATGCACACCTTATTTCTCTGGCAAAGAGGAACATCAGACTAATTTGCAAAACGTAACCTAGAACATTTGTATATCAAACCTGATGCAATTCAATTGGAATAGTTGTGGCTTCACCCAAGTGTTCCCCAACCCTCCTACTGCTGGGGGGTGAGACTTCATGTACTCTAGGAGAGATGAGATTTCCTATCAGCCCATTAAGTGCACCGGAAAAAAAAAATTGGCAACTTTCTCTGATGTGATGAATACAATTGAATTTTGGGCAACCAATATTCTAGCCTCCCTCCTTTCTTTCATCCACTGGTACAAATCATAGATGTTCTGTGGGACAAACCTACTATGAAGATACCATAGAAAAATTGCATTGGGTAAAACCCCACAATTTATACTTATTAGGAAAACCTACGGGTGGTCATTTTGGAGAGATGCTGGTTACAATGCATTTAAACATTCTCTGGATCCTCTACCCCAATTTAACCAAAGACCTTTCCCAGCCTTCAAATATTTTCAGTCCCCTCTGCTGCAGTCAGGCTTTCTACTTTCACTACACATTTCAGCTGAAGAACTTTCCTCCTTTTGTTAATGTCTATTTAAAATTGCTCTTAAGCTCCCCTTGCAACCCACAGACTACTGCTGTGTCCTCCTTGTTACTTTTTGTTTCTATCATAAAGACAGGATTATAAAAACACAATTAAAGCAGCAGCAATATTATAAGAATTTGAAGATATAGGCTCCATTAAGTCTTATATGTACAAACATTTTCATTAATGAAAATAGGTTTCGGAACAACTCTGCTCATTTTCATTTAATTGCTGGCTAATGGGGTCTCTTGGTATGTCACTGTGTGTGTTCTGAGGTTTCTTTCTAAGGAAAAGATAGTGTAATATTCTGAATAATTCTAGAAAAGCTCTCAGGACTGACAGTAAGAGACACCATCTCATGGTACTGCCTGACTTTTTGCAGTAGAGTGATTTGAACGAGTGCCATGAAAATTCCCACTTATTCTCATTATTTACCACCAATTTTATGGCCAATTTCAATGCCTATTACAGCTCTCTAGTACTTTACTGCAGTATGGACATTGTTCTTAGAAATATGAGAGCAGAGGAAAAAAGAAAATATTCAGCTTGTAAAGGTCATTAGGTGAGCAGAATAAGGGAATTCATGCAAGACTTACTGCAATGATTAAATAGCCACTATCCAGTCAGATATGCTCGGCAAACATCTTACTAAGGTTTAATTTCAATAATAATAACAGCCTCAAGCTTACCTAATTCTGGAACTAGCCGTGTAAAACTTTTTTTCTTATGTACAAATACAAAATATTCTTGTACTTGAAAAGAGGACTGACAAAAGCAACCAGTATCTTTTAAAGAACTTTTCAATACTGCTATTGTTTAAATGATACTCTGCTAACTGTATTGTTATTAGCTTAAATCTCATGCTTCAGAAGTCTCTTTGCGGATAAATGAATAAAGAACAATTTGCAATGGTTCAGTTTTGGAGATGTGTAATGATCCTGTATGTTTTCTACTTGTACTGTACAAAGTGGCAATATAATTATAAACCTGCTAGTGACCATTTCAACAGTAATGTTCTATGAAATGCCACTAATTATATACTTGTTTTGATGAATCTGGGTAATGAATATCTAAAGGGTCAAAACAGTTCCCGATGCTCTGGATGGTTAGAATGAAAGATTCTCAGCAGGAAAGTCTGAATTTGTCATCAGCATTTTGTCTCTCAGAATCACGTAAGCAAAGAAGAAGGGATTTTTTTTTTTTTTTCAGGGAAGGATTCCCCTTTTGTAATCATATTTTCTTTTAATCAAGGAACCATAATTCTGATGCTTTAAAGGCAGAGAAAATCACTTCTCCTGCTTCTGACACAACCTATTTGGAATTCAGAACAAGGAGGAAGGCAATTAACTGACATTTTTCTACATAATAATATAAGTTAAGGCTCTGAGGCTTTGCTTACACTAGTGAAATTCAGACAAGTTTCTCACTGTTGCTGACACTGGCTTGGCCAAAACACTGTTAAGAATATGAAAGGTCTAACACAAACAAACTCACCAACCTCAAAAACTGCTGTCAGCAACTGAGACTTTCTTGGAAAAGGAGTGGCATTCACAGGTATGATACCTGAATGATGCTACACAAGTAGTCCAAACCTACTGTTTACCAGTAATTACCAAGTATGTTCAATATAATGTCACCATCCTTCCTTCATTCTTTTACTTTGTTAAAGCTTCAACTTCTTTAAAAGATATTTTTTAACTTTGAATAGACTACTACTGAACTATTTCTTAAAATTATTTTTTTTAAAAAAAATGATACTTCAGAATAAAAACAAGAAGTTGAACACTTGAATTATTTTCTGTGAATGCCATTTTTGATCATCATTTCTGTAGACAAAATCCTAAAAGATGCTTTATAAATAATATGACTTCCTCACAAAACTAATCTGATTCTTTGGCACCCATCATCACACTTGCATCTGCAAGCACAATATTTAAGAGCTACTTTCCACCTGAACAGTGCTTTTAAACTAAACTTTTTCTATTTAAAAAATAAATCATTAAAACATTGCTGGAAGGAATATGGTTACAAATGAGAATATTGGCAGAAATCCAATGTTATTGGGAAGGTACATATTCACAGTACTCATGCTGCCAGTGGTGATTAATTAAAAGCTGTTAGATACCTGAAGCCCTAACAGTTCATTCAATATGATTCCCATTGCAGGAATGACCTGCTTTTGTTGACAAGATACTTATGCAGGCAGAAAAGAAAAAGAAAATCGTGATAGCAAAGCTCAAAGACACAAAGATGTAGATGTTCATGTTTTATTTACAGTCCCAGCTTTTAGTCTGGTTGGTTGTGTATCAGGAGAGGTGATTTCTGTCTCCACAGTATAGTTAATCAGGAAACCCACACAAATCAGGTGGTAGAACTGCAGAGATCTGAGGCTAAAACCTTTGTGACTATGGAGCAACAGAGAGGTAATGAAGGAGCAAATGAATGCAGAAAATGTGGAAGATGGCAGTAGAAAAGACAGAGGAATGATGAAAGTGCCAAGTGGTAAAAAACAAAAACAACCAACCCTTCACAAGTTTATCTCTTGGTGCTACTGATTTTGTTTTCAGCAGATGCTTGAATTTCCTTGAGAACATGCAGAATTCAGCAATTATGAATGAAAGACATCTTCCCATGAGCATGAAGGATTTAAAATAATTTGCAATTTTTACCACATTTGCCTGAAGTAATTTGAATCCTAAATTACACAAGAGAACACCCTCAACAAAGTCCGGTTCCTATATTCACATGGAGAGATAAATCTTTCCACTGTCATTCACACATCTTGCTGACACCTGCTCTGCAGATGTTGGATGAGCATTATGTTGCATACTAAATAACTACCATATTGCCAATTACTATATTTTCCCACGGATGACAATAAATGAGATTTTCAGATTTTGCTATGTAGCTGACAGAAATCCAGCATTAGTAAGACACAGCCTTTAGAGAAGCAAGCCTATACAATCATTAGAATACACTAAAGTCAAACTAAAATGAATAAAAACAATAAAAATACCCACCCTACAATCTGTATGTTAAGGAGAAGCTAATAGGTGCTATGAGAATGCAGTGCTGAATTTTCTCTCTAAAATAATCTGTGATGCTCTGTAACACCAGTATATGGCTCTACTTTATACAAAACCAATAATAAGAACCACAAGGATCAACCTAGACATAAGGATGCCACCTCAACTTATACATAAAAATAAATACAGAAAAATAAAGCAAATCACCAGTGCTCTAGTATGATGTTTTTTTGGCTTTGGTGTCAGAGAATCTGTTTCTAGCAGTCAGGTTTGTGAACTCATACAGTTGGTCTACGCAAAGATTCAAAATCCAAGTAAATAGAAATCAATTAAAGATCACATTTGTGGGAATTCTTTAGAATGAAGTTTCTTATTTTCAGTTGTTTAACTAGAACTAAAAAACAAATCAAAACAAATCAAAATAGGACTGTCTTCTGTCCACTAAGTGAGCACTAAAATGGCTCATTAGTCAGAAACAAACCCAAATTATATGATTCAGATATTTTCTACTTTTTTGTTATGCACTGCTTTCATAGGATCATAGAGTGGCTTTGGTTGGAAGGGACCTTAAAGATCATGTAGTTCCAGCCCCCCTGCCATGGGTAGGGATGTCATCCACTAGATCAGGTTGCCCAGGGCCCCATCCAACCTGACCTTGAACACCTCCAGGGATGGAGCATCCACAACTTCTCTGGACAACCTGTTCCAGTGCCTCACCACCCTCTCAGTGAAGAATTTCCTCCTAACATCCAATCTAACTCTCCCCTCTTTTAGTTTAAAACCATTCCCCCTTGTCCTTTCAACATCTGCCCAAGTAAAAAGTCACTCGCCATCTTTTTTATAAGCCCCCTTTAAGTATTGAAAGGCTGCAATGAAGTCTCCCTGGAGCCTTCTCTTCTCCAGGCTGAACATCCCCAGGTCTCTCAGACCTTCATAGAAGTGCTCCAGCCCCCGATCATCTTCGTGACCCTCCTCTGGACCCGCTCAACAGGTCCACGTCTTTCTTATGCTGGGGGCCCCAGACCTGGATGCAGTACTTCAAGTGGGGCCTCACAAAGGCAGAGCAGAGGGGGACAATCACCTCCCTCCACCTGCTGGCCATGCCTCTGTTGATGCAGCCCAGGATACAGTTGGCCTTCTGGGCTGCAAGTGCACACTGCTGGCTCATGTCGAGCTTCTCGTCCACCAGAACCCCCAAGTCCTTCTCTGCAGGGCTGCTCTCAATGAGTTCTTCTCCCAGTCTGTACTCATGCCTGGGACTGCCCTGACACAGGAGCAGCACCTTGCACTTGGACTTGCTGAACCTCATCAGATTTGCATGGGCCCATTGGACTTTGCCAATTATTTATTCATTTGTTTAATACAATATGATCTTAGCTTCCTTTTGCAAATCTTTAGCAGTGACCTGAACAGGAACTAAATAATGTACGATCTTTAAACATGAGGAAAAGGAAGCAAAAGATAACTTCAACTGTATATAACACATTTTTGTATCTAAGGAAACAGTTTCAATATATTATAGTGGTGAAGATTTCACAATTGCACATCTATTCAATTTATTTATGTAGATATTCCTGTTTCTAGAACAAGAATACAATTGCTATGCCACTTTAAAATCACATTTTACCTTGATCCAAAGTTTCATTCATGTAGGCAAGATAAAAATGTTTTAATTTGAGTTAGCATAACAAATTTTGGATTAAATTCATTCAGACTAAGTCATTTGTATTCCCATGAAGATGCGTTCAGATGGTAGGCAAGGGATCCTCAGCAGTCAACACTTACCAATCAGATTTTCTGAAGACAAATTCTTCCTCAATGTACTTCCAGTATGAAAAAGATAAAGAAGATATTGGATAAACTATTATCTCACACAAAGTGAGAAACTCTTCTAAGGCTGCATTGGAAATAAATAAATTCCTCACTTTAATTATTTTTAGCTATTACCACTAATAGTTTAATACCTGTTATGTGATACTCATTTAGAAAAAACTTAACGCTCTCTCCTTTTGAAAATACCATGGCCACAGACACCTATGTATCATTCGCTTTGCACGAGAATTTTGGAGAGGAAGGTCTTGTTAAAACCAGACTGGCAGAACTGACAGAACATCCAGAAATGACAGAGCTTGAAGATTTTCAGTCTGAGGCCAAGATTCTGCTCACCCTACTCTGAAACAACTGGTAGGTGGCACTTGAGAAAAGAATGCAATGGTCTTTTAGTGAAGGTGCTGGGTGGACTCAGGAAAACTGGATTCATTTCCTGGCTTTGCAATGCCTCTTCTTCATGACCCTGGCAACTCACTTAATCTACTCGTGCATTGGTACAAAATCTTCTGCCCCACACAAAACTGTTCTGAGTCTGCATCTGTTAATATTTGACAGGCGTTGTGCTAGGGCTCTACTTCAATGAGTACACAGTGTGGGAAGCAGGTCAAAGCTCAGGATTATGTTTGAGAAAAGAGCTATATATCATACTCACGATCGGCAGTTTCTATCTCCTTTCACATAATCTTTTATACCTTGTGTAATCACTTCATGTGTTCAGTATTTCTATTACTAGCATTACATTTCTATTTGAACAAAATTTGCCCCTGACATTATAGAAGATAAGGCTATCACAGTTTTATTGATTGAGCAGAGAAGCCTACATATGTTTTCAACTACTATTACACAGGGCAGTTTGAGGAGCTGATGTATTTAACTAAGCAGAGATGGAGAAATACAGAAAAAGAAAACAGGGAGACAAGATGAGCCAGCAAAATGTTTATTCCTATGTATTTCTTAATATTCTTCAATCTTCAAAGCTTCTGTGACAGAACAAAGTTCTCCAGCTATCTATTTTAACTTGAACTTATTTTTTGCTTGAACTTGAACTTAATTTTTGGCAAAATGTATTCTACAAACTGGAACTACATGAATCATGTTGAAACATATAATGCATACTTTAATATGCAGATGCAGGAAGCTAATACACCTTCTGCTGCTCCATTTTGACAAAGGAACACAAAACTTGAGGTAGCACACAGCAGAGCACAGTAAGCAATGATTAATGAGGATTTGTCTAATGAAGGTGCTTCTAGTGGTGGAATCAGGCCTCCATGCCTAATTAGCAAATATTAATCTGCTTCAATTAATCAACTTTAAAGAAAATGATTATATAAAATAATGGCTTAGAAAAAAATAAAGAGAATACTACCCTCAGACTGTACAAAAGATTTTCGGTAACAATATGCTGCTGACAATTCATCAGATTTAACAAGGTGCAGTGAAAGAGGAACTGACCTCCCGAGGACAGATGATTCTCTTGGGACGTGGTGCCTCTTGTTGTAACTGATACACTGTCAAAGACAAAAATGTACAGATAATTAGAAGACTGCAACACACACAAACTTTTATTCAGATGAGTCTTTTAGCCAGAGGCTGCAGAGAAAAATGCAAATGCAAAGGAAAAGACAGCAAACTGAGGTATTTAGGTGTATGCAAGTCATTTATATGAAAATCGGTTGCTGACCTGCAAACTAGTAAAACTGACTATCGTTTTAACTCTTAGAATCATTATCTCCTTTTGTACTTGTTACTCTGTCTCTACATAGGGGAAAACTAGATAGAAGGATATGTTAGGTGTATCTCAGGATAAAATCTCACTTTCGCATATACCGTGGTTGAAGAACAGAATGCTTACCAGCAACACTCGTGGTTTTTTTGCATAGGCCAAGAAAAAGTTCAGCCCATTTGAAAGAACTCACCACAATCTCATAATTTATTTCTTTTTAAAATTTGCTGGCAACTATTTATGAGCAAACGAACATTCCTTTCAGAGCAATTACGCCACATTCAAATGCCCCTGGACCAATTTTGCGAATCTTCTGAGGGCTGCAGGAGAGAGAGCCGAGGCCAGGGGTAGCTGCTGAACCCTGGCCCCCAGCCTCTTCACTTCTTGTATTTAATGAGATCTTTTCCTTCCTTTCCACTCAGAAGTCGTGAGAGGGAGCTGACATACAGTGACAGTAATCAATTCCAGTGCAGACAGACTGTCTCTCCATAACTCCAGTAAAAATCCCAAAGGTTTGGATTGCTTCCCTTGAGGAAGGCCTTCTGTATGCTGTATCTGGAAAGATCATGTTGTGTCTATGATGCTTTTCTTTTAAAAGACCAAGTTTCTAGGACAGTGCCCTTTATAATATTTGTGAAGCTCAGAATTATGCCCTGAAAAGTGGTAGATTACGGGAGGAAAATAAATGCTGGTAGGTTTGATAAACACAGGAGCCCTGTCCCAGAAAGGGAATGGAAATGCTAGATGTTACTCTTCAGCACCTTTTTTTTCTTTCTGCACCTTCTTTTTAAATGGGGCTAGGAGCAGTTGCAATAAAACCTGAGAAGTGAGGAAGTCCTCAGCTTGCAACCAAGCTTGTCTCTCAGGGAATATGAAAGCTTTGGGGACCATGTTCTCTGCTAATGTCAAGGTGGAAAAACCCACATACTCTCCCTTTCCCAACCCAATCTTCATTCCTGGTTCATAGGAGGGACGTAGCAAAAGAGTTCATGATTCCTCATATGCCCTGTCAGTTTTAATGCATATGGATATGTTCCAGCTCTGAATCTGTGCTAAGAATTTGGATTTAATCTGCTTCAGTCAGCACGGCCAGATCTACCACTACTTCCGCACAAGATTTATGATAACTAGTGGTCTTTCTTACCTCTTTCAATTGTGTCACCAAGCAAGATTCAAAGCCTCCCTTTTACAGTTTTCTGATCAAAAGAACTGCGCATCCAAAAAAATTGTCAAGCAAAGCATGAAACTTTTGCTTCAAAAATCAGAGACTGCTTCTTAAAACTCTGATTGTTCTGCAGCCCAATACCACAATTTTAAGAGACTATTTCTGAATGTTTGAAATCAGCATAACAGCTGATTCAGCAAGGTACTGATGCTTAATACTAAATGTATTAAAGAAGAAAATAGTAACTTTTTTCTTCCCCCATACATTTCCAATAGAGAGAAGAAACTCTATGGATTCAAAATATTGCAAGAATATGATTGCTTCCTCACCATTTAAAATGAAAGATCTATTTCTCCAATTTATTCACTTAAATTTTAATTGAAAAATTATACTTCATGAAAATCTCATTTTTCAATAATCAAAACTGTTAACTGACATGGCAAATTAAGCTTATGAAGCTTTTTCTATAAAAGCCTTGATAGCTGTGGTATAAAAGAAATTGGTCTGAAGAACACATACAGTGCCTATCTTGTGATACGTTGCATTTAAAAGAAATGGGAAAAGTAAAGAACTCTTTGAAATCACCAAAAGAATCTCTGAGGCTGATATCACTGGAGAAGCTAGGGTAGTGAGAAGAGTCAGCATTTCACAAAACAAAGGAGGGAATGACTAACAAGAGAGGGCAGTTACATGCAAGACTTGAAAGCAAACACAGAAAACTGTATGTTGATAGGATGCAGTGGGATGAATCAGTGCAGGGATTCATGATGAGTACTAGAAGGACAAATCATCTTAACAACTGTGTTTTGAATAGATTGTAGAAGGTTGCTGTCATTCTCAGAGAGGCACGAGTAATTAATCTGCACAATAATCTGAACTGAGAAAGATATCTGATTTAGAAATACATCGGAGGAAAATAAAATAAGATTATTACTACACGAATAAATAGTAAATAATAATAGTAATAATCATCATCATCAGCAGCATCTACATGCTGCCTTAAATGTGCAGGATGAGAAAATGGCCCCAGGTAACAAGCATGACTGAGCTTGTGAATGGTGGTAATCACAGAAAACATCATGAATAGGAAATGATTTCCTGGAAAAGATAAAAAAAAAAATTCAGATTTGGCCATATTAGCTTTAAAAGGAAAGACATCAAATTGACAGAAAGACAGCCCAGTGGAACTACTGGAGATAGATGCAGAACCATTAGACTGAGGGAGAGAAGACAGATCGGGAACAGAAAGAAAGGACAGAACCACCACTGACATGATGGTGAGGGAAGCCAAGCAGTTCAATGGGAGAGAAACTACAGTGACAGACAGGCACATGGCAGACAAGACTGCTTGGAGAAGACACACAGCAGGGAAAGGGTGGAGGAGGTAAAAGAGCAGTGAAAGGCCAGGTAAGTGACGAACTAGGAAAAGGCCATATCTCACAGACTGAGGTATTATAGAGGAAAGAAGTGTGATGCTACCGAAAGCTGCATTCTTCTCTAGGAAGGTTCTCTCCTGTTTCTGCTTCAAATGATTGCTATATGAAAGTCTGCAGATAAGTATGAATACAAGTGAGATATTATGGCTAAGGTGACTTGATAAAAATGTGCCCTACAGCTAAGTTCCAACGAGCACAGACACCTCATTAAGTGACCTCATTTTCAGAAGTGCTGAACATCCTGCAGCTCTGCCTGATTTCACTAGATATGCTGGGTGCTCACCAGCTGGGCTGATGCTGCTCAGACCTCAGCAGAGTCCAGTGGATGGTCAGAAGTTCAGAAAGCAGTTGACCCTCGCTTACTTACTTGCTGCAATGGCATACAAGCCTTGCCTTTCTGTCTCATTTTCCCCTCATCACTGCTGAAAATCTTAAAACAGAATATGATTTATAAGGATATAGTTGACTGAAATAATAGAAAAATATACTTAATACAGTAGTAAGCAGTGATTGACATCTGACCCAGTCTATCTCAGCATTTAGAACTGACAGGCAGGTTAATAACAAACTCACTTCGATTATAAAAAAGATTACCCTTGAACAAAATGATGCATTATTATTATTTTAGTCCTGAGAAAATTAACCTCATAAAACGTCAACTGCATGCAAAAAGCAAATGTATTATTACTGCTCAGAGAATAGCATCAGACTGGGAGTAGCTTTTTGGTCCAGCATCAGATGCAAATGAAATGCACAGTAATAATATGGACAGAATATTGGACCAAAATGCAGCAGTGAACTTGAAAAACCAAGTATCTTTTAAATACTCTTTGGACAATCTTCATCAGTTTAATAATTCAAATAGCTTGTCAATGTTCATAGCCTTACAATCACCTGGGAGCATATAAAGGTAACAAAACTTTAACTGATTATAGAATTTCCAGGTGAATAATTCTTTGAGATGTAAAGTAAGTACTCAGAATCTCTCTCTCTCTTTTGTTCCAGCTAGAGGATGAGACTTGTATCCCAGAATGAATAAGGCAAATTCTACAATATATTTTAGAAAGAACTGTCTAATTATGAAATCTGCTCTGTGTAAGTAACAAAGGGGTGACACGCAAAAGTCAACACTTACTCCTTTTCTGCCAGGGAAGAAGGACTATCACCAATGTCTTCATACTTTTTTTCAATCTGCAGTATGCCAGGAACTCAAGCTTCCTATTTTAACTCATCTATGACTACTGCTCAGTGACGCTCCAATGGGGAAGAAAAATTCCTATCATTGCTTTCATAAAGCAGCAAAGAAATACACTGCCTTCTGCCTGAGGATGTTTCATAGAGTTCCTCAGTTTTACCTCTTTGGCCTCGTCTTAGCCTAAGTGCATGGCTCAAATAAGGCCTTAATTTCTAACAAAAGTGAGTCTCAGACATTGTGCCTATTATTTGAAGACGGGAAGAAAGCAGGGGAACATTACAAGGAGCTGAACCATGGCATCAACTGATGCTCTGCACCCTGCCACATTGCTTCACACGAGTATGGATCTGTGAAACCTATGTGCCTTCTAACAGTTCTGCATAAGCAAGTGAAGATCTTTGACATTAGAATTGTCCATCTTTTCCAAATCCAGCTGAAACTAGCCTGTGAATTACGCCAAACGTAACACATGGATTCTGAAAGCTGTTCCACTTTGACCAGCATTTGCCCACAGATATGTGGAATACTGTTTAATTGAATATTTCGCCTGCATAAACAGGAAAATCTGCCTTTGTTGAGAAGCTGGAAGGATTTAAGCATTGATTACTATGTCAATAAAAGACCACATAGTGCACCTAAATTTATTCAGCAGTTTAAAAAGAAGTCAAAAATGTATGCAAAGTATCTTAACAGTATGTTAGCAAATGTAAAAAAAAAAAAAAAGTTACTAGCTAAAATGCACTTAGAACAATTGTTAAATAGGCAGCAAACATAACCTGCTAAGAGTAAAATACAATATATACTAATTTAAAATGGTGATGAGACACAGGAGTAGATTTCATCATAGATTAATACTATCATTGGACATAATTTCTATAATTAATTTACCAGATCGTGATTTTTCTAGCAGAGTAAAGAAGCATATTTTATCCAACATTGCAATGAAAAACATGTGTCTGTGGCTAAGCAGTCTTGGCAGTAAATCTCTGTAGCCTTAAACTACTATCTGCATTTTGGAGCCATGTAACTTTTTCCAAGGTCATTCATGCATGGGGTTCAGTTGCTGATGCCATAATGTTTTCATTACCACAACATTGGCATCCTATATATATCTGAACAGAAAATTATATATTCATATTCTATTAGTTTATTAAAACAGCTTTCCTGGGACTACATGTAAGCTCTCAGGCAAAAATAACCAAACATTTCCACTGCATGCACTGACCTGCCTGCTGCACTAGTGAGGTGACTAAGAGAAGGTAAGTAAAGGCATGTGCGTATTCCTTGTTTTTTTTTTTAAAATGAAAACTTTCTTAAAGGAAATATCTACTATTTCAAATCCTGGTCTCATCAGGATCAGTGGGAGTTTTTCCATTGATTTTGAGTAAGCTTGGTTTCTCTTCTAAAAGAACACACTTAAGTGTCTACTTTTCTCCAAGACCTCTACAAAGTACATTGGAATGGTCCAACTAAAATAGACACATTTTTGTTGACTTTTAAGAAAGTTTTTCTTATATATTTAAAATACTAAAACAACAAAAATAAAAGTTTCTAGAAAACAGTGTTCTGAGAAGCAATCTTTGTAATTTAATGGTGTTCTCACATTTTGGATAAAAGGATCCCAGTCCATTCTGAGGCAGAATGTCATTCTCATGTAGGTGGTGTCTTTGAAGTCAGCAAGGTAGTTTAATGTGCATATAAGTGAAGCCAACAAGTCTACTCAAGTCTTTAAAATTATACATGTACATGCATGTAACTACTGTGATCCTTGTCTTTTTGTATTTCCATTTCTGTAATTGTACTGTACTGAACTTGAAGTTGCCAAAATAAAAGGATTGACTTTTGCTTAGAATAGTTCTGTATCTAAAAACAGTGGGAAAAAAAACCACCCAAAGCTACAGTTTCATTGAAGTTTCAGTAATTTTTTAAAATAAAAAGATAAATTTAAAGGCTGTCTGTAACAAGTGCTAAAATGCAATATTTTTTCTTAGAACTGTGCTACTTTAGTGGAAAATACATCTGAAGCAAGGTGAAAAGAGCATAAAATACGCTCTTCTGCACTGCATTCTAAATGACTTTTCTAATAGAAGCCAGGAAGGTTCTAAGAACTGACAATGGTGTCTCCAACTTCTAAACCACCACTTCAAAAATCAGCTTATATTGCTAAGGATCAAAAACATTATTATTTTAAAGTGAATTGATGATCTGTATAATAAGACATGTATACTCAAGTCTGACCTTTAGTAAACACATGAAGCATTAAGCTCTACCTTTGGAGTCCTTCTTGAAAATCTCAACAGAGAAGCCACGAAACCCAGGATTTGCACATTAGCGAGGCAACCAGAGAATCTGTCACTCATAACACTGCTGGGATTGCTCTACAGAGACTCAGAAAAGTTTAGGTTTCACTGTTTTCCGATTTATTAATTTCTACAGGCACCTAGTATATTTATATATTTATTTATTTAACAAGGAAAGGGAAAAGATGTGACTGTGACACCATGGTGAGGTACTAAGATTACTCATATTTCTGGTATACTCACAGTATGATTTCCATATTGGAGGCTGGTATTCTTCAGCATCTAAAATTGAAGTAAAAAGGGAGAAAGAAATCAGTCAATTGGTCACTAGGTCAAACTGTCAGCATGCATTTTTCTGTTGAGACACCTCAGCTTGTCAGCAAAATTCACATTTCTTTCCCAGGAGAGATGCTAGCTCATTCACAGTACGGTTTTCTATATGAGAGAAGAATATAAATTTCAACCACTTGTAGATCCAATGTGCTTTTTCCAAATCATTCAAATAAAAAAGGAATTAATTTCTTACCAATTTGCATATAGTTTCCTGACTCACTAGTATTTTTAAAATAATTAACTAGACTGGTAACTACATTCTTTATTTACCTTATTTGGCATGATAAACAGATAAATCACTGCTGGTCTTCATTGAGGTTTCTAACCCCACCATTAAGATTTTAGAATAAGTATCAATGAATAATATAGGCCTTAGCTAAAAAGATGTACAGTTCAGATTGGACTCCAGTGCACTGATCTGACAGTTCCAACAATGAGATTCAATTACACTTCCTGAACTGACTATAATATATAATTTGCGTATTTTCCAGAAACGGCATCAGCAAAAATAAGAATAGAAAAAGCTAGAAAGAGGAGAGACTGCAAAAACTGCAACAGAAAACAGACAGTTATTGCCCTTATCAACTGATAGGGCACAAAAAGAGTTGATATGTTCTCTTAGTGCAAGAGTTATACAACACTGCTGAGTACATTTTTGGCAGAGGGAACAGAGGTTCTGTCTAAAAGTGTAAGTTTGTAGAGCCTGAGTTAAAATAAAACCATATTGAGAGCCCAGAGTGCAGAAGGCTCTCCAGGCTGGAAAGGAGACTGGCACCACTTGAGGGCCATGATGAGTACATGAGCCCACAAACCTCACTCCACAGGGAGCTTTCCAGCTCTTCACAAGAAAGGCTGCTGCTTATGTGTCCAGAAATCCTAGCAGAGGCCAAGCTTGAAGTGCACGAGTTAACTAAGCTGCCATACATCAGCCACAAAGGTTTGGTGTACTATGAATTAGTTTGGCTCTGAACTGCCATGTTGCCAAACACTTTGAAGAGTCGTTTATAGGGGGTGTATCATTAACATCCTAATACTGTGTAAGTTAATTAAGGTGTTTGCTATTTACCAAACTTCTACTTGAGTTATGCTAATGCAATTCAATTATAGTTGCATAGCTCACGATCCCTGTCTATTTATATACACACAGCCACTTTAAATATATCCATGCAAAAGTTTGTTTACTAGGAATGTTAATGATTAACTACCATCTGCCCCTTTTAACTCCATTGTTTTAAAAAAAGGATAAAACCTAGCAATTATCACAGTTACTGCCTGGAATAATACGCTGAAACAATTTGCAGATATATTGATTGGGAAACCCATTCAATTTCAGTTTCAGCTGGATCCACTTCACAACTTTGGCAAAATTTAAAACGCTTCCAGACTGACAGAGTTATACCGTACTGTGGCAATCCAAGAGTAATTAGCTTGCAAGTTCATTATACAGAAGGATTATTTTAAATTATATGAAGCTATTCATAAGACCAGCGAAATTTATTCATGCAAGAGCAGGCTAATTTTTTCTCCTCTCACACTATAATGGTAATATATTACTCAGTTTTTTTCTATACATCTGTTGTTCTATATATAGTTTACCATAAAACCATAATATTATGTATTATATCCCTCTGCCATACGTCTGTACTACTGCAACAGGATTTCTGAATTTGCTTGTTAACTTAATAGCTTTTTTCTAATGGGAGAAACATCGAGATAATGCAAATATTAGATTATCTATACTTGTGATTTCAGAAAAGAAAATAGTAGTGGGAGAAACAATGAAAAAACGAGTATCAGTTGTTGCTATAGTCTTCCAAATTAATTAGAAAGAGCACAGTAAATTGAACAATGAAAGCTGATCTACAAGTGGCCATAAAGTGCTTCATTAGCTTTAGACAGACTGATGGTGCGGAAACACTGTAGTTTAGGTGGAGAACAATCATCCTGGAGATAGTCGTAAAACAAAACTCTTGATAATTATGTTAGATTTGTCACGGTTATGAATCTGTCAGCCCAGGAAAGAGCGGGCAGAACCATTCCTCAATAGTTAAAGTAATTCTTAAGGGCAGCACACTTGGAGGAAAAATATGGGTCACCGGCTCCATGTTCTCGCTTACGAGGTGCTGCGGCATCCTCTGTGATCCCTCCAGCTGATAACATCTTCTTAAAGCACAGAGAACAAAACACTATACAGGTGGTATTATTAATGCTGTTTATTGTCAAGCTATTGTGCATGACATTTGATGGCATCCATTTGCAGGGAAATAAAGAACAATTAGCTTAAATACAACCTGGAGACAGAGTTCACGTCTAAGGATCAGGGAAATGTTTAATGGAGCTCAGTTATCAATGTCTTGCTCCTTTTGTGGAAGGAGGCCACTGGGCCCCTCTATGGGCATGGGCCATGTCTTTTTTATACTATTCCTCTTTTATTCTAAGGTAGTTCTACTAATTCAATTGTGCTTCACTCTCCATCACTAGGCTTAACACAGCGCTTTCACTGAAGTTGCCAATAATAGTTTGGGTGGTCAACTCAAGTAGTACATGACAGCTCCTGCAGCTTCTGTCTTCTGTTCTGCACACGGTAACGATCTCAGCCGTGACCACAGACCTCAGTTTTGATCTGCTTAGCCAAAATCAGTCAATAAATGAATCAAATTCGGCACAAATGACAAGTGCCCCAAGTTGATCTCTCATTAAATTATATTCCCAATGCAAACTTTGATCATAATGCTTATCACAACTGTGGTAGGCAGCTTGTGAAAAAAAGCTTCGCTGACATATTCTTAGGCGATAAGACAGGATCTCTCCTACTGCTGTTTTCCTGAGGGGTTCACACTTTCAACAGTGACAGGTCTAAATTCAGAAAGTAAGACAGCTTAAAAGCAAGGTTGAAAGCAGTCACCACAGGAGAAACTGAAAGCAAAAAATGAGTATCAGTTCTGAAAAACTCAAGCACACTTCACAGGGTCAGCTATGATACACCTGAGTTTAGAGAGACTGTCTGTGAAAGAACTACACAATGCCCTGAAGTCTAGGTCATTTTTATTATTTCAAGTCTTAATACCAATACTGTATCAGTAATGCAAAAAACCAGAAAACTCAAGGAGCCCTCACGCCTCTCCCAAACTGCAATAACTCAAACTGGCAAAAAAGGCATGAAAGACTTCCATGAAGAGTCTTACAGGCAACACTGTTAGCTAAACACTTTGAAACATAAGAGTTGAGAAGGTTAATATTTGTTAGACCTAAAAAAATAACTAGAAGTTGGTTAAATGCTAAACAAAAAGGCAAAAGGAGTGGTGAATGCTGACTCTTGGGGAATATTACAGCTACTAAATGTTTCTCACTGCGTGTTAATATAGTCATAATGGACAGGAGAAGATACTGGAGAAAACTGTCAAACCAAAAATAATACTGTGGAATTGGAAAGTAGGAATAAGGAAAAGCAGATTAGTTCTTTACTTAGTTCGTTCTCCTTTTCACATTGTACAAAGAGAATGAAAAGCATCCTAGGAATAAAATTTTTCATAAAGCTGATGTAGCACTGTAGAGCTGAATAAGTGTAAAGAGACTATAGTGAAGTTAGTACTGAAAAGTTGGCAAAGCTTTAAGCAGTCAAAAAGTAAAACTACACTAAACTTAAAAAAAAAAATGAAGAGAGAAGACTATTTCTTTAAATGATGCATGATAAATAGTTGATACTTAGAGCCATTCTTAAGCAATTTCTGAGAAATGAGGCTTACATTAATTACATAGTAAGCAAAGTTATTCATGGACTTCAAGCCTTGTTCTTCTCCATGCCTGGCTCTGTACCAAAGGTGCCACCTTTCTGGGGGTAGTTGTGAAAGACACTGGAATGGCTGAATTGCTTTTTACTACTTCCTTGTACTTTGTGAAGATGACAATGTAACGCCAGAGTTTGTGGTTTTGTACTACCAACACTGGGATTGACCTAGAAAAAGCAGCTCTACTAAGATACCAATTAAGAAAAACTTCGATTCTTTTGACTACCAAGACTGATAATGCACTGGAAAGAGGAAATTGTTTTACAGGAAAGATCACAAATTATGTCAAACAACTCAAACATTTCTGACTTATAAATGGAATTTCTAATTATAAGGAGAACAGTAACAAACCTCCAAACTGTAGGTGTATGCTATGTCCAGTTTAGAGATTCCAAAAAGCACTGATTCCTATAGTACTAAAGAGTTACACAGAGTAGTAGCAAGACAGCTACCAAAGGGTCACCATTACTCTGCTAGTTTCTTCACAGTGAGTATAAAAGAGGAGGAAAACATTCTTTTTTACCCTTGTCCTTAGTGTAACATTATAAAAAAAATTCTGCACTTCACCTTGGAAACACTGCCTAAGCTTGGATTTTCTGCCATCATTGTCTGAACTTCAGACTTCCTTTCCAGTAACAACTAATTTTAAAACTATGACTTGTGTATCCAAGAAAAGACCCTTATGTGTGAGGAAGAGGCAGTTTGGAAGAGCCTAGCTTTTTGGCATTGTACAGATAAATGATTCACCGGATGAACAAGTCTCGTTGCTAATTTTTTTCATCTTCTATTGTTACTTTCAGCACCAAGACTAAAAACTACTAGTCTTTTAATGCCTTTTGTATATTTCCCTTAAAGAGATTTTGCAGTTTTACCATATACCACGCTTCCATTTTGATAGCTTTGTTTCCAAAACATTAAGTTAGCATGTTATTAAATACATTTTTCTTATCTTTATATATGTAATTATATATATATGTAACAATAACATGTAACTCTTGAGTAAAATGCCACGTGAAACATGAACAGTATTTGTATTCTTAAAGGCATATGTATGTTTCTTACATTTTTCTTCATACAGCCAGGATTATGTTATACAATTGACTAGAATGGGGATGGAGGTCACAGAACCACAGAACGATTAAGGTTGAAAGGGACCTCTGCAGGTCACCTTGTCCAAGCCCCCAGCTCAAGCAGGCCACCTAGAACCAGGCCCAGATCCAGATAGCTTTTGGTTATCCCCAAGGAAGGCTCAAGTTCAACTTGGTGTCCACCAGGACCTCCAGGTCCTTTTCTTCAGAGCTGCTTTCAGCTGGGTGGTCCCCAGCATCTATTGCTGTATGGAGATTAAAGTGAAAGAGTAATAGGGGAGCTTCTTTGCTAAGGCCAATTCTTTTTCAACACGTAAAACATCACTGCATTATTTAATTTCCACTACGTGCTTAAAACTTACCAATTATAGAAGCTCATTTTCATCTCATCTGGTCCCCTAATGGCCAATACACTGGATGGTGAACAGCTATTTTCATTTGTTTTGCCCTCTTGCAAGTTAACATATATGCATGCACAACTCTCTTACATCGCAGCAATTTTGGCTAACTATTTTGAATTGGCACTCTTATGTTTGACTGTTGTTTAGCAAATACATTTGGGTATTATGGTTACTTCTATTTCATACAGTAACTGCCCTTACAAGCATGCCTGACTACACTTTGAGAAAGAATATTCTTATTTTCTAAGTTGCAAATAATCATACTGTCAAATGAACACCTCTCTTTACTCCTAAAAAGTCAGTGTTCCTTTGAAGAGCAAAATTAATTCTCTTGCAGTTAATAATTAGTGATGTAGCTGTTGAAACACTTCAGTGTGTCAAAAGCTTTGTTTAATGTTTCATTCAGAATGCACATTTGCCTATAGAAGCAGCCAGTAGTTGCCAGCTTTATTGCTGAACCTTCTCTTTGTGAGCACATGGACATCTAGAATATGGAAAGACACTTCAACTTTTGTCTTAATGAGACACTTCAACCCTCAGTGTAAGGCACAGCAACAGAAATGATCAAATTGTTTACTTGCAACTTACTTTATAATTGGTATATTCATTCAGATTGTGGGTGCTTCCCGCTGCACTATTCTCTTTAAAAAATTCAGTGATAAGTGTGTAATTTAAAATGTCAAAAAATGCTCACAAAAGGGTTGATGTTCTATCCTGCACAGTGATTAGGCTGAAACAGTAAGCTTTTAATAAGTACAATATAAATTGACAGCTATTTTGTATCTTTTGCTTTTGCCTACTACAAACTTGCTATTAGAAACCACTGCTGTACATGTAGCTCATTTAGTCCATTCTACTAATCAGAGTCTTCCTAAATTGTGCCATCTCTTGCTTTTGCTTCAGACTTTAAAACAGTATCTTTTCACTGGTCAGTCCATGGAATTTTTTGTTTTATGCATATATCTATTTTTACTAAAATGCAGATGACAGATCTCACAATTACGTAAACGTAATAATTTAAAAGAGTCATCAAGTGTCAAATGAAATACTACTGTGGAATAAGTGCATGGTGAGGGACCTACTCTGATGGATCACAAGGGATATAAATTATTTGAACCCACAACTAAACCTGTAGGATCAAAAGCTTAAAGAGACATCTGCAATTGGTGAGCGGTGCTCAGACAGCTGTGACCATCAAACTGTAGCAGTATTGCATTAATTAAAACATCTGCCTTTCTATTCTGCACATTTTAAAGAAAAGCATAACTGAAAGTGTTAGACAAGTCAGAATTCTACCATTCAAAATTTCAAAATGGAGAGAAGGAATAAGCACAGTCCTCAATAGCAACAGGAAAACTGTAAGAGAGAGGAGTATTTGTACAGCTCGACTTTCAGAAGTCCCTTTAGGAGACCAGTCTTTTTCAGGGATACTGTGTGGAGCCTAAGAAATACAATTAAAGATGCTCTTCCTGAGGGCAAATCAAAGAATTTGACAGGGGTCTAAATTAGCTGATGTGAATATTCTGAATGCTTTAGACATTTTCTGGGAAATCTATATGATTTAATAATGTAGTGTGATATCCACACTGCCTAATCTTAGGCAGGTAGGCCTTTTTTTTCCATGCTGAATCACTTTTAATCTATTTGATTTTGGATGGCAGTTAAGAGCCTCCATGATTTAGGTGCTTTGAAGCATTTTGTTCACAGAGCAACAATTAAGAATTTCCTCATTCAAGTCATCACACCATTGTGTCTAAAAACTGAAAAGGAAGATGCTGAAAAAAAGAATCACAAAATATCTCCTTCATGCTTGACTGCCAAAAATCTGCTTTAGTTAATGGCTGCCATTAAATTTAATCTGGTCACTAAAAACTAAGCCCCAGTGCTTGTTACCATTATTCAATTTAAAGTCAGTGTAATTAAAATGTAATAGTGATTTTCACATTTTCATGTTTTTAATCTAGAAACCTGAGGTATCCAGAAATTAAAATGGCACAGTCAGGGCTCTGTCTGACTGAGAGACTGGCATTTCTTTGGTAGCTTTGGTAGTAATAAACACATGACATAAGTTAAATCACATCGCATTAGCAGAAATCGTATCTTACTCAGATATATTTTAGCGTCTAACTAATGACCAGTTAGTTCCTGGCTAAAAATCAAGACCAGATAATCAGTTGGCATATATGAGAATAGCTCCACTGAAGTAGTTTTATCAGTGTGCATAATGTGGCAATGTATTTCCCATCATTTACTTATTGTAATCTAAAAAAAAAAAAAAAACACTAAAAAAAACCAACCAACAACTCTCCCCCCAACTCTGCAGCCAATGATCCCTGGACTCAGCAAAGCAATCCATGCATCATATGAAAAAGCATGTGACTGAAATAACTGCANATAGGTAAAAAAAACTAAAAAAAATAAAAAAAAAAAAAAAAAAAAAAAAAAAGCATTAAAAGGGTCACCATGATCATGGTGAAATATTTCAATTAGAACATTTATATTGAAATAGTGTCAGCACATTCCCTGTTCCAGAAATGCACTCATAAATTGACATGATGCCCATTTATCTGGCTTGTCAAAGGAGCCAGTACATTCCCTGAAAACTTATTAACGTTTAGCAAAATCCAAATCATTGCTTTTAGTAACTCTTATTTCTGACATGCATCTTTTTGCCATCTCTCTGACTAAGGGCACAAATGTTTGCTTTTGGCTATTCAAGGGTACCAGTGGTCCTAGCCCTGCAGTTGACTGTGGATACTCTTCAACAGCTTGTCAGGAATCACCTGTCTTTCCCACCTTGCCCTGCATTCACATCTCTTTGGATGCAGAAATATAAGTATTTTTAAAGGCCAACACTGCAGATTCAGAATCGAGTTGAAACCTAGTAGTTCATATTGCTCAGAAAAGCCATGTGTTTTAGAGAATTTAAGTTGGTAATGCACAAAAATCTCAAAATACTTCGTACTCGGCATGGGGACTCTTCAGATACTCAGGACCTTGCTGAACTCTGCAGCCTACACACAGTTTCAAGCCTTGGACATCAGAGATGGGAACTACCCTGCCATGCAGAGCACACGTAAGGACCTGCAGAAGAATAAAAGGTTAGCAAATAATTAAACCTTTCTTTGGCTTCCTTTACAGGTCCTGCAGCACTTGCTGCAATATTTGTTTCTGTACTAAATTAGAGCATGAAAAACAGGAAAAACACCACCCACCTGCAAAGCATATTAATCTTTCCCACAGCTTTCTGATAAAACTCTGAACAATCATTGCTCCTGGGATAAAAAGCAATGCTGTAGCTGTGTACTTTCTCTGTTACAAAATAAAATAAAATAAAATAAAAAAATCATTTTCCTTTTAATTGCATTCTTTGGTGGGTAGTTTTGTCCAAATGTGTCAGTTATATTCCAGGCCAAGTAAATTATTATTTTATGTGAAGTTATTTTCTGGATATTCAACCTTTTTTTTTTTTTTTTTTTAAGTAGCTTTGATTAATCAGTGTCAGATGTTACTGAGGCACCGACCTTCTCTTCATGTATGTTATACAAATGGACAAATACGTCACAGGTCTTTCTGTAATATTGCCATGCACAATTTAACTGCTCCCCTAGTACTGATGTTCTTACAGTTATTAATTTTGATCTAATTAATAATGAAACGTTTATCTTCCTAAAATTAAGTTCCCTAATAATATGTTTATGTTGACAAGGTTCTTATGTCATAAAAACTCCACTTTTCTCCTGCAATCTCAACAGGAAAGCAGTTACTACCAACATTTAAAATTGCTAGAAAACTATTATAAACCATTTCTTCTCAGACGAATATGGTTTACATATTGTTTCCTTACTCAGGAGGAATTTTAATCGCTTTGTGGAAGTCTGTAATTCTTCCAGGAGCTTTTTACTACTGCCTGGCACTTTTACAGTTGATAATGAGTTCTTACAGTATTATATGGTTCCAAATACATTGTATGAAACACTATAAAATTTAGTATACGCTTAGGTCTTCCACAGGTTTGATCAAACTAACCAACAGGGCAGTGCAAAATACCCTGATGCCTGTGCACGGACGACAGTTTTGCTTTGCAGCTTTGCAACTTGCAATTTTAGCTGCACTTTCTCAAGAGAAACACTACGGTTAATGGCATGTCATGAGAGGTAAACCCCGTGTTTCTATAATGTTTTAATCGTTAAATCAGAACACATCCCAGACAGTGCTCAGAGGGCAGATGGTGGCCTCAGCTGTACCAGTGCCTCCACTGGCATTGAGTGGGAGGACAGAACTCAGCCACCCCTGATGTACAAAGGAAAATGCAACTGCAGCTTGGTTAACAGCCAGATCTCCTATTCTGCTAATTCTGAAGATGCAAAAAACACACGAATACTGCATTTAAGTATCTTAGAACACATGAAGCTTCTTTGTGTGTGATAAATAAATTATGTATGGTGAAAGAAAGAATTCCCAGTGTGAAAATGGATTTTGTTTCTGTGTCATCTGAGATAGGCTGGCTATCTTTACAAAGGAAGTAGAAACCACAATTTTTCTCAGCAACTTCTTTGGAATTATTTTTCGCCCTTGTAGAAATCACAAAGAAAATTTGTTTTTCGCTCCTCTATATCCCACTTATCTTGCAGATACACTCAGAGGACAGTCAAGCCAGTACCTGAAAGCTCATCCATTAGATCTTTGATCCTGAGATCAGGACAGTAAGAAAAAAATATCCTCTTCCTCTGAGTTATTTTTAAAGATATGCATAGGTACCACAAATGTGAACAAATCCGCTAACTCATCCCATTAAAATAGTTTGTGTAGTGTCAATTAATTATGAATAAGGCTATGGTTTTGGCGCAAAAATACATAACATTTCACAGCAGACGTGCAGGGAAAAGAAGCAATATTCATTGAAAGTTTATCACATTTGCTATAAGCTTACAGCAGTTAAACAATAACCAATATTCAACACAGTAATGAAATACACTTTCTGCTATGATTTATACCCTCCAAATGATTAAGTTCAGAAGTCACATCCTCATTTTTTCTTCTGTGGACCAAAAGCAGTAGCTGGTCTTTATGACCCAGCACAGCCTTTCCTTTGAACAGCAAATGAGTCAGAATTCCTTTAAATGCCCTGGCATAATCACAGCCTTTTTACTGTGAAACCCAGGTAAATGCACTGCAGAATTACTGGAGATGCTGTGCCCCTGCACAGCAGCTCCCAGAGCATGTACAGAGGTATCAGCAAGCTGCCAGATCAATAGCTATGGACACACAAAAGATGCTTTATATCTATTGATTCCTAGCCATGTAACTAAGGAGAGCTTTGTACCTCTGATAACATATTGGTCTTCATCTAGCAGAACAAAGTTCAATTATTATTATTTTTATTCACATAAAACGAACGTGTGTATACATGCTCAAAGACTCAAAACTGTCAGCATAGTTAGACAAACGGCACTCAGGAGCATGAAGAGGGGAGAACAAAACAAATTCCAGTTGGTCCTTTGGAAAGATTTGGTAAATCTCCAAACTGATATGATGCAATTTTTTTCTGAACCTAAAGGGAATGGTTTGTACTGAGCAGGAACCGCAAGTCCTACCAGCACCTGCCATCCTGCAGACCTGCTCCCATGTGGGAGACAGGAAATCTGGGTGAAAGGATGAGCAAGTACTCTCATCTCCAACACCACTACAGCTACAATGGATATGTAATCTTGTAAAGACACCAACAGATAAGAAAGATTTTTTTTTTTTAATTTAATATTTTCCTACTTTTCCTTTATGTTTGTTACTTAATACAGGAAAGCTTGTTGGAGCTTGTTAGATCATCCTAGCAGTGAAACCTCCCAAAATACAGACTATCTTGAGAATCCAGGGGCTGAGGCTGCTGGCTGTCTGCAGGTTTATTTGGCAACACTAGAGGTTTGTAACTAGTGATTGAGACAGTGTGCTGCTGTACAAGCCACCCCAATGAAGCCAAGCTTTTGCTAAATTTTTGCTTCATTTCACCAACATTATTTGATGCTCAGAGAGAGATAGTGAGCAACTATGTCAGCGTCCTACACCAGACACTATAAAAATAATCTACAATTATAAAATATACATTTATTTTAAAGTTTAACTTCTTGGGCTTGTTATTTTCAAAGATAGCTAAAGATAAACCAGGCTGAGAGAGCTGATGACAGCAGAAAATAGACCTGAATATTAAAAAGAAACACCTCTCAAAAGGCAAGTATAGTGAGACTTAAAACCAATTTGTAAGATAAAAGCTAAACAGGCCACTTACTATTGCCATCTGGTAACATCATTCAATATTGCTTGAAATTCATTAATATGCTAGGTAATGTAAGTATAGTGCATGTATACAGAATTAATTCTATTAATTTCTACATTAGAAAAATCTACTGAAAGAAGAGGAGAATAATTATAAAGCAATCTTACCCATCTGTGGAAAAGGCATAGCAAAACCCATCTAAATCTCAGAAGAATAATTATCCCAAGAGACTCACACCTCCTGGGAGTGCCCATTATTGTGTTAGGAGAACATAAAACTGACAGCTATTCAGAAAGACCTCTACAGTAATTTCGGCTTAGCTCTACTGCTTATCTGCTTTGTCATCTTTTTAAAATATCTACAAGCTTCCAGCTAACTTACCAATATTATATTTTATTTTTACAAGTTAGCAATAACTGCTTCTTTTACAGCATATAATTTGTGTAATGGATTGAATGTTTGAGAAATGTTTATGCATCTTAAATAAAAGGCTATTCAAATTTAAATGGTTTTATAGAGTAATAATATTTCATTTAGATCTGCCTAGTAACTGCTGACTACTTAGTCAGATTAGGTGGAACTCCAAATGAGACAAAAACAAAGCATTTTATTATCATTAAATATTCCCATTATGGTAGCATTTGGAACTCAAAATCAGGTTTGGTGTTATGTCCAATTGCTAACAAGTGCAGTTTAAAAATAAAACACAGCAGTTGCTGACCTAAAAGTGCTTGTGATTATAGTGTGCGGCAAGCATCCAACAGATAAAAGGAAAAGGGATGGAAAAGCAAAAGGGTAACAGGAGGGCTATCCATGTCAGAGCAGTAAGTACCAGTGCCTCCTCCCCCAGCAATTTCATCTGACTACAACGCTGAGATAGCCAGAAAACAGAAGAAGATGGTGTTAAAAACAAAACAAAACAAAAATTTAGAACCATAGGGTGTCAGACAAACACACTAGGGATAACTTCACTTGATTTATTATTACATTAGGAAGCTTTGCGTATAAACGTTAAGAGAAATGTTGGAGATTTAGTTCCTTCTGAGAACCTGAAAAAAAACAACCTCAATACATTTATGATACATTTTTATTGAAGTGACACTTTACATAAATAATACAATTATTCTGGATCAAGGTTCTGTAATAACTTACTTCTCCTGAAGAGTGAATTATTCAAAAGCAAACTGCAGCTCACTGTGAGCATATCTTTCCCTGCTTAAGGTGCACCAGAGAACAGCACCTGAGTTTACTGTATTTTCAAAGATATGCCTATACCCTATTGCTTGGCAGTCTGATTTCAGTGCATCATTTTATCTGATGCCAGTCAATTTACTTAGACTTCTGCTGTGCAAAGTCTACTTCAGAGTCCCCAAACAGTAAACATTTTCAACAGAGATGCTTCTTTCTGTTATGTATTCCGAAATCTAATTTATTGTCTAGAAGAAATACATTTCTTCCCAGCTTCTCACTCATTAGGGTCCAAAAATCAGTCCCCACTGGAATGAGCAGGCCAGATTTGAAAGCAGTCATGTATATCTGATGAGGTAGACAAGGCACACTATTGGTGCCATTAGACAACAAAATTCAGGAGAATGCCAAGTCCTGCCACAGACAATTTATGATGACATAACAGCAGGCTAAAAAGAAATGTGAAATGTGGGCTTCCAGCTACAAGACCTACTGGTCTTGAGCAAAAATACTAAGGAAAAAAATCAAGGTGAGGTGGTGCTTCATGATCATTAGCTGCAAAACACACCTCAAGAAATGTAGCACAGGCACCTTTAATATAGCATGAGATGCCAATGATAATCTCAAAAGACTCACTTGAAAATGCTCCAAGGGTATTACAGCAATGGAAGAGATGACTGATTAGGTGCCAAAGCGCTTTGATGCCAGCTCTGAAGAAAGCCTTAGTAGCTTGTATTATTTCTCTTAAAAAAGATTCAACTTTAAGTTGCAATGTCCTTCAAAACACAGGCCTCACTGTGATTTCAGAGCTGTGCCCTGACTGCTGCTGCTGCCGTACTGCAGGGTTAGCCTAGCAGGCACACTTTTTGCATATCCTAGACCAGTGCACTACCTTCCTGCACCACTTGTTCTGCATCTAAACCAGCGTCCTTATTGTCTTCTGTACAATAGCTGACAAATGCTCCCACGCTGTACGTAAAAGGTACTGCAAAATATGTATTAGCTTTAAATTTATCAGAAAATGAATGTTAATGGGAATAAAGCAGCACAACCAGTACTAAAGGCACATCTTCTAGGCGGTAAAAATGAATATGAGCTACAACTGAGTGATATCTCCATGATACTACAACTTAGCAAAAATTTCAGTATCATAGTGTGCCAAACTTTGACTTATAAAATTTATCATTGCTCCTCTGACTTCAGTAGGGTGGGATTGATTTATTACAGCCAAAGAGCTGTCCAGAATTATATATAAGCATCCTAGGCTCAGAAGTCCCAGTGGTTGTGGGGTTAGCATAGCAGATGGTTCTCACATTCCTCTCAGTAAGCTCAGTATCAACGACTGGAATGCACTTTTACTCCACACTGAAGTAACAAGAACCTATATTTTTCAATTATAATAATTTTATTCATGCAGAATGGCAGGAGTAGCCATAACTGGCCACTCTCTGACTTATCCGTTACAGTCTAGTTCTCTTGCCACTGGAAAGGCGCTTGATTTTCACATTCATGTCCAGTCCTACAGAGGTATTCTCCTTTGTCAGAATTTATGTGAACCACTAAAGTAGTCAAGATTAACGTATCCCACAGAACTATAGAAGTATACCCCTCAAACTATTCACCAGCTGAACACAGATTCTGCTGATCACTGAGATAAATATCTAATCTGATGGGAGGGAAAAAAAAAAAAAACACCAACACTACTAATTCTCTTTAAAAACTGAGCTAAAAAACTACCAAAGTCCCAGGCTAGAGGCAGTATGAAACACTTACTAATTGAAATCCAGTTTAAGTCCAATTCCTTTATCCATAAACATTGAAGACAATCTAAAGTTAGAACTGAAACCTGTGTCTTTACCTATTTTAAAACACAGTAGCCCTGACCAAAGACCAGTACTACATAATCAGATTTAAAAATGGGTAAGTTCTAGTGGATATATCCTAATTTAGCTGAAAAAGTTCATTGAGGTCCATCTCTTTTTCTGAATATGTTTATATATATTTACCAGTGTATACAGATATACGTCTCTACCATACGTGCTCACTAAGGTTCAGTCACTGTTTTTACACGTACTCCATCTCACACACTCACCACTACTCTTTCAATCACTTCAGGTTTAGTGGATTTTTCATGACAGAGTATATGGAATAATAGTTTGCTTTTTTTTTTTTTCTGTTTTTACACTGACTTCCAAAACAAATTTTGTATTTTTACCAATTTTTTATTTTATTTTGTGTTTATCAATTTTAAAACTTTTATTATTATTATTTATTACCGAGTTTGACAGATCCATTTAGACAAAAGAAAAAATGGTGACAGCTTAGGAACATATCAGGGGGAAACACCCTGACATTTAGAAATGATGAAGGATGGGTTTTCAATTAAAGGACAGTACTGAGACTTCAGGCATTGGGTTTAATTTCTAACTCTTCCAAATACTCCCTGTGTTACTCTCTGTCCCTATAGGAGAGAAAAAAGCAATGCAATCTCTCTTCCAGCCTCTCTGAGGCAGGCAGCTTTGCTGGGGGATGGAGCCACCTTGCCCTGAGCTCTGTGCAGCAGCAGAACCCCAGTTTGAGCCTGGCCTTTAGGTATTGCAGTAAAATGAGCATCAATTACTTCTGCTACCACAAATACTAGAGCACATTTCAAAAACAAGCCACTCTCTATGCTGTCACAAAGCAGGGGTAGGGCAGAAAGAGGGAAACGGAAGCAAGTAAATCCAATCTTCAGTGCAAAGTTCAGTGGAGTAAGCATTTCTAATCCAACAAAAATAGCACAGTAACGCTGCAGTGCTCCATCTGGGGCACAGAAATCAATTGTAGCTGCCGAGAGCATCACTGGAGAGTGATATGGGCAAGAAAACTGCTGTTGCATTATGAGTCAAAATGCGTCTCAGGAGCTTTCCTTCAACACTTCCAAACCGTGATGTCTGCAGCAGGCAGCAGCACCGGCAGCAGGGAGGCAGGCTTCCAGCTGGCTTCCCCCAGCCTCACAGGGGAGACATCCCTTTCTTCTTCCCTCTGATTTCAGCCTGCAGCCCCTCCTATACCATGGCAGAGGAAGGAAAAAGTTGTAGGGTGTGGAAGAGGAAGGAAATCAAGAAAGAGCTTGAGTGGCTGTGCTTGTCCCAGAAAGTGACGGCTCCATACCTGCTCAAAGCACCACAGGAGGCAGGGCAGAAGAAGAGGAAAGCAAATAAGAAAATGGCCTGCCTTGATTCCCTGTGCTCCACGTGGCCCCTGTGCAAAGAGCCTCTTGTCTGCGCTCGTCGGCACTGCTCCACCTGAGCAGAACCGCAGCAGCAGCAGAAAAAATTGCTGGATCACGTCTCTGCCTACCAGCTACCCTCCAACCCAAGGCTTTCATGTGGTTTCTGCTCTCTCGCACTACTCGTTCTGGACAAAAAAGAGCAGGTCAGGTCAGACAAACCTGCTGCTAAGTGTTTATCTCGGCTGCTGCTTATTTATTTATTTACTTTCAGCAGTGGGATTGGACCTTAGTGGGCACCACAGCCTCTCGATCTCCCTCTGTAAGTGCTTCTGCAGACTGGACTATTCCCATGTCATCACCTGTTACTCACGGCCTTACGTCCTGGGCGCTGAGGTGGATATTTTCAACTGGCGTCTTCACTACATCAAACGGTTATTAGCACTCTGAGCGCTCTTTTCATTAGCCAAACATTTCTCTCCACTCTTTTAAGCTGAAACCGCCACTTCTACTTAATGGAATAGCAATTACTTGAAATACTTGGCTTTTTGCTGCAATGCATCACTCTTCCAAAGTCTGATATGCTAACAAAAATTGTATGCTAACAATGTATAAAATATCATCTCTGATTTTAAACTAAACCAAAATTTATTGGCTCCAACAGTGCAATACTGATCTACCCAATGAATATTAATGTACTAACTTAGGTAGCAGAGTCTTACGCTGTTGGGGAACTAAATCAGGGTGGAACAGCACACAGCAGTGCACTGGAGGCAGTTTCTGTTTTCTATTTCAGTAGAATCTCAAACGTGCTCAAACCTGAGTGCAGCTCCAGACTGAAAAGTAAACTTGAAATGATAAGGTATTTTTTTGCTACGTGTTAGCTCTCAAACACCATAAAATATTCCTTCAGCCCACTAGCAAGTGAATTAATTGGCAGTCCTGTAGACAAAAATCCCTAGTTCTTTTAGTTCTTCTAAGGCATCATTACCAATTATGGGATGCTGGCAGGACAAATTATGCTCTCAGTTATATCTCTACAACCCACCTCTCTCCTGCTTATGCTCTTAATCCTTACCCAGCTCCACTAAAAATGCAAATCTTTCCAATTATGACTGTAGGGATAATGGTAAAACATCACTGCAGTAAAAATGTCCCTTTACCTCAATGGTGCTTAAACTCCAAGCGTTGCGCTGGCATGGATAAACATAAATTAACTGCAATGTTTAAATGTTTAAACCACTATTAAGCAACCACCACCTAAAAACAAGCCAGCAAACAGCACTGCTAGATGCCATAGAGTGTTACACCCATCCATTTCATCTGAAAAAGGAAGTTGATGCAATGCAAGATGACATGAGAAAGTGATGATTGATTTAGTTCCTCATGAATAACTGAGTACTCCTTAACTCCACTAAGGAACAGATAAGCACAGGAAGTAACTGAAGTACTGAGACAAAAGTTCCCAGCAAACAAAAAACAAAAATCCAAGCATGATGGAACAGACAAAATTATCCAGGAAAACAAAAACAAATCTCAAATAGCTGCATAGTCCAAGTTCTCTTCTGATTTCAGGTAGTGTACTTCTTTTTTTTTTCCTGTTCAAGTTGGAAAAGGCCATTTTTGCCTTGCCCTCTTCTGAAAGTTATTGTTATATATCCAATTCCAGTTCTATTCATTATTCATTTATGGATTTGGTATTTCACCTTGCAAACAAGCTGTTATTGAAAATCTTTCAAGAATTGTTTCTGGTGACCTTTGGGATGTCTTCTTAAAAGAAACAATTCTGAAATACAATTGTGCAGCAGACCTTACACACTCATGTCACACTGGATAAACTGAATTAAGGTCAAGGTCAACTGTTCGTTTGTTACACTCAGGTAGTAGAAACTAGCCCACAAATAAGACATTCAGCTTAAATAAATACAATTAATGAAATTATGGATATTTGTGCTGTTATTACTGCATAATGAAACAAGCAGATATGCCAAAAGTTTGACTTGAAAAAGCTTCCATAACATTATTTACTGATCCTATTTACAAATTCTAATTACTAATAAAATGTACTAGAAAGCGCATTGACTTGAATTAAATATATGTAAGAGAAGGTTAAAAGTATTACCTACAAAAAGTTGTAAAAACAAAAAAGTTGCAATACCAGGGGAAGACCAAATGTCTAAGTCCACATACTATTCCCAGCAATGGCCAGCAACATTTGCTCAGGGAATGTGTGTTAAAGCAGGTCAGCTGAGCAGGAGGAGGCTCCTTCCCACATTACAGCACCAGACCTGCATCCTAACCCACTCACTTGAGTACTTTGTATGTAAACAATCCTACAGCACACATCAGTACCCACACTGAACAACCAAAGGAAAAGTTTATGGATGCATTACTTTTTCTTAATTCTAAAATACAGAGTATAGCTGGCTGCTATTATTTTGTCTCTGAAGAAAAAATACACAAACTGTAGGCACGCTCACTTTCTATATTTCAATTTTATGGCACTTTAACGCCACTGAAATCAAGAGCAGTAACACTGTAGTATAACTGGAAAAGTATTATGTGGAACCAGAGCAATTCTTTTCAACAACACAGCCATTTATGCTAGTATCCTAATATAATAGATATTTTGTAACTGAGTGTCTGGTGAGTTAAATTAGTCATACTGTAAATAGCCATCAGGGATATGGAAAGTAATAGCTTCTCATGACCTGCTACATGTGTACAAAAGCAGGTGACTGAAATGATGTAAATATTAAGATGGTATCATTTACAGGCACTCTTCTGCCCTGGAGGAAGAGCGACAGGAACACCGCCTGTGCACTTCCAGCTTCCGTGTGCTTTAATGAGCACCCAAGCTGCAGATACACATCCTCTCCAAGTAGCAGTTTGCTGGTTAAAGAGGCAAGAAAGAAGACATAAATGCCTTGCTCGGTCAGTAGGGGTTAATGTCAGGAAGGTCAGAGGCCAGCTACGGCTGCATTAGCCAGATATGTAAAAGGAAACAAGAAGGGCTTCTACAAATAATGCCAGTACAAAAGGAAGTTCAGGGAAAATGTGGGTCCACTGAAGAATGAGGTAGACAACCCACTGACAGGAAATGAAGAAAAACCTGCTTCCAGACCTCTGCATGTACCACCACAGTTTGGGAAAGAGATGAGCGGTTGTCAGTGGAGAAGTAACTGGTTAGGGACTCATCAGCAAAACTGATGTATTTATTCAAATAGCTGGGACTGGATAAGGGTCATTCAAGGGTGCCAAAAGAGCTGGCTAATGTGACTGGGTGGCCATTGTCTATGAAAAACTACACGTGATCAGGGTAGGTCCCCAGCAGCCAGAAAACACTGATATTATGCCTATTTTAAGAAAGGGAAGAAGGAGGACCAACAGAACAACAGGCTGGTCAGTCTTGCCTCAGTCCCTGGACAGGGTAGGGAACGTATTCCTTGGAGTCCACTTCCAGACAGATAAAGGGCAAGAAGGCAATCAAAAACAGTCAACACAGGCAGAGTATGCTTGATTGAGCTGATTGCTTTCTATGACAAAACGACCTGCTCTGTGGGTGAGGAGAGAAAGGTGGATGCAATATACCTTGATTTATCAAGGCTTTTGATGCTGTGTCGGCATCGTCCCATCCTGCCCCCCCTAACCATTTGGGAGCTGAGGAAGTAAGGGCTAGAAGAGCAAACTCTCAGGTCAGTTGAAAATTGGTCAGACTGCCAGTCCTGAATGGTGAAAATCAATGACTTTACAACTGTCTCACAGCTGGTAATAAGCAGAGTACCCCAACATCAACAGTGGGCTGATATTGTTCAGTATGTTTATCAGCTACTTGAGTGATAAGACAGAATCCTCAGCAACCTTTTGGACAATTGTAAATTACTGTTTGGCTTAATTCCTCCCCAGGAGATTTAGTGCAGAAAGACCTTGATAAACTGAGGATTGGGCCAACTGAAACTTCGTCAAGTTCCACAGGAAGTGCAAAGTTTGTTGCCTGGGGCAGGCTAACTCCATACAGGGATTGACTGGTTGGGTAGTAGCCTTGCTGAAAAGACCTGGGAGTCATGGTGGACTCCAAACTGAACGTAAACTAACAACATGCTTTCTTCATGAATAATACAGAGGGCACGTTAACCACAGTGACAGCTTAAGGGAGCTGGGCTTTGTTAGCGTGGCAAAGAAGAGGCCAAGCGGCAGTCTAATAGCAGCCTACAATTGCTTAAAGAGCAGTTGGAATGAAACTCTCCTGGGTGGTGGCAGATGATGCAACAAGTGGCAACCATCACAAACTACAGCTTGGATGGTTCAGATTGGACAAGCACAATTAAACAAAATTCAATAGCAGGGCAGCAACAGAGCATGCTGCCCAGAGAGATGGCACAATCCCTATTCTTGAAGGTGTTCAGGACTAAGCTGGACAAAGCTATGGTTCACCAGATACACTGCTGGCCATGGTTTTGATTCAAGACTTCCAAAGGTCCCTTCCAACCAACTTTTCCATTTTTCCATGAAATGATTATTACCCAGCTTCCCTGCACAGCCATGCTGCCAGATGTCCCAGCTCCCAAAATTGTAGCAGCTAAGGTTAAAGCCATGTTTTTCAGGCTGCGTAAAGTACCCAAGCTCATTTTGATCAGAACAAGGTCAGGAGGCAACTTATACAAGCATATCTGTGGGAAAATCTGAGAGAACAGTTACTTCCAGCAATACACCAATGATAAGCAGTGGAGGATGGGCTGGAAAAAAGCTGCAAGGACACGTTTCAGTGTTGGCAATACTTGCTACGTAAGTAGCTGCATGCTTCTTAGCTTCTGCCAGGATTGCTCCCACAGCACACCAAGAACTCTGTACCTTCCTCACTTCCCAGCAGTGGCTCTATGAACAACTGCAAAAAGTTTTTATGTCTTGACCTCTTTTTTTTCCTGATTTCCAACCACATGGGCAGGTCCAGCTCACTGACACACAGTGCATTTTTCAAACAGTGACACTCATCAGATCTGGAGTTCTAAGTTTATCATGCTACACCCAAGCAGAAATGCCAGCCATACTGAACATGGTCTTAAAATCTCAGCCAAAAGTCTCCAATAAAAGCAGATTAGAAACCGATTAACAAGATCCATCCAATTAACTGATTAGTCAAGATCCAATGCATATAGGTATACAGAGTGCAAAGCTAATATAATGGTGTCATGATGGTGGATGAGGAGGTAAGTACAGCCTAAAGTTTTTAATAGCTTCTGGTGCCATGGCACTGGCAGAGATACTCCAATGGCAGAGTCAAAAGCCTCTCAAAAGCCACAAAGAATAAGTCAGGGCTACCACAGGATGAAATGCTTGACATATTCTTTCCAAAGAAGATAAAATCAGGGTTATCTCTTTCTACGTGAATCTGCCATAGAAATGATGGGTCACACTGGCATGTAATTTATACTTAAAACAGATCATATTAATCTGATCCAATCTCTACCACATTTAAGACGTACTTGTGCATTGGGACATCTGGACACAAACCCACTAGTTACTGGAAAGCTGCTGAGACAAACTGGTTTGGTCTCTCCATCAGGGCTAGGGTTGTCCAAAGCTTGGACAGAGGGAACATGTTTCTAAGGATTTTTCTCAGCCATCTAGAAGCTGTGCATCTAGACTCAGCTAGTCATTTATGCTACTTTAATAATCAGTCTAGAGAGATGCTTCCAGGAGTGCTGTGTATGATGGAAGGAATAAAAGCCCTCTTCTGCTCTATTGCCCTCCCACCAAGGCAGCTACATCTCTCCACTCCTACCACAATGACGACATTTCAGAACAGTATAACAAGTAGTCCATCATGGTGGAAATTTTGAGAGGATTTTCATCTCTACCTCAGCAGCACAGCATCTGCTATGTGACTATGTGCTAGAAGAGAAGAGAAGAAAAATACCAGGCAAAAATATTGCTTAACCTGATCGCTACATTTTTCAGATTTTTGGAAGGGCAATTAATCTGAAGTCAAGAACTCCCTATCTGAAGTTATGAAGAGGTCCTGAATGTGTCCAAGCACAAAGGAAATTTACAACACATATATGCACATGCACAGACTTCATCTGTGTAGCTCAGATCTAGGCTGTACTTCTAATTGTCTAAAATTGAAATACTATTGCCCAAATGAATTAAGAGAATGCTGTTAGAGAAAAGACCTCATGCGATCAATTTCAATCCCTGGATGAATACACACACATCAAACTGATTTCAGCAGAGTGCAAAATTTGCCCCTCAAGAGTTTTTATTTATGTGAAGTCACCACAGGAAAATTAATTTCCAATCCACAGTATAAATTTTTGCTACATACTTTGTCTTTGCTACATAGGCAAGGTTCCTATTGTCATTAAGAGCTCTACAAAACATGAAGAAGTATTGTACCACCTTTTCCTGCCAGAGGAATTTAACCTTAAAATGCTAAGTACCTAATGTAAAGAAAAACCCCCAAAGCATCCTACAACTCAGTCCCACCATCTGTCCTTTATAAATTAGATGTTGGCTGTTGTGTAGTTCTGCTCAAGAAGGTAGCTGTAACTGTACTTATTTCAACTAAGAATACTTTCGAACTTTTTAAAACAAAGGTCGGAAATGGTATCAGAATTGTAAATAATTAAAATGATTTCATTTGACACAGAGACAGGAAATCACTGTTTTAGTTTCTGAATCCTGAGTTTAAGAAATTTCCTTCATAAGGAACATTTGAGAGACATTGACTAGTCTCATTCCAAAGGCATCTGCATACATTAAACAAAGGTTAAGTGAAAAGTGAAGATCTACTTAACTTTTTTTTTTTTTCTCCCCACCAAACCCCAGGAAACTGTCATTTAAACACCAGCCTTAATGCGATTTGCTTTCTTGCAGGCATGCAATAACAATAAACACCCTTGAATTATAGGTTACAATAGCACAACTGAGAAGCTGCAGTTTAAAGTTTCAGTTCTTAATGTAGGGGTTCTTTTTGTTTGTTTGTTTGTTTTTGCCTATTCCAGTTACATCCTGAGGGTCAAATTTTTCCAAAAATGAAAAAAATTGGATTTTCTCCATCCAAGGGAGATGAACATTCCTATTTTACAGAATATAGTGCTATTATGTACAGACATCTTCCACATGTTCTGTTACACTCATCTGAACAATGCTAACATCAATTCAAAATTCAAAGCTTATCTACTTGAAACCTCTCTGCAGACCACCACAATCAGTTAAACTTTAGCTAGCACGTAGACTTGTTTTTATCAAATGTGTTACATACAGACAGTTCTAGCTGTTGTGCAGTTTTGGAAACCTGCAAGAGTCAGAGCTTCTAACATCACTGTATGTTCCAGACAATCTCCAATTGTGTAAATCACATTTAATACCTATTTATATCCTTTAAAGAACGAGGATTTTGCTTTCCTGCTTGTAGGTCTTTTTGGGAAAAACAACTGTTCAGCTGAGATCTATTGTTAGAGATGCCACCATATGAAGATCAATACTGTCAAAAATACTTTTAGCATCAGGAACACATGCATTTTCATGACTTGCTAAGTTTTTTCTTCCTCCAAAAAATATTTTTAATCATTCCTATTGACTTCTTGCAGGAAGCAAGAAGGAATCACCTTCAGCTTTGGATGCAAAACACGATTTCTTTGATGCAGAAAAGAAGGTGAGCAGGTCAAACCAATCAGCACTGTTTTTTAATATTTATTATTTATTCTGGGTTTGTATTATTACAACCACTAATAAGAACACAGTACCACAACGAAAGTTAGGTATCAAAGTTTATGGAAGACACTGGGGCTCCTGAAGCAACGTTTGCCTTATCTAACTTTCACAAGACATGGATGACGGATTTCCTTGTGAAGTGCAGATTCTATTTCTACATGCACACACACACACACAAGCTCTCACCATCTTCCTAAGATTTCCAACAGGAGAAAGAATGAAAATCAGTGTTCCTTTAGCAGGCACATGCATCAACAGCGAAAATTATAAAAGGTGACACTAAATGTTGGTTAGTAATACTGATTTTGATACCAGAGCATGTTTTCCTCAAACAAACAGAACTGTGACAACACTGAAGTTTTACTTTTTCCTCTCCTGTGATACCCATTTAGTGCAGATTTTCTCATTTCAGTTCCCGGGTCTGCAAAAGGTCAGCCTACCCTCAAGAAGACGGCTCCAGTGGGTGGTAACTGCTGCACCACCCATCAGATCCTGTAAGAGCATTATCAAACAGGAACCTTTCCCCAGACTGGGTACTTGGGGCTGGATTTGTGGCACAACTTTTATTTCTCTGAAGCATTCCCTTTGGAAAATAAAATGAAATTCACCAGCTTGCAGCTTATCCCACTACTCCTGGGAGAAAAACAAAAGGAAATGCATAACTCCTAAAAAGCCATTCAGCTCCCAAAGCAACTCTAATGACAGGGAAGGAAAATGGAGATCTTTCTCATGCCTGACCCAAAGTTAGCTTTAAATGGTAGGATGGCAAAAATAATAACAATGATGTGCTGCTTCATTTGGCACAGCTGGAAGAAAAAAAAAAAGAGAAAATCAAATACTAGAGCACTGTACCTAATCTTAAATCAAATCCCATGTCTTACTGACAGTTCTCTTCTTTCACATTCATCCAGTGTTTCTAGCTATGTTCTTCCTATAAATAGGACAGATGTTTAGTCCTTTTTGTACAGACCAATGTGCAAGGTCAAGAGGCAGAACAGATTTCATTAAAAGATTGACAAGGTACAGGGTCCAGAATGTATAAGATCATGAATTGCACAGCCCTGACTGATCATTTTCAGATCTGAGTACAGTTAAAATTGAGGGCACTTAGTACTTACCAGAACTGAAGCTGCATACAAAATACAAAACTGCTTTTAATTACAGCACTCAGATACTTCTGAGGAGGGTCCTAATCAGGAGGTGATTTGTATGCCATGCTACTTCCCCCTCCCAGCAGGCATCAGCTGTACTGCCTCATTGACCTTTCCTAGCAGCTCCTTTCCAAGAAAGGAAAAGGCCATACAGCTAAACAAAAAGAAATTACCAACAACAGAAAGTTGAACTATATTTTAAAAATCACTCTGAAGATTGCATGGCTAACAAAGAGGCTTCCTAACTCCTAAAAAATAGTACAGTAACTTTTATCAATTTATACCCCAAAGCCCTATAATCCTTGCTAAAAACTTCCTTCAGAAGAAAATAAGCTCTGAATAAACACAATTTTAAAAGTTCTTGTAGTTGTCCTAAAAATCATTAATGATTAATTCTATCATTGTCTAACACTAGCATACCTTTTGAAATGTTTTTTTTCTTTCTAATTCTTTTGAAAATCCTATCTCCCTCCTACTTCCTCTTCTCCAACTCTGAGATACTGCTAAAGCAATAAACTTCCAGAAAAATAGCATCATTCACTTTGCTCTGTATCCACAAGGTCAATGCCATTCATTCAACTCAGAAAAAGCAAGTAGTTATTGTGAATTGCCTATAAAACAATATTTTACCCTTCCTCTCTTGGCTCTCCAGCACTGCTTGCCTACCACTGTTTTCAGTACTATGTGTATACTAATTAGTAACGTTGTTCTACAAATAAAAGTGTTGTGAGGTGATAAGAGGCTTAAAAGACAAACAGAAATTGCTACATTGAAATAAGTTCGTGACTAATTCGCACTAAGAGCTTAACCATTGAAGTACTTGCACTGAAATGCTTCAGCATGTATAATGGGCACCTGAAATGCACTTTCTTCTGGTGTATTAACAGCTACATTAGCGACATCAACCAAAGTGATCTGGGCATTTTATTAAGTTTCACGGAACACCAGGCCTGAGCCTGTATAAAGTCCTACATATAGCATCATTATTTTTACCAGTGTTTGACGGAAACATACCTTTTTGCAAAGCATTCAGTGCTGAGTGGAAGAAATAAAGGGATAAAGACTGCACCAGTCCCTTCACTAATTCATCCTTTCACTTTAAAATGAGTACCTTGTTCCTACTTCAACTTTATCTCGTTTCTCTTTCTATTATTCATTTTCCACTAACTGAACAAAGTCTTTAGCACACCCCATTTCCTCTCTGTGAAGGAATTTCTACACTGTAATCAAGCTCTCTCAAACTCCTTCTTGATAAAATAAACCTGATGAGTTATTTACATTTCTTTGTATAAGGGGCATTACTCAGGCTGTTTGGTTTCTTGTTCAGTTTTACAACTTCCTTTTCCAAGGAGATAAACACGACAGCCACTGCACTCTAGCCTCAGTTTCACCCATGACAGGCGCTGCAAAGTCATCGGTCTGCTCTTGATCCTTACTGCCCGATTGACGCGTTCTCAGAGCTCAGGGGCTCATTTTGTCAAGGCCTCTGCTGAGTTGCTTTTTCACTATGGCCCTTCCAAAAAAAAAAGAAAAAAAATACCAGCCACTTCTTTCTGAGACACTGTAACCCCATTCTGACACAGTCAATCATAAACCACCCTTTAAAGAAGAAACAACTTAAATTGTTTTTTTTGAATTGGCCCAGCTTGTCCAGGAGATTGTGGGGAAAAAAAAAATCTGCAGCATTTAAAACCAGCAAAGAAATAAAACTATAGCCAGTGCTTCTTCTCATTCCAACTCTTTTCATTGCTCTGGCTATTTGAAAAAGCCACACAAAAAAAGCAGAGCTAATCAACACTCACCAAGTGACTCAGCTGTCACGGAGCATAAAGCAAAACCAGGGGGAAACACAAGCGCGACTGTAGTGCTTTGAAACAACAAATACAGTCAGTATGCTACCTTTCATTACGCGTTTCCTGTGAAGCGCTACTGCAGCTAAAAACACATCATGCTGGAAGGTTGTCCAGATTCGTCTTAGTCCTCTCTGTCAACTTGGAAATTTTGCAAATCCTTCTGGCTGTAAAACCACAACAGAGCACCACTCCCATTATTCAACATAGATATATTAAACACACTTTCCTATTCCAGGACACAGCAAAGGAAGAAGCAGTAAAACTCAAATGCCCATCTGTAAATATGTAACTGATGGAACAGATAGCTCTTCAGTTTCCTCTTCAGTTGGTGGGAGTTAATTGAGAGTTAGTCAAAGGCCTCTCTGCATCCTAAGGACTAGAGATTTTTAAAAGTCATTGTGATCCTACCGTCCAACAGAGATTGAATATGGTTTCAAGCTGTAAAGTTTCCATGTGAATTCCAGATTTGAACATCTCAATATTTTTTTCAATTAAACAGTGCCTTAAGGTTACCCTTATATTTTATCAGCTGCTTTCTCAAGATTGAAAGTAGAATTTGTAACTTACCAATGTGAGAAAGGCCACAGTAGGGATTTCAGAATTTGTCTTGGTGCATTTAAAAGCAATATATACTGCACGTTGCCCAGCTGGCAGTTAAGGGACCATGAGGGGAGGAGGCAATGTTATGGTTGAGGCAAGCACAGGAGACTGCTTTGAGGCAAGAGAGTACTGAAGACCCCGGGAACTGCAGCTGCAGATATCGTGGTGAAGAACATGGTGAGGAGGTGAAGTCATGCAGTGCAAGGGGTATGTTATAAACCTACAGGAAACTCAGTTCTGCTCATGGAAAAACTTGTTCTTGATCACGGTGATTGCCCAATCAAGGAAGTATTATATTCATCCTCCCTAGTGCCAGGCCTTACTGGCATAACTGTACATCTAGCCAAAGCCTTCATTCATTGTCCCTTTATTCCTACAAATGTGAATCATCTCAGCCTTTGCATATTCATGCCTAAGCCTGCAATTAACCTGCCAGCCATGTTACTCATTGTTAGAAATTGCCGTGTTCCTTTCTTATTATTTATTTATTTTTGTTCAGGCAATGAAGATACAGTAAATATATATGAATTCAAATGGTATTCAACATACTCTTTAGCCTACATCTGATTATTAAGAGTGTCTCTTACCACACTTAGATACTATGTCAACATCCTATGATAGAACAGCTTATCTGAAATCAGGTACTGAAAGACGTTTACAAATTAATTAAAACTTGGAACCAAATAAAAGGAAAAGCAACATGCAAATATTTCAACAAAAAGTTTGTGTTATAAAGAACGTGTGTTTACTTAGCAAAATGCATGTAAATACTTGCATTCAAGTATCAAGTATTAAAAATGAGGTCATCTTTTCTCCCAGTTCTGTTTTCATCAGCACAATGCTAACTGTTCACACTTCTCAAATACTAAGGAGTTTGCACTCTAAATCTGAGGTTAGCTGGCACTCTGGCCATGTTTTCAAAAGAGCAGATTCTGAATCCTAACTTTTCAGCTTTAGAAATTTCCAGTCAGCCGCTCTCAGAGCACCAAGCTGCTCACCTAAAACCAGGACACATTACTCACCAGTCGTTATTTAAGTCACTGCTCTATCTCAAATTTTCATCTCCTTTTGGTCAAGGGAAAATCTTCACATACGTTCAGTTCTCTGCACTGAGGTTCTTCGTTGCATGGTGATGACCCTAAAAATTCAACTGCCTAGTTATTCTAAATAGCCATGCAACAGGATTCCTGCAGGCTCGCCAAATGCCTCGTTTTGGATGCTCCACACTATCAAAGTATAGTCAATTAGTCTACAAAATGTAGCCTGTATTTGGCTTTGATTCTATTTCAACTTTGCATTTCAAATATTTTGAATTATTGGAGACGCTCTCTACCATTCAAGACTCTTGAAGAGACGTGATTTGAAAGCTACAGATAAGGTAACACCATTTTCTTACAACATCAATGAACATTTTGTCTACAATCCTAACAACTTTCTCATAAATGTGATTACTGCATACAGTTGGAAGAACTTGAATGGCTATGGTATATACAGACTAACATTATGATGTTACAGATTGAAAACAAAGAGCAGCTTCAAACAACCATGCTGCCGGAGGAAAAAAAGGCAGAGGGAGGCTCCTCTTGTACCTAAGAAGCTTTGAAGCTAGTAGCATTAGAGGCAGGTCTAGACTAGCATCAAGCCCATAAAGTAAACAAAAACCACACAGGTAAAACTTCTGTCAGCCTTAATACAATTATTTCATTGTTGACATGCTCCACTGCTTTCAGAATCAAGCTTCCTATTAAAAAATCCTCATGCGTAGCAGAAACAAAAAACATAGGAAGCATGACATAAAGAAATGTAATCAATAGTGCTGGGTTGGTTAATTCACAATACTTTATGCTTCTGATCTCTCACAGTCATACAGTCATGTCTTGCTTTCTTGTAATAGACATCAGAAAACAAATTATAGACTCAAATGTAAATGATCACTGCACAGGGGCACAGAACTAGAAATCAATCTATTACGAAAACTGTTCCCCTCACTGCATAGAAAGGGGTGGGAAACAAAAACTTCACTCCTGCAGTAACACTATATGTAGGGGTAAACCAGAATTTGTGTGACCCAGTTTTGGTAAATTATTATAATATGGATTATCCAGATTTTAAATTTTAAACTGGAAATGAAACTTTTTTTTTTCCCCCACTCCTAATGTCCAATAAGGAAAATTACTTAATAGCACCTGGGGATTTGTCATGGTCTTGGCACCTTGTGCAAAAGACCCATGGTAGTTACACTGTTATGGTTTCAAGAACCAAAAAATAGTAAGCAAGACCATGAGTAAATCATCCCTAAACATAGGATCAGGCTGGGCCAAACTGTTCTGAGTCGAGTTATTGAATCTGGAATGCTCAAGCTGGGAGCAGTGCTGAGGTATCTGCCCAGAAATGGGGAACTACTCATTTCTTTCTGTTCAATTTTTAAGCACAGTAGTATAAAGTGAAGTAACTTTCTACAGCACTTGCAGTACAATATATGATGAATTCTTATGAAAGAGAGTTCTAAACTGGTATTTTAATTTTGCATTAGCAGCCTCTCCCTGCTGAAAATTCTGTTAATATTGAAGTTGATTATAGCAGCCTCATTCCTTAAGGCATTTGTCTGAACTTACAGAATAAATACATATAACATTAAAAAAAAAATAATCACTTTCCACAGCATGCAAACATATGTTATTGTGTAAAACATTCAGGTCTTAACTCATTAAAATAAAGATAGACTCTTTAACGCACCCAGTTCTAAAAGATTCTAAAAGACAATTAATCTTCAGAAAGGACCTATCTATTTTGAAATGTAGAACTGTCTCTCAAACTCTTTGCTCTATACACCTTTTTCCATTTCCCAGTGTTACCTACTACCTTATCTATCACTTAAATTCAGAAAGGTGGAGGCAATTTGTGCGTCTTCCCCTGTCCAAGCAGTGTTCATGCACTGCTCCTTCTTCATAATGTCACTACATTCATCTCCTTTTCAACACAAGATAAAGATCATTCCCAAATACCAACAGCTCCCATCTCTATTACTGATCTATTCAACAACTGTAGGTCTACCTAGACCATATGAGCATGGCTGCTACAGTGTAAAGCTTTCTGGAGTGTCCTGGGATATCCAATGTTCAAACAAGCTCTTGCTGGACAATTACTACGACTCATCTTGCCCCTTCATCCTCTAACAGCATTTAAACTACTGCTATTGGATGTTGCCACAGGTAAACCTTCTCAGAAATTACTGCATTTTTATTATACATCAAGTTACCTGACAACATTGAGCCAAAGTAACATTTTTTTCCCTAAGACCAAATTTAAAAAAAAAAAAAAAAAAAAAGCCCAAATCTAAATACCACCCACATGGACTAGACAGCTTGCCTGAGCCAGCAGTCACTCCTAGAATCCAGGGAACACAGGAGCCATTTCTAAACAGCATCTTAACATGCAAAAATCTTGTTTTCCATGGGGGAAAGATACACAGCTTGTGCATGTGAGCTGAAATCTCAACATATTTAGCTGCATTCTTGAAAAACCTGCAGCTTTTGGTAAATTTCCTCAGCAAAAGAATTATGATCAAAGCCGCACTGTGCAGGGCACACCCAGGTGACTTTGCTGAGCAGAGAGCAAATGAAAGCAAGAAATTTCATGAAAAGGGTAATCTTTAAACATGTTTATTTCTGCCGGTGGAAGTATTCTACACTACGCAGGACATAGGATAAGAATGAAAAGGGCTTTCTGAAGTGGTAAATGTTTGTTTGTGCTGTGATTTCTCATGAGGTTCCCAGTCCCAGCTCGAACATTATGGGCAGTATGGCAATAAAAAAATTTGACCATAAAAAACATGTCTAGTCAAAACATTTGCCAGTCACAGAAAAGAGGAGCTAAAATACCACAGCTTCAAAGTTCTGTTTTCAGTGTGAAACATTGAATCATTACCTGTTTAAAAAACAAGAGGCAAACAAAAATTATTTATTTGTTAAAGTTAAGGGAACTGTGAGTGTGCAGTGCTGAACATGATCATTTCTTTTCGGTCTTTACCAGCTACTTCTGTGACCTGTGCTAAGCAGGAATCAGAAGCAGGAAATGTTAGTAAGAGTTGCAACATGTAGAATTCAAAGTAGATTTTTATTAATATGTTTAAAAAACAATGTATTTATTTTGGATACCAGTATATTCTAAGTTGCCCTCAATATTATTAAAAATCAAAGCTTTTCTCTGACCTAAGATTTCTAGGTTTATATGCTTTCTATACTTGTTAAGTCATTCTAAAAATCATAAATTTGGAACATTTGATTCCTCTAGAGGTAAAAAAGATTTTGATCTGATAATTGAATTTCGGTAAACCAGACATTTCTGAAGCCTCTTGTCATTATGGAGGATTTTCTCTTTTGAAACAATCTATAAATGTATTGCACAATTACTACTATACATACTATTACTACTAATAAATATTCTCCTATTAAAAAAGTTGGAGACATATAAATGGGACATACATCTTAATCCATGTTTCAAACTTATTTTGAAAGCTTTTATCAAGAAAACATGATGCAGAAGAGCACACCTGCCAGGAAGTGTCAAGGTATTCTATGTAGCTTTTTCCTCTAAGATAAGGTGTAATTTCTTTTTTTCTTTCTTTCTTTTTTTTTTTTTTGTTTCATCTGTCATATTAGAAACTTTATAGTGTAAACCAAAACACCAGTATTTTGTCATCAACAGTCTTGCAAAACAATGACTAATATACTGAAAAAGTACTTCTCCCTAGCCATTCCCTTCACTGCAATCAGGCACTGTCTTCAAGATCTGTCACTGAACTCTACTGGTGTATGGGTGAATGCACTATGTCAGCATCCAAGCACACACCCTGAGTCAAATATAGTACCACTCTAATAGTGTTACTTAAGACCCAATCCTTAAGATTTTGTATGTATACAGTCTAATGCTGCAACACCTGCTTGTGTGAGCAATACCATTATTGGGACTGCATATTACAAACACCACTTTCCCAGAATAACTTCTCTCATGTTCTGGATAATGTGGGATGTGCTCTACACCATGTTACAGAGCTCTCACCTTCATTCATTAACTTTCATTATTTATGAGAGCGGAGCCATTCTGCAGCTACCTCTTGCAGCATGCTCCCTAAAAATTCAGAATTGGGTACTAGGAAGCACATCCGACTTTCAGCTAAAGCACCTGTAGATTTCAAAGGACAGCTAAAATGTAGAACCCACCTCCAACCAAACAGAAAAAGCCAGCATGCACTTCAGATGCTCTGAAAGTACATACCAGCTTCCTACCACTAAAATTATAGGTTTCTTCTTTAATTTCATTCACTCCTTTCTGCTACTACTCAAGCGTTGCCCTGCTATTTTTCCTTTTTCTATATTCTTGCTACGGGCTTCTTCTTCTACAAATAGTTATATCTGTTCACAAGTATATTTTTTCATTTCCTAATCTTCTAACTCCATGTGCTCATCGTTCACTTTCCCATATCCCTAGGTCTGTGCCAGCCTTTCCCTTTAAATTTCCTTTAATGCTGGTGAGTACATAGGCTCAGTGCTGCTGCTGGAAAGAAGCTATGAAAAATCAAGCAGCAAAATTATGTAAGTTTGGGCATTCCTAAAACTGCTGTGCTTGTTAAGATCTGTGTATTGCAAAGCTAAGTGCAAAAGTCCCTTATTTACATAAATGGCAGGCAGAATGCATAAACGCTAACATGCGAAAGGTATATCCATGAACTGAAATAGCTTCCAGTATTGCTTAACAACTGAAATTATATTCACAAGTATGAAAACTATTGAGGACCTGAACACAAATTCAAAAAATGCAGTAAATTCCACTTGGAAAGTGGGCCACAGTCAAGTAACTTTTCTGCATCCTCAGTATTTCTTCTGCTCATTTAATTAAATTCCAAACTACAAATTTTGGCTTACACATTTGCATACGCTTTGTACTTCAAAGGCTGACTTGCTTATTAACATAGCCTAGTTCCTATTACTTGTATAAATATCTAAGAACAGGAATCGCATTGATCCAGCTGCACTTGATTTCCATTCTCTGTATTGGGAATTCTCCAGATTCAAGCTCCCCTGAACATTTTTAGTCAGTTTGGTATAATCAATTTTTGATTAAGTGCTTCTACAGGAAAACAACAACAACCACCAACCAACCAACCAAACAAATAAAAAACTCCTTCTGCTTTATCAGAAAAAGAAATCAGTTTTGTTTGGAAAATGCTTGTGGGATCATTGGTATAAAAAGTTGATGTCAAAACATAAAATACGAAGTGGTAAATACAAAGATTAAGATAGCATTTGCTCTGATTTTCAATTACTTCGGGAAAAAATACTTCGGAGACAGAATCTTATCTAAAAAATTTGATTCTGACAGTTAATTTTACTGACGCACTTGAAAAGTAATAGAAAATTTACTTCATCTAGCAAGACTTCTTGCAAATATAGTAGAACTGTTAAAGTAGAACCAATGCAATGCAGGTCAGGTAAAGGGCATATACAGGCTTGCTCGGTTCCAACACACAGCAATACTTGCGGCACCAAGAACAAATTTCCAATGAGTATTATGGCCACACAAGACCTAGCTACCTGAGAAGCTGTTGAATCAGACCTATTAAAATGTCCTTTAACAAAACAAAGTGGGGAATTTATCAGGATTTTTCCTCCACATCTACTCAGTCTGTAGCCACTCCTTCCTCTCCATCGGCAAGGAATCTTCCTTCTAAGAAAGTAAAGGCGTGTTATTTTCTGAAAGAATATGTCATCAGAAAGCATTTAGAACATCACCACTTCCTGTCTTTGACCATAATAGCTCTTTAAGAGGGAGATTTATCCTTCTCCTGCAGGATGATCAGAACGCCTCATGCTGCCAAGTAGAGTAGAAAAGCAGCTAGAACATTTTCTCCCAGGTGACAGGATTAAATTCATATTCTGGGGTTTTCAGTTTCTTTTTCTATGACATGCATTTACATATATTTCAGAAATCCTTCTAAAACCTCTCTTCCCTTAACCTACATCCCAGTCACGGGCCTTTGCCAGCATCCTTAAGGGCTTTCTCAGATTCACCCATAGCTGGACTCTCCCAGCAACCATGTCTCCCTTAAACTCAACCAAAATAGGAAGACCTAGACTATGAGAATGGCACCTTCTGGCCTTCCTCCTACAAGAGAGGGGAACGACCACCAACCAATTTGCTTTCTAAATTGCATTAAAAAAAAAAAAAAATCATTTACTGCATAGAGAAAAGCCACTCCAGAGCTCAAGAGACAAACCACAGCAGTTATCCGCTGATACACTCACATGTGGAGATTGCAGTTGTTCCTCCTCCTGGCTATGGAAGACAGAACTTGTTTCACTATTGCTGTCCTTAATGTTCTAAAACACTTGGGAAATGGACATAATTTCCATTTAAATACCAAGGTGAGAAGAGGCATTTAAATACAGACAGCCATTAGAACTCTCATCCAGTAAAGGATTATTAAGAGCCATTATTCAATGACAGTTCATTGCCACCGCCCTTCTTTCAAAGTAGGGCACTAAGGATGGTGGACAGATGTGAACTCCCTTCACAAGTGCCAGGGACTGTGCTGTTAGGGTCCAGCACTTCTTCAGCATCCCGCTTTTCTCAGTTTATTCTGACCTGCTTTAGCCCTGGGAAGGCCATTCAGATGAGACTGATCCACCCAACAAATAAGGGCATGTTCTCCTCAGCAACACAGAACAACGATTCACACAGAAAGGTACCTGGCAAAGTCTGGGCAAAGCTGGAAGTTCTTAAAAGTGCACTTTCAACTTTCTTCTTGCCAGACAACAATGTTCAATTATTCATTAATTTTAATACCACAGTACCTAGTTTGTATACAGCATATTTCCCATGTCAAAACAAGAACAAAGAAGAAGTTCCAGTTTCTTCATAGTTCCTACGGAGTGTGCAGTCACTACCAGCATCGTTATGGAAATGAGTAACACATCCTTTTGGAAATTCATTGACAAGCATCTCTTTGAACTGAACTCCAAACTCAAGATGACTAATGGCAATATGCCCAAGATGTTGGTGCGCTAAGCCAGTAAATGAGCTTGTCATCCTCACATTTTCTTCTGTGCCGTACTCCCCTGTGCCCTGGCTTAAAAGTGATTTATTACTAATCAACTTAGAAGATTTAGCAAGCAGGAAAAAGGAATAAACTTCAAGCAATGTATATGCAAATTTCTGAACGCTTGAATAACACTACCCGTTCTGTTAGTCCTCCTGTTAGTTTTAACAGGGGAAAAAGCCTTGTCTGACATATGCTTGTAATTAATAAACAGAAAAACTCTTTTTGTGTTTTCAAGTGTAATGCAACATTCCTCAGCAATTCTAAGCCCTGGTTTTATTTACTTTTTTTTTTTTTTTTTCTCTCCTTACTTGAATTTTTATATGTCAAATACTGCCTTCAGCATGTATGTGTTCTTGGTGCACTGAGAGGTGAAATGATCTCTATACACATGGGAAAAATGACACTTGAAAGACAGCAAATGTCTAAAGACCCAAACACAACAACTAGTAGAATACAATTTTCTTTTCTTTTGTGATATATCAGTTACATTAAACGAGATTTTTTTTTTCAAAATAGTTTTTCTCTATGGGAGGGCAAAGCTGCTTTTAGAAATCAGAAGTGTGTTGTTCTTCATTTGGCATTTATTTTGGAAACTGGCAAAAATATACTGAGGAGATGGATCATTTGTTCTTTAGCTGGTTTGCTGCTGCTAACAGCAACATGTGGAAAGAGACCACAGGCACAAATCACTCTTAAGATACTTGAATTACTGTCAGAATAATATTTTCTACATTATAATTTAGTCATCACTGCCTGTTAGTCAACTTCTAATTTATTATTTGTTTACAAAAGGATTCACTCCATTGAAAATTCCCATCAAAAAGTTAATCTGTCAAAATGAGTAACGTAGAAATACTGATACAGCTATCACATACTCATCAGAAATATCAAGGGAAAGATCATGTTCAGCTGCATTTTGAAGAGAAATGCAGTACAAATTTTACTATTACAATGTCAGATGCACAAATTTCTTTTAATGGAGTTAAGTGGAGTCAATGTCACAGAAAAAATTATATATTCTGGATCAAGCATTCCAGAAAACATTGCATTTTCTAAAAATAAAGCTAGCTTCTTTTCCTCAAATATATATAAAAAAAAAATACTTTGTCAAAAAAATTATATTTGTAAACAGAGTTTTTAATTCACAGGCTACCTTTTTAACCCCGTTGTCACAGGATGCCCTATTTATATACCTAGATTAACAAAACTGAGTTTGGACTTTTACTTTCTCCTGCAGTTCCACCACTTGTTTCTTTCAAATAGTGATCATATCTATGTGCTTCAGTAACTTTATCTGTAAATTAGGTGTGTTGGTACAGACCTCACAAATTACACAATTCAGTTAAAACACTGCATTTGCAAAACATTTTGATAGCCTTCACTGAAACACGTGAAAAATAGGATTATCTAAAGTAATGATTTATATTGATGTTGAAATGACAGCAGGCAAATAAAAGAAAATGTTTTGAAGCCAGACCCTCCTGCCAGTGCTCAGCCTGGACAGAAGGTTGGCTGTTCCCCTGTTGCAGGTAGCTGGCTCCTCCACTGCCATTGCTGCACTCCCAGACCCTGGCGATCCTTCCAGTCACTGCTTTCCTTTGCAATGGGAGCTTTTGGCTAAATATACATGCAGACATTTATCCACCCTTCAAACACTTCCTCTTTAGATCAGTGCTTCACTGTGCACAAGGAAGTGTTTCTGGTCACATCCTGTCCCTCTGTGAACTTCACTATCCTTTACCATTTCAAGTCTCTTTCAACCCAAAAAGAGATGATAGGCGCAACTTCACTTTCAGTAATTAGCAGTTTGCCTAAGATCTTACTTCTTAAGACCAAATACAAAATTAAAATAAGGCAGATTAAATCTATTATTACACTCTAACTACATAACCTGCATACTACCCTTATGTTGTGGTTTAACCCGGCAGGCAGCTAAGCACCGTGACACAGCCATTTGCTCACTCTCCCTCCACCAGTGGGGTGGGGGAGAGAATCAGAAAAAAAAAAAAAAAAAAAAAAAGTCGTGGGTTGAGATAAAGACAGTTTAATAGGACAGAAAAAGAAGGGAAAATAATGATAATTTATGATAAAGTAATATACAAAACAAGTGCTGCACAATGCATTTGCTCACCACCCACTGACTGACGCCCAGTCAGACCCTGTGCAGCCACTGCCCCCACCCAGTCAGCCTCCCCAAGTTTATTGTTCAGCTTGACACCATATGGTATGGAACATACCTTTGGCCAGTTTGGGTCACTTGTCCTGGCTGTGTCCCCTCCCAACTCCTTGTGCACCCCCAGGCTTGACTTAGAGTAAGCACTGCTGAGCAACAGCTAAAACATCAGCGTGTTATCAGCATTATTCTCATCCTAAATCCAAAACACAGTACCATACCAGCTACGAGGAAGAAAATTAACTCTATCCCAGCCAAAACCAGGACACCTTACTTGATCTATGTTTAGGTCTGCCTGCATTTCACATGTCCCCTCTTTCCCTAGTTAAGCTTATTTTCCACCACAGGTGTTTCCCTGTGAACCCTTCCGAAGACCTCCTTCTGTCTGTGAAGCAGGACTTCTACAACCTTGGTAGCTCCTCATCTTTGGTCCATAGTTCATTTATCTTGCTGCAGATGAGACTTTTACCTCAAAACTCCCATTCCATGCTCTCTTCTAGGCTTTTTCCATAGGAGACTGGCAGTGTTACACAGTCAGTGCCTCCTCATGAACCCTGAAGACCCTCCTTCTTCCTAGTAGATGTCTGTTGTCTCTCTGAATGACAACAAACTGCCACCTTCATGCAGGCCTAAACCTTTCTATGCTAGGTAAATCTCATGTTTGTCACGTTTGATGAAAGACAGCTAAAAGCAAGGCCAGGCTGCACAGGGCATCAGGTCTCAATGTAGGTCCAGAAGCCCACATGGGATCCTGACACTCAGAAACAGGGTTACAAGGGCCATGGTAACTCAAGAACAGCACTCCAACTTGCAGCTGAAAACCATGCTTCAAGGCTGGAAGGAAGGAAAGAGTCCAAAGCAGTAAGTTTGGGAACTGCTGACATAAAAGATGTAACAGCTTGAATAGTCACTAATAAAAGAAGGTCATGAAAACTGCAAATATCTTAACATTTTTCAAAGATACTTCTCTACAGTTCTGTTTCTAAAAATGGCACATAAGACATGAAAGAGAATTGCTCACATTACAGAACACATTGCATCATGTTAAAATAACCTCAGCGCTGTTAGAAAGTTTCTTGGTGGAGAAATGGCCCAATTATGGAAAAGAAATTTAAACACCAGCTTTCTCTCCTAAGATACTTGGTTTCTAAGAAGAAGTGCAAATGCTGATTATGCTTGTATATCTCAAAGATAAATTCACAGATAAATTCAAAGAGGTATAAATTCCATTCCCCAACAAAAAGTCAACTATTAAAATGGTGGCAATGAAATGACTTTTTATTCTCTTTATTTTTAAATTTTTGCACTTTAGGATACACAGAAAATTGGTCATACCCTGTTCAGATGAAACTCAGTTGTGCCCAAGAGTGGTCCTGTGCCATTCACCATAGGTAAGGGACTAAATTGTTTCCAAAGAGAACTCCTTCCCATCCTGTAGCTGGCTGCACCACTGCAGCCCCCAATAATGTCAGAGTGTGGGACTGGTATAGGCTGCTCAAAAGTCAGACTGCTCAAAAAAAGTCACTTTTCAATCACCTCTCAATTCCCTTGGCCAGGACCTCCCATTAGCTCTCGAGGAGAGTTGGTTTCACACCAAATGAATCCAGTCTGCAACAACCTTGAAGGATTCAAATCTTCCTAAGTGCAAGCTATCCTAAACTGCTCTGAAGGCATTTGGTCTCGCTACTTTTTAAAGCACAGAAAAACATAGCCATTTATTGTGGTTCTAAGAAAGAAGAAATTGGTTTTTAATACCAGAATATTTATTTGCCAGTAACAGGACATATCTCACTGTGAAATGTAAAGTTTAGATACTATTTTCAGATGTTTCTGTTCAATGCTCAAGCTCAGACCTATTAAAGGCACAGACACTCTTGGGATTCTTGCCCATCCCTGTACAGTTTCTGCTGAGGATTCAGTCAATGCTTCTGAGCCAGAGACCTTAGCAGAAGAGAACCTGGCTGGGATTCAGCTATGGATGATTTCTGGAGTGGAAAAGAAATCATTTTAGAAACATGCAAATACTTGATCATACAAAACACATACATTGTGTAGTAGTGCCAAAATGTAGATTTAATCCTGAAGCTCTTAAAATGCCAGAGGTGAATGCAATGGTGCCAATTAGCAAAAATACTTAATGCACAAGCTTTGTATTAAGTATCAGCGTCATCCACCGAAGTTTAGGGCAAGCACTCTGCCTCAAACAAGCAAAATTTGTGTTGAATACAATAGGGGTTCTGTCTGTGTAAGGTGGAGAGGAAAGGCTACCTTGAACACAAATCCAGTATGTGAGGGCAATGCTAGGCTGAATGACTAATCTTTCTTATTTACATAAACCTTATTTCCCTGTCCAGAAAATTCCAACCCACCTTTAAAGGTGTTGTTAGTATGGTGGATATAATAAAGTTAGTATTCCATCCATGAGATTTCAGGAGATGAGATGTAGATTTAATTCTATTACATTTTTATCAAAAGAAGCTCCTTTCATTCAGTTAAAGATCAGAAAGAAAGCACTTCTAATCCAATGACTCTTCTGTCTAATTTTAGTAATGGAGACCTAATTTAATTCTAGACATGTGGATAAAAGGATACTCAAAAATGAGACATATCAGCAAAGGTGTTGTTACAAGTACCGCAAATAACTGTTTTCTCTTATCTGTCTTAAAGCCCTGGGTGAAAATGTCTTCACTGAAACTGGTTTCTTCAAAAGCAAGCAAATCATCTAAGAATATGGTAAAGCTCATGGAGAGAGACATGCTAACGATGCATACTCATGCTTATAATTTGAACGAACGTCAGTAGAAATTACCTCATTTATAATAAATCTTTCAAACTGATTACTTTCAAAACAAAAGAGAAAAACTGTAGTGCTGTCCATAGGATGAAATCTAGTGCCCATTTTTCTTTTCCACCTGTCCTACATGCAACAGAACACCTGCACCTGCTGCCTTCCTAAGTTAAAAGCATTTTTGATGCAAATTGGCTTCCCACGTGCACACACCAGAGAAAAAGCCTGCCAGCAGCTTGGAAGGCACCACCAGTCACAGAACGGCAGAACTAGAGCTGGCCGTGATGATGGTTCAGCGTCTTGCAACACATTGGTACCAGTCCTGCACGTGGTGCTGCTTGAGGTATCAACACCCAAACGCCCTGACAGTGCTGAAGCTACGAATACATAGCGCTTCGCCCAAGTTGCATGATTGCTTTTCTAGTCTAACGGGCAGGGCAAGCAGAGGGATTACGGTTTGGAAGACGTTCCCACCCTCCGAATGCTCCTGGGCTTGTTGCCATGTGCGAAAGCATGCGGCTGTCATGCTCTGAAGTATTTGGAGAAAGTGGTTTATGTGCATCTTTTCCATAAGCATCTGGCAGCACTTACAGTACATTACTGGACACATTCCCTTCTGTCCAGCTGTGTCCTACCAAACCCCCCAAGAGGTGGGGACTTGGAAGAATTCACTTTGACTCCTGGCTCTGCACTGTGCAGACCACAGACTATTTCTGTGCCTCAGTTTCCAATCCATTAGTAACATTATCAGTCTTCCCACCATGGTCATCGCTCTCATTTCTAAACCACTCATATTCATAAAACATGTAAATGTACTATGAATGCACTTATTACTGTTTTCCTGAGGTAATATTTCCTGTTAACAACAGGAAAGTTACACAAAGTAACAAATTCGTTCTTAGAAGTCATACTGCAACATCCCACACAACTCCTAATGCACACTGCAAAGCAGACCCAAGCATGAATCAAAAGTGTTGTTTAAAAAGTCTTCACATTCTTTGGAAAATCAGTGAGAGGGAAAAAAGCAACTGGTGATACAATTAATTGTTCATATGACAGATTTTAATTTTGACATTGAGGTAAAATCATTTTTTTAAATTTGCAGAAAGGAAAAATGGACTTTCAGCTTCCCCTTAAATGCAGCTATTGAATGATTTTTTGCTAGCCTCAATTTACTCAAGCTTACTCTCTACAGTCGATAGCGCCTAATAAGGATGGACTAATTAGCTTAATTCCCTCTTGCTTTTCTGCTTTTAAACAAACAAAAGCTCGCCCTTTCTTCCTTCTTTTCAACAGCAGGGCTATGTCAGAAAAGGAGGGGAGCACTGGCAGCGCAGGACCAGAGTAAGGGCAGATGAGAGAGTGGCAGATGGAAACCTAATCCCTAGCAACATTTTCCCCCCCCCAGCCCCTTTCCCCTCCCCAGTTTCTATCTCTCTCCTATTAAGACCTGCTGGAGCTGACAACCTGCCTCCCCATTTCCTCCCCCAAGTCCCTTCAAGGCCTCCAGAAAGAGAGACCTGGGGAAGAAAAGATGAGGGCAGAGAGACCATGTAGCTGAACACCATGATTTCAGAGAGAAGGGCAAGAGGAGAAAAGGATGGCAAGAAGTGCAAAGTGAAAAGAGAAAAGCAAGGAAAGGGAGGAGAGGATGGTTGATTTTTCATTTCTAAGCAGATCAGTAATAAGATTTCTGGCAGAAGAGCCACTGAGGGGTACATGAGGAGCGAAAATGCACTTAATGGTAAACTTGGTAAAATTATTTGGGAGCTGGAAACAACTTTGTGTAGAGTTCAGATACAAATGTTTTGGAATAGATGATAAAGGGTAAATGGCAGCAAAATCATCTCCAGCTCCACCAACAAAACCTTTTATTTCAAAACACAGAATAATACCTAATAAACTGATGCCTTTTCATAACACTGTAAGCAAGTTGTCAGAATCCTGGGGAGGAAGGGGAATAATTTCTGAAACATCACCAAAAGCCAACTTCTCTTCAAATGGCCTTAATTTACATAGACATTTGCTAACGGACATCAGGAATAATAGGAAGGAATAGCCAGAATGCAAGCCCACTCCCACTCTGTGGGCCACAGCTTCACTATGCTGGTGTGTGTCAATACATGGGGCCTCATTTTCATATAAAATTGGTGTCATGCTGCAAAATGTAGCCATTCACTTCGAGAACTGCAATTATTGCTTTGCTCACATGCAGCAAGGCACCATCTGGCCTGTTCACAATACAGACACAATGCAGGAAGGGTGAGAGCTGATGGAAGTGGTTTTCCAGTAATACTGAATTCCTCCATAAAAAGAAAGTACCCTTGGATTTCAATGATGACTCACAGAATCAAGCACGCTTGAATACTCAAAATTTTTGAATGAACCCTACTATCACCTTGTGTTACATACCAGTCAATATTTCAGGGACCTGACGAATCACTGAATATCTCAGTTTGGACCTATCTGTATTCATTTCCAAAACTTCTGGATGAATACATGACTGGTACCCCCCTAGGCATATTTAGGTTACAAGAGTATATTCCTATTTTTTATGTGAAGCAACCTATAGATTATTCATACAGATAAAGAAATAGTGCTAATCCGTGTGATCCCTCCAGTAATAAACTACACAGCTAGTGAGTGCTTACCATTTTTAGCAACTACTAGCATGTAAATACATGTGATCCAGTGCTAGTATGTCAGCTATGCCTCCATGGACAGTTGATAATAGCATTTAGAATGAATAAACCCAGGACAGCCACTGAACATATACTGAATTAAGCTGGTCAGACAGATGGCAGTTCCTCTGCCATCTTTCCCTTCCTTCCTCTTTGGAAATACACGAGATCAGTAGTGACATGATGACAGGCAAAGGTACGCTGAGAAGCAATAGTTTGGATACAAATTTTGGTGAGTTTTAGACTACAGCTTCGGCATGGGTTAAGCAGCTGCTTTGGAAACAAGAACAACCCAAGGTGCTAGCAAAGGTGGCAACTCCAAAAAACAACTGCCATCACATTAGCAGAAATTGCAGAGAATTATTTGTCCCAACGATGTTTTTACCTCTTGCATTGAAATCTGGTAAAAGTAACTGCTCTTAGGAAAGACTGATGATTTCCCAACCAGTACCAAGACAGACACACCACTTGGATTTCGGATTTGACCCAGATAAAAACGCAGGAGTACTTGGATACAAGGTTCCAGCTTGGGGCCAAAACTGATTATAATGCTTAGCAGAAAGCAAGCGAAAATTTACTTAGCAAGCTGGCACATCTTAGCATTTTCTTATAATGAATTAAACTTGCAAATTACAGCATAACTTTGCTGTACACGTGAAAAACAAGACATCAAGGACTACTAGACATAGAATGGGTGCTTTATATGGATAATGTGTTCGAACTCCAATTGAGATCACTTACCCCAAGCCATCTGACACATAAAATCACCACAGTTGTGGAAGAAATGGGTACCTTCTTTTACTGAGTGACGAACCCGCATGCCAAATCACAGGGAATGTGGATGACACCCCAGCTGGTGAAAAGCCTGAGGCTCAAGGGGAGCACGTGGGGAAAAGAGAAAGGAGAGGGATCCTGTGGTTCGGATGTGCCAGCCTTTCTTTGTCCACCGAGAAAACCAGTTAATGACTATTAAATCACAATACATGCCACGGTACTCCAACAGATCTAATTTGATAGAGGAAAAAAGCCAGCATTAAACTGGGAACAAGTACAACAAGTAACAGGCTGGGGAAATGAATAGGAAATTTAGACAGATAGCAGAAGCACAGTGTAAGATGTTGGATATAGCAGGCTTGCTCACCATTGTTCAGATGATGTCTTTGTTATGAAAGTAATTTAAGATTTTGTGTAGAATACAATATACAACAAGGACAGATAAATGAATTTCACATCACCCAACTGGATTGTCTTCAACTGGCAGCAATATAAGAATTAAGCTTGTACAGATTATTTCCACATGAAGGGAAAATATTTCAACAAATATTTACACATATTAGAAAACATCTATTAAGTTTACGAAGAAACACCGAAGACTAGTAAAGTTTTTTTCAGGGGTTAAGCACCTGACGTGTAAACATAGTTCTGTTATTGTTAAGAAAATAGCACTTCTGGAACAATGAAAATACATCTGCTAAATGTCAGTGCATAATAGTGACAGGATAGAGTCGCTCACGTTTTGCAGACAGAAGGCAGCCAGTGCAGTACGAGGGATGATTTACAAGTGGGCTCTGTTATGGCCATAAAAGGAGGAGAGGAAATCTCATGGCCAGAAATAGAACCACTGTAAATTAACGAGGGGAAAAAAACTGCTGGAGAAGTACAAGATAAATGAAAAGGTTAGTAAAAAGATGGGCAAGCAAAAACAAGGCCAAAGAACAGAATATCAAACTAATAAGCAGGGATACAGTGCAAAAATGCTCTGTAAGAGATGGTGTCAGGCATGAACTGACTGTTGAGACCAGTGAAACCCCAAATGACTCCCAGTGCTGACCAAATCTCAGTGAGGCCAGGACTAAGTTATTTCATCCTGCTTTCTTGGTCTGCCAGTTAGAGGTAACAACACTTACTTCTTAGACAGGGCAACGGAGAATCAATATCATCCTGACAGTGCTTCCAGCACTGTCCGTAAAATCTTGGCTCTGCATAAGTCAGTGGGACTTTTAATGCTGACTTCAACACAGCCAGGATTTTATCTACAATAAGCTACAAAAATGTTGGCTATTATTTAAAAGAATTTTGAAGCCTTTATACTTCATCTCAGTTACTTCCCAAATCAACTTTTCTCAGTCAGTAAGCCAGGAAACAAAGTGGGACGTGGAAATCCCACTCCATTCTTCCCATCTTGCCTATCACTGCCTTTAGCAGAGAATTAGTATTTGACCTTAACTGACAGCTTTGCTTTCTGCGGTAACAGAGAAGCACCAGGTCCATTGTTACACAGCTAAGATAGATCTTAATGTTAGCACTAGTATAAAACTTCAAGGAATTCTCTCTGAAAAATACAAATGAAGACTTTCAGACATAGGAAGTTGGTATTTCTGTGTTGTGACTTTTCCTATAATAGTTATTCTTAAATACCCGCCACAAAAAACTTATCACAGATACATAGAGGAGACAAAATAAAAAATAAAATAAAATACAAGATCAATATTTCATAATATCATTATCCCTTATATTACGCATTTCAGAATGCAGAAGAAACTGTCAATACTAGCATTATGAATCCAAAAACAAACATGCAGAAAACCTGAAGTTATAGACAGAACACAAAGCAGTTTCCTGTATTAAAAAACACAGCAAAATAACACTCCACTGGCGCTATTACTAGGAGATAAATTTATGCCAACATTGTGGCTTTTCCATATGTCGGTTAAGCAGGCAGAAGTTGTTGGTGAAAACTTAGGGAGTACTTTACAGAAAGTAGGGGAAAAAAAAAAAAACAAAACAAAAAAGGACACACACCCCCCCCACCTAACATATGCCAAATCCTTTTCAGAATACATAATACCGCTCTGTAATATTACATCATACTTTGAGTGTATTTCTGAAGTATTAAATGTTCAGAAATGTATGTAAAAAGAATAATTGGGAGCTTCAGTGCCTATGTGTAACATTCAAATGCATGTTACAAGCAAGAGGTATTTATTTTAAAAGCACAGCTTTACTGCTGTGAAGGTGTTAGCCCATTCATTAGCATCAGCCACCAAGTTCTGATTTCACGTGTCATCATCATGATCAAACAGTTATGCAGTCCCTTCCCACAATTATATCCAGACACTACCCGCTGTACTTCTATTTTTACAAAACTACGTTCTGTTATTTCAAGACACTGCAGCTAAAAGCATGTCTAGACAGAATAATGTGGATTCTACTTCCACTGGGTGAATCAACGCATTCTCAACTCTTAAAATGTAGCTACCATATGATAGACTTTGGTGGTAGTCACAGCTGCTCACAAAACAGCTAGAGTGAGAAGTGATCAGTCAGAAGCCGGTTTGTCATTTGGTTTGAAGGACATGATAACGTCTTCCTTTGGATTTGCACTGATCTCCCAGCACAGTGTGGAAAGACAACATGTTGTCTGTGGGGCCAGTTTTTAGAAAAAGATGTAAACCAGCACGTTGGTTTCATTTCATGACCCATTTTACACCAGAGGCAGCAGTGACTCCAGTACTATTGCCAAGCTCCCACTGGGGTGCCTACAGCCCCCTCACCTACAAATTCCTCTTGCAGCATAAAATGCTTCCTAACTTCCCCTGCCAACCTGTTCACCCAGCTCTGTGCTACAAGGCTGCAGCAGCAAACCCCCAGATTCTTTTTATAGTGTATTCCTTAATTTCCTGACTGATTAAACGCCTTCCATGAGCATAAGGTATTAGCACCATCAATCAAACCATGCGGTGCTGCCTGACCCGGCCCCAAAACTGGCATCATCTTGGAAATGAATGGAAGGCTTTAACACCCAATCACTTTACTAAACAGATATAATTTAAAGATACTGTAATTATTGCCAGGGTAAGCCCCAAGATGAAAGGGAAAAATTCTGACTTGGAGTCACACAAAGCTGAAGTTTCTCAGTGTTTTAATTAATCAGAAAGTTCATTAATACTGATACTGTTTCATCCACAGACATGCTTCAAATTCTAATGAATACTTCTCTTCAGCTGATCAAACTGAAAGGCACCACATTCAGTCACTCATACAGACACAACAAACTAGCTTTCACATCTCTGGAAAGTTGAGTTTAACTTTGCACGGGTTCCAAAATTACATATCGGCTTTTCTCTTAGGCAAATAAGGCTTACTGTTATTTCTGAACTCGCTGCCCAGTTACCATTGCATTTAACAGAGATCTCAAAGACATTAAGTTCCTGCAGGTTTGGTGGAATTCCACAACTGGACAGACACACTGAAGGAGGATGGACAGGGAGAACTCAAAAGCTTTGACACCACTGATGGGGGTCAATGGGAAAACCCTACTGGGGATATCCCCCTACAGACAAACACCCCATCTGCTCAGCTGATCAGTAAGCACACATTTCCTGGCCAGTAAGTGCATGTACAGAGTAACCAAAAGACAGGGTGGCTTTTGGCCAACCAAGAAACCCAAGAACACAGAATGTACTGCAACAGGGAGCTTACAGATTTGGGAGGAGGTGGAAGAAACTACTGGTCCTGTAGGAAGTCAGGATAGAGGTGAAAATAGGAGTGAGTATGTGGGAAAGGCAGATAGGGACAGCACCTACAGCATTACAGGTAGGGTCTCGTGCAGGATGTAACTGGGAGCTGATGTTGAGGCAGTGGGTAGTTTAGAGGACTCAGGATAAAGGAAAGAGGATTAAGATGCTCCTCTAGCCACAGAACTCCTTATTGTAGCCCTTGCTCCCCCAGGCTGTCCACCAGACATTCCCTAATTGCTGCTAAGACTAAGTGGTTTCAATCCAAATCCAAGCCTATGCCTGTGCTATCCCAGACAGTAAAGACTGTCAGAATAGCTGCATGGAGCACACAGCTGAAACAGCTAATGGAAACAAAATAATCACAGGCTTTATCCTCATTATCAAGAATATCACACAACATTTAGCCAACCAATTGAGACATGCTGTCTTTCATTTTGATGATGCAATCAGCTCTATGCTGTTGATCCATGGACTATGTAGGGACCTGCTGATAACAGTGATGCTCTGCAAAAGCAGAAATGTCTATCCATATGGAGCTCATTGCAAGAATGAGCCTCTCTTTATGCTCCTAGTTGGATTTCTCACTTAACCTCATTATATGTTACTGAACATTTGCAGGGATCAAATATTCTGAAACACAGAGCCAATTCCATTTTACTGCTCTCCACAGCATTTTTACCATTCCACCGAAGAGGTTCCAGAAATATAAGTATAAAGGGCATTTACTTCCTGCTAAA
>VXAL01003785.1:79904-134869 GCA_013399475.1 Chauna torquata | reverse complement strand
TTGTATATTTAATTCAGTTTTTCCGAGCATTTGTCCTCTGCCTGAGATCCTTTGCTGTTATTCTAAGCACCCAGTCAAAAAGGTAAAGCAATCATTTAAGTGGTGATATGATGGAGTTCTACCAAAAAGTTCGTGACAAAACTGCCTGTATCCTCTAAACAATTGTTGTCTAAATTCCCAGGAAAAAAAAGGCAAGTTTAATCTCGTGTTTAGAACTGGATATTGTTGTCTAGTATGCACACACTAAAGAGTACAGGGCTATAGAGAAACCAAGCAATAGGGATGGGAATTCTTAACATTTCGGGCTGCTGGGCCCTTTTCATTTCCCAGGTCAGGTCCATTTGAAGTATGTGACAGTCCTGACACTGAAGGGAAACAGTTCTGGTGAAACAGGGAAGACAAGAGCTCGTTCTACTCCATGCAGAGTGCCTCTGACTCCCTTCTCTTGGAGCTGAGGCTTTTGAACTCTGGGCGTTACTTGATTGCTTCTTGATCTTGAGGCATTCCTTACCACTCTAGCCACCTCTGCTGGCTATTCCAGCTATTCAGAATTTGACCTGTGTTTTTTGTTGTTTTTGTTTTGTTTTGGTTTGGTTTTGGTTGTTTGTTTGTTTTTCCCATTGATTCCCAAGGCCAGGTCTTGGTACCCGTTAAAACCAAGCCTTCATCAAATGCACTGCCATGAAAACCTCCCCCTTCAAACTCCCAGTAATATTTTAAGGTAATCTGTATCTCAAAACCTGTGGTTTTTTTTTGTTTGTTTGTTTTGTTTTGTTTTGTTTTGTTTTTGTGATATAGGAGGGCATATTCAGTCTGCAAAGATAAAAGCAACACTGAGGGAATATTTTAATAAATGTAGTAAAGAATACATCTATACCATGAATAGTTTGCTACAAGTATATATGTGGTCTATACCTCAAATAAAGGTTTGATATATAATTACCTAAGGCTGACAAAGACAACCAAGGAGAAGTGAAGTTTCCAGCTTAAAATCAGCGTCAGAGGTAAACAACAATACAACGACATCAGGAAGAGAACCAATGTCTCCTGATAGCCAAGACGGAGCCTACCTGTAATAGCTCTTTTTTTTAAATTGTTGTTATTGTTGTTGTTTGTTTGTTTGTTTGTTTTAGGAAAAAATAATGCTTGGTTAAGCTAATTCTTTGGCTTCCTCCGTTTGATGTATAATTGACTGAATATTGAATAAGCATTTTGTATGATACATAAAATTAGCTGAAGAGGGCAGGAAAACATTCTGAGTACAAATGAGCTTTCATCTGTGACTGAAGATCCTATTGTATGTAACTCAAAAGGAAAATAAACAGAATTGTCCATGCCCAACCTGCCTTTCCTTCCACAGAAATCAATAACAACAATAATAATAATAATAATAATAATAATAATAATAATAATAAAGCTCAGAAGTCCTGCTCTCACTATTAAGTTGACATTTTGAAACATGCAAAAACATGGAGTGAAACGTAAATTCTAGTGAATTGTACCAGAGGCAAGTGCCTCAAATAGTATGATTCTAAAACTGCACATCAAATTAAAAATAAATTTGGGTGAAGGGTAAGTAAAAGAGCTGTAAATAAGCATGTGTGCGCAAAAACATTAGCACATCATGAGCGTAGCTGGGTAGAGTAGGGGGTGTAAATGTGTTGAGGATGATTTGGTTCAAGGTCACAAGTTCTTGGCTACAAAGAACATGCAATGCAGTATTTCAATGTTGTGAAAAGAAAGTTGTGTGTCATTCAGTTAAACTCCTGCTGTGAACACCAATAAAGAGATGATGTTTTCAGGCTCTGCAAAAGTCCCATTTAGCAATGGTGGTTTTATTCAACAGCATTAGGAGCACTGTGCTCTCAAAAAATTCAGAAAATGAAGGGTAAGAGCTCCACCACAGAAACAGCAAAACATATGTACGTCTTCTGAAGGAAATGCCAAGGAAGAATGAAGTATTGGATGGAAGGACCTGCTAACAACCAACCCTTTATATCAAAGCTCATCCAGAAAAGAAAATGGAAATGTCTGGCACAAATGTGAAGGATGAAGTCAAAGCAAATCTCTTTGCGGCTGAGGAAATTTGCTAATGACTGACCAAGATTAACCCTCCAAACCAACAATGCGTATTAGAATTAGGGCAAAATGTGGCACAAAGCAAATAAGATTGTTCACCAGCCTTTCCTGGTCCTGTGAGCTACCTCTGACAATGTGTTAAACACTCAAATTCAAAAAAAACACATGAATTAAGTGAAATTTATCTTCTTTCATCCCTAATTGGGAGCAGCAGCAAGTGGGAAGGGCAGCAGAATTTCAGACATCCTATACCATAGACCAGCCTGGTTGGAAAGAGGCAGTGACTGAGAAGGATGTGTTCATGTGAACATGTGAGAAACTACCCATATACACATCTATGAGTGTCTGTGTGTGCTTGTGTACTGCTACTTGCATACATATAGCCTTGGGAAAGCCAGAAACCTTTTATAACTGGCTGGATATGAAGCCCGTTTTCTCTCTCCACTGGTGTAGAAGAAGAAATCATTTCTGTGGTCATTAGAAAGCTGCAGATAATTTTCTTAAAACATTTTTCCACATCTGGGGGCCTATTTTCCTCTCCATAGGCTGCTTAACTCTTATTAATATCAATGGGGGTTATGCACATGTGGAGAATAAATTAGATTCTTCATTGTTTCCTTCTGATAAAATTAAATGTTCTTTCCACATGTTAAAATTAGCTCACGTACTGTTGTTCTCATAGCATTGGAAATAGAGAACTTTAGTCACTAAGTGAGTCTTAAATTATTTTGCCTCCTCATAAAACACCTTACCCTACTTCTAGAATCAGAAACTAGTTGTCAAAAGCTTCAGTCAGAGCTTGAGTGGATAGCTGAGCATCAGTTTTTGTGTGGTTTTATTTCATCCTTAGGCTGGACGGAAAACATTTTCACCGAGTATGGTGTATTATACAAACTAGATCTGTGAGTAACAGTTGCTTCATACTAATCCAGTCAAATTTTTCTCAATCAGTTCTTATTTCCTTTTTTTTTTCTTATTTACAAGCATCAGAACACAAATGCTTCTGTCACAGCCTGTATCAGGACTGTCTTAACTCATTTTCCTCTGACACCTGTAAGTAAAAAATGCTAAATGAATTTTCACTGACAAGACTCTGTGCTGTACTTTAATACCATCATTATATGAGGAATCATTATTGTCCATGATTTGGTATATGTAAGACACTGGGATGGATTTTAGAGTCTTTGAAGTTTTTTTTTAAATTTTCTTTTTTCTTTCTTTCTTTTTTTTTTTTTTTTTGTAGGACAAATACTTATATTTGTAGCAGACCTATTAATATTTATTCTTGACATTGCATCAAAGAAATAGCAACAGAGATTATTCAGTGGACCTTTTGACATTTTTAGAATATGGAATGCTGAACATTAACATTCAACTCAGTTGTAAATGCAGTTCCCTGAGGGATGATGACATCAAATAAATTGGACTATCTTCTTAGAAATTGCACTCCCTATGGATCACACAGTAGCAGAGAATGATTAAGCATTATAACTTCCTAGGACACAACTGGAAATGCAGCTGCTGCTGCAAATGGAAGAAGAATAGTGTGTTGGTAATGTCTGCTTACCTGTCCTAGAAGCGGTGGAAGATGGGTGAATGCCCACAACATGAGAAACTGGAGAATACTATAATATTAGAAAACTCTTGTTGTAGATGTGCTCTTGGAAAAATACGTTGACAAAAGCCTATTGGATAAAATCTGTGTGAATTCATCTTTAACCTACAGCTAAGAAGACTGAAGAAGCCAGAAGAACTTGTACCTGTACAATAGATGGAATCAAGAAATGGGAGTCAGTGAGGTTACTATACCCAGGAACCAAGCCAGTATTTTCAGAGAAAAACTGATAATCCAATTATCAGAGAAGAACTGGTATCATAGCAATAAATGAATTTACCAAAATCCAGAATCAGCATTTTTTTAGTGTTATTTCTTTTAGTGTTAACATGAACAGTAATTTTACACTGCAATTCATAAACTATTTAAACTTTGATTTTTCTCAAAGCTACAGTTAGCTATCCCAAGCTGTAGGAATTTTTCTTGTTCTAAACTCAATTTCCCTCAGAATGTCTTTATGACCTTGAAACAAGACACAATCTATTTGATGTCTAGTTAGTTGTACTTATTTTTCAGAACTTACTTCTGTTTTTCTGTCTACTAGCAATAATTTCTCTCCATATATGTTGAAAAGTCAAAACTATAGTTTGTGGATAAGCAGATATGAAAAACTGATTTTATTTATTTATTTATTTTTGCTTCTTGTTTTGAATTCTGACTATCTTTCAGGCTTAACTGGAGTTCAACATACCTTCTGGGTCCTTGGATGCTCTTATTTGTGAGAATGTGACTAAGAAGACTTGCTATTAACTAGTTAAGTCACCCCATAGAGGGTGGAATGCACAATATCAAGACATCTACGTTTAGGCACCTAGATGCTTTAGTGACTTAGATCTCATTATAGTAAATCAAGATTTCGTCAATATCATCAATAGAGCTTAAAGAGCCATTCAGCTGACCAGGTTATAGGTATCTATTTTAGAGTGAGGAGCCAATTCTGTTCTGCGGGAACTGAATCCCATCGGGAAATGAGTCCCATCTAGAGTTTCCATAAATTGGATGTTCTTCTAAATCTTTCACCTTATTAGACTCCAACTTTGTAGTCCAGAGAGATTACATCTGCTTTATTGATTTTTGTCCACTTGGTTTTCAGGGATTAGAATGAGGGATTTTTTTTACCAGGCCAATCTATTCTCATTACCAATCACACATCTTGTTTCATGCAATTACCCTGTGATAGTTTCAGTATCGCAGAGGTAAGATCTGTTCCGTGTAGTCTTATTTTCCCTATTTGAACCTTTTGCACACTTGAGAATAATCCTAATCTATTTAAATCTGTGTATTTAAGGATTTGTGTTACTCACAGTGAAATGGGATCCTGCGGTGCCTGAGATCATTAGACTTGAGGAAGTAGGACTGTCTTGCCCAGTGTATTGGGTTTACTTGGTAAAGGTTTGGTAGCAGGGGGGCCACTGGGGTGGCTTCTGTGAAAACAGCCCAGAAGCTGCCCCATGTCAGATAAGAACCAACTCCAGCCGGCTCCAAAAGGGACCCACTGCTGGGGTTTTAGTTTCTCACTGCTCTAGTCCACTAGTGACAGTAATAAATTATATTAATCTCCCCATGTTGAGTCTGTTTTGCCCATGACAGTAACTGGTGAGCAACCTTCTTGTCCTCATCTCAGTCATTGAGCCCTTGTCCATCGTATTTTCTCCCCCTCTTCCTTTGAGGAGGGGAAGTAAGAGAGTGGTCGTGGTGGAGTTCAGCTGCCCAGCAGGGTAAAACCACCACAGCCAGTTGAATGCCATTGCAATGTAGACATTGCCAATGACTTTCTAAGGCACTCTCCAGGTTTTGTGAAGCTCGCTGGGTCAGAGTTCTCTTGCCTAGATACGTGTGGTGAGAGAAGACACCTTTCTCCACTTTTGTTCTGGCCACACCTTGTTCTTGTCCTGGCTCACAGTTATTTTTTTCCCAACATCAAAAGTGAAAGAACAAATTAATGAATCTTAAGTTTTTCTTTAAAGAAAACCTTTCTAACATTTTTAATATTCAAAGCAAAATAGAATCCAAATGAATCCTTCCATCCAAAATTGTACTGGAATTAGCTTTACAGATAAATCCCAGAATGCAAATCCATTACTGTCTAAAGGGGGGAGTATTGTCTCAGTCTCTCCTGAAAAAAAAAACCTGCAAATGAGTTTGCCATAAAGATATGTTGGAACAAGTCTAGAAGCCAACACACCAGTTAAGCTGGTGCTAGAGTTGTGTCTCTCGGTTAATGTCACTGTCTTGAGATACTTTTCAGGAAAGAATCCTAGAATTTGTAGAAAATCAATGGTTTTAAAATAAGCAACTCATTCATAAGGCCTTTCCTGTTAAAGATGGTCTACTGTCCAAAATGAAATCTTAATTTTCTTAAAGGGAAGTGGGTACAAGCTCAGGGAAGGCAATGAGAGCTTTCCTCTGGAGTTGAAGCTGTTCTGCCAGCCTGTTCTACGCTCTAAGACTGAACACGTGTTGGTACCTTGCAAGCACCTGACTTAGTCATTGCTTATCTATTGTTTGGAACTGTCACTATCCTTTAGGATATTTTTTGCAAGGTGCTAACAAACAACCCCACTTGTAGCTGCAGCCCCTATAAGCAACTGTCTATGTACTTTTCTGATCTTTTAAATGAGGAAACTTTTCAAACAGTTTAACAAGTAAAAACATGATATCATCATTTGTCCATGAGAGGTGAATTATTTAGTTATTGAAACCTTCATTCAAAACTAGTTAGGAGATTTTGCTGCAAACATATGCAATAATTTCATTGCTTAAGACTTTCAAGTTTATGCTGAGGACACAAAGCTGTGCAGTTGTGTTTATGAACAATTTTTTTGCTGTTGTGACTTCCCCATTCAAGAAGATCAATGGACCACGTGTGCTGATAGTGGCCACTAGGAGTGATTTATTTATTAATTATTTTAGTCTGTTCTGAAGTCATCAAGAGCTGTTGTCAGGTCAAGTGGAAGAGTAAATGATGCTGAAGTATTCAGCATCAGTATTATACTGAAAGATTACTTTCTTAACTTTGTTATGGCTAATAAAATTCTAATTTGTAAGTCTCAGTTCCCTACAGTTGATATGCATGGGACTAATATGGAATTCCTCTAGCTAAAGCTGTGCAAAGGAGAGGCCGATGGGCAAAGTACATTATGCAGGAGAGGATCAGCAGTTTTATTTTTGTCAATTGAAGTTAATCTATACTCCCCCTCTGTCCACCAGGTATGCTTAGATTTATAACCAAATCTTGAATGTGAACTCTGTTCTCCTAAAAAATGATAAATTACTGTAAGGGCAGTTAAAACATTTTCAGAGATGATATTGCCCTTCTGATTATTGAGCATGTGTTGAAACCTGAGGTTTCCACCTTCTGAATATATTAATTGCTATCAGTGATGCTATAAACTTTTCTAGCCTATTCCACAACAAAATTCCTTCTAAATGAAGTACTCTCAATATCGGAGGAAAGTTTGAAGATCAAATGTAAGTGCCTTGAACTTCTTGATGCTTATCGTATTCATTAAAACGTGCAAAATGCATTTTCAATAAAATAAAATACAGCTTCTCGCTATGACAGTGTTTGCATATGGTATAATGCATGCCTATGAATTATTTCTGCAGATGGATTGTAATAAACATTATCTTGACTATTTTGTGTTATGACTAAATTATCGTTATTCTACAAACTCAATACACAACTTCTGTAAGCTGTAGCGCAGCTGTAAACAGCCAATTCACTGCTGCCTTTTAGTCAAGTCTTAACCACAAGGTCCTTCCTTAATTACAGTAGTTCATTTACAGGGACAAACATGTATGATGAAACTTCATATTCTGCTTTTACCTAAAGGAAATAAATTGTTTTTGAGCGCAAAGTCAGACTTCCTGGCTGTGGATTTAACTATGTACAAATTTAGTTTCTGTAAGCTGGATTCTCTGTGTTATTTAGGACAGTGCGTGGAAGTGAATGGAATAGCATTGATGCCAGAGCTGTGAATTGATGGCAGGGGAACATGCTTATCCATTTTTTGCTGTGCCAGATCCGCTCTGAACTGAACTTTCATTTTAAAAGTTAATAGTCTGTCATTCACATGGAAAACCGAGGACTTCTCTGTGAGCTTATTTTTTGTAGATGAAAGATACAGAAAATCTGAACTTCCTTAAACCAGTAAGACCTCTGCCTTTAGTTATTTCCTGAGAAACAACTTCAAGACAAATAAGAAGTGTCTTGGCTTGGTCTTATCTTGAGATATGCTGTAAAGTTAGAACAGCCTTGGATGCCAAATTCTTACCCTCTTCACCTTCATAGAAGAGCTCATGAGAAGTGTCACCCACCCCAAGGCTGTTTTCCCATCCCCTCCATATAGCAACATAAAAACAACAATGAAAACAACTGTCTTTAAGTATAAAGTTTTGGGAATACAAAGGGTTGTGTGGTCACTTTGGACAGATGATGATGGCCCTTTTACCTACTATCTTAATAGGTACTTTGTTTTTCACTTATCTGAAAGACCTAGGCTAGAGCAATTTTATCTTTTTCCTAAACTGTAGCTTGCTGCCGACCAAAGCTTCAAAGCATTTACACTTTACTTAATGCTGTAGGAAACATCCAAATATTTTTCCAAAAGTCATTTAAAAGATCCATCTATAATGATCATCTGGCACCTCCACTCCTAGGTGTGGAAACGTGAATATTAACAGTTCAGTCTTTTTGGATCACATTATCAAAAAACTTGGCTGCTTTTGCTTAATTGGGGTGAAATTTCTGATGACTTAAAGGGACACTGCCAAAACAAAAAATTGCCGTAGCTGGGAATGATGACAAATCACCACGAGATGCACCTTCCTTTACACCTGAGCCTGTCCGACCTGATTAACAACTCTAGACTGCAAGCGTTTTACCAGCAAGGAAGAGACTGGGGAGATGGGGATGACATTGGTCAGGGGACTGACCTGTTTGCTTCGTGCAAAACCTTAAATGAGGCTAGCAGGGTAGGACAAAACTATTCTTTGCCAAAAAAGAGGTGGAGACTGTGTCATCCCCAGCCGTGCTGACTGATGTATTATTCCTCTGTCAACATCTCAGAGCTGGCAATGGGTAAGCTCATTTACCTATGGAAGGAGTAGCAGAATTTGGTTTAGCAGTTGTGTTTAAAATTAAAGGAAGTACTTTGTTCCCGTGACCTCAAAGAGCATAAAATCTGTGTGCTTCCTTTTCATGCCAAGGTGGGGAAACCAACAATTGTGAAAGGAAGTCATGTTCCGTCACACCTTTCCTGCCTGTTTTCTGAAAGCAGATCTTCCACCCTGCTGGATACAGCCCACCAGCTTTTATTTTCATTGGTTTCTCCTANGGGGGGCGGGGGGGGTCCTCTGCATGCTGTTACTCCTTTCACACAATTTCCTGTGACTTGCTCCTGCTATGTTGTGGAAACAGCGATGGCACCAGACTGGCACATACTGGTGTGCTGCAGTAGCACTTCCAAGAGGCTTGATGGCACGTCCCACAGGCAGTCTGCTTGGGGTTATTTTGCTTGTGTTTGTGCTTCTCAGAAATGCGTGTCAGCCACAGATAGAGGAAGGCACACAATCCCTGTGAGTGCAAGGGCTGTGGCTGGCGTTCTCTGATGCCAAGGAATTTGCTGCTGAGTGCTGCTGCGGAGGCAGGGTGCTGTGACCTCACGGTGGGGTGTAAAGCCTTCATGTAAACTGAGCGAATCTGTGCCGTGCTTGTCACTCTCTCTCCCTTCTCTAGAAGAATTAATATGCTTACTGGATGGCTACAATAGAGCTTACCAAGCAACACATGAACAACATGCTGTCAAAAGATCTAGCTGACATATTAGACACACCTTTTACCCATGTCAGTAAGATTATCTTTAGCCAGACTGAACCAAAAGCTCCCATTTTGAAGTAAATTCCATTTGTTTCCCTGACTTCGCATCAGAGACTTAACTTCATAAAAAGTTAACAACTTCAGCGGAAACATCTTGCTGCATCTTTTATCCCCAAGTCAAAAAGCAGCAGCAGTGTCAAATGGACTAAAAGGAATCAGCTCGCGAATTTGCATTTTTCCAGCAAGGTACTGCCCCTAATTGCTCTTTTGGTTCATTCATTCCCTCTTCAGTGTGCTGCTGTGGTTTCGGCAAGTGCTTCTGCAGACACTTGCCTCTGGGATAGTGGTGCAAGGCCCACGTGTGACCCTCCCAGCCACCCGAGCCTCCAAGAAGCAAAGGCCATGAAACAAAACCACTCCAGGCTTTGGGGAGTGCTATGTCCAGGAGGATGCAGGGTCAGTGTTTAGCTGAGTGAAATACAGCGGCTGTATTGCGCCATATGAGATGAAATCAAGAAATGCAAGAAGTGAATCACTGGTATTGGATATAGGAAGCAGCCCTGGGCCGCCCTGGTTGTCTAGTCACTAATCTGTGTTTTCAAACCTAAGCCTTCCTGCTAACTGTTTCCTTCTTTAAATCCATTTTAAATCTCCCAGTGACAGGCAGTCTGTTCACTGAAGGTCGGCTGGTTTTATCTGAGTGGAACAAATGTGATTCTCATACTGTTGCAAAAGCACAGTTTAGCATTATTTTCTGTTCCATCTCCTTTGTTTGCAGAAGACTACAAGTAGCACAGCCTTGCTGCATAGCTGCGCAAGGGGTGTTTGAACAGCCTTCTGCTCACCTGCTTTTCATCAGGTATGACAGTGCTGAACTGGGGATGAATGTAATAAATGCTTAGAAGAACCAAAATAAGCACTGGACACACATACATGCAGTTTAAAAGTAAACCTTTGGGAAACTCATACAGGAAGAATGACTGAGTGCTGGCAACCGCACTGGAGGAGTGACTAACACTAACTGAAGTCAGCATAATGAATGAATTTTGCATTGCCAGCATAAGGCAGCCAAGCTGCCAGTTTGGTCTTTCTGACAGATAAATTGTGGCGAAAAGCAATAGCCAGATCTTGATGTGCAGCTGAGTAATGCCGTACGTGGCTCTCAGTGTGTGCTCCAGGTGACGGGAAGCGCAGCCTTGCTGGGTCTTCTGCTCCCAGTCCTGCATGCCTGGATGTGATGGGCTTGGGGAGGGAAAGGTGCTCAGAGAGCTCTGGAGAGCTAGGATCCTGCCCTTCCCACATTCCTATATTAAGTATTTGGCTCTATCATATTCAGTGTATTTTTACATGGATGTCAAAAGAGAAACCAGACTTTTTACTGCTCTCTTGAACTTTCTTGAGCATCTGTAAAGAAATTCATTTTACAAGGAATTATTTTTGCAAAAAAGTGTACCTTTAACCTTTCCTTCACCTGTGACATTATTAGCTTTCTGTGATGATGTGAAAGTAAGTAATTTGGTTCAAAAAACAAACAAACAAAAACAACAAAAAACCCTGTCTCATGTAAGATTGTGTTATGAGATTATAATAACTGACATTAAGTTGTCTAAATCAGCTTATCTTTTGTTAGCATTCATCTGTATCACCTGCATGCTGCTACTCCTGGAAAGAGGCAAAAATGTGAACTAATGGTTCTGCAGCATAGCTGTGGGCTCATGCTGTCTTACTAATCATACTTAACCAGAGTAGTATGTCTCTGGACCTCAGTCAGGAGGAACCCAGCAGAGCAAGTTGCTTTTGCTGTCAAATTCTTTTAATATCAATTAATTAGCCAAAGGACATTAATTTTCAAAAGCAGGCTTCCAAGGAAGTGATGGTTCAGCAAAACCTGTCTGAGCACAGTAAGAAGCTTGGTCAGGAAGCAGGTGTCTTAAGCAGGTGTAACTGAAGTCCCAAGAGATTGATTCTGAGCCTCATTTTCTTGCTGCTGTGCTATTGAAGTCCTAGCACAAGGATTTGCTCCTAAGCATCTCCTCTCTATGGTCTGTGCAGGGCAATTAACATTAAGCCAATGATAAAGAATATGACTGACTTGCATGAAATATCTTTGCAGAACAATCTGTGCAATGGTCATGTCGGGAAACCAGGATGTGTTGGAAAGTTAAATTGTAATGACTTGTGCTTGGTGAATGGACCGCTTGTTATTGATTCCTGCCTTGTAAAGAAGTCAGGGAGTGAGCAATGCTTATTGAACAGTTAGTATCATCTTCAGATGAGTCACTTCCACTAATCCAGAGGCAGGAGCAAACTGAAGCTTCTTCTCAGATTTTAGCAATGTTGCGATTCAACTACTTTTTCTGCTGCAATGCTCTTCTTTAAGGTTAAAAAAATGGAAAGATAGATGAAGAGAACAGCTTAAGCTCATCCTGTTCTTATGGTTGAGAAATATCTTTAGGTGTAACCACCAAGTTTCTTGTTACAGCCTTTACAGTCCAAATTAATACTGCAATAGGTTATGAAACACAGATCAGCTCTGTTCCAACAACTGCTGAGCCCAAATTAATCCAGTGATTAACCAAGGTCTCTGCCTAACCTGTCTGGGTCTATAGCGCAATCTATAAAGAACAGTGTGAGAGAAGCAGCTTTGCTTGCAATACTGTTCGTCCTTTGTATGAATGAGGCTCCACCTGTAATATCTTGCAAAATTGTGAAGACTTTCAGTAAACCAGAGTTGTAGATGAGGGAAGAAGTTCCATTTGTTTTCCTTAGGATGCCTCTTTGCTCCATTGAGTGAAGAGAGGAACCTTGAATTTTGTTTTCCCACTTAAGTATTTGCTTGTAGATTATTTAGGGCAGGGAGCGTTTGGTGCTGCCTGCTGCAGACATTTTACATGGGCAAGAAAATCAGAATGGATCTCTCCTGGAGAGCAAGAGATACTGGTTTCAGTTTCTGCAAGTGGAAGAATTATTAAAATCTGACACTTTCTTCTGCTGGCTTAGGGTTTTTATCTAATGAGTCATTTAAACAGCACCAGAAACTGTGTGACTCCAGCTCCTTGTTCAGATTGTTTGTCTTGTTTCAGGTCCAAGTGGGTTGAGGCTGGAGGGACTATCCTGTGCCCAAAGACACCGAGCAGCCTTCTTGCTCACCAGAATTGTTCTTTCAGATTTTCATTTCAGCAATAAGAAATACCTTTTCCCCAGGACTCACACAATCTCCAGAAGTTATTGACAGAGCCATATTAATACTATTTTCAGTCTTTTTCCACCTTCCTTCCCATCCTCTCCAACCTCACACAATTTTCTTGGTCCTTTGAATCACTACTCCTGTGTCTGTTTTATCTTAGTCACAGAAGCTGGTCTTTGTTCTGGCACTGCTGTTGCATATTTTATGGCCTGTCTTATAAATGCAATTAAAGCCTTGAATGGTCAAGTTAGTGTGTGGGTGCAAACTTATGAAGTTGGTCAGCTCCTTTATTTTGCAGTGTTTTAGCTCAAACAGCTGTACCTCACCACAAATCTTGCCTTCAAATGAACAGCAGGCCTTATTTTCTATTGCCAGCTCTGTGCACATGTTGTGGAGCTACAGCCATCTGTGGGCTACCTTTTCCCAAATCCTGAGCTGAGAAAATGTTGGATCTTCTACAGGGCCTGGTATCCTATTGTAGTATTATATTGCTAAAATCCTTATAAAAATGTAAATGAACTTAGGAAAAAAATCCTTATTTCTTCTCTGCTGAAAAATATAATGTCAGAAGACCTCAAGGAACAGATATTATTTGTTCTTTATTGGAACAACATCTGAAGCCAAACTTGTTTTTACATGTTTTTCTTTCATTTGCTAGAAGTCCTGAACAGTCAAAAAATCTGTCAGGTTTAGATGAAACTGTGTTTAGAGGTTTTTGTTTTTTTTTTCCTTTACTTTGATGATGTCAAAATAATGGAGCTTATTTCACTGTACTAGGTGATTATTGATTTGAAACCAACATGAATTTGAAAAATATTTTGATGTTAGCTAGTCCATGGAGATTTAGCTGGGAGACTTTTTCTAACTAAAGTCTTCCTCAGTATTCTTCCCACAGCCTCAAGAACCTGAGCACACGCTGGTGGGGCACTGCAGACACAGAAGAAAAAGACCTCTGACCTGAATATCTTGAAGCCTTTGTAGCCTTGCTGGCTTTTTTTTTTTTTTTTTTTCCTCTCTCTCTCTCTATTCACTTTTTTAACATTTTCCATTGTTTGGGAAAGAGTAATGACAGTAGTACATAAAAAATTTTAGAGGTGCTGTTTTTAAAATTCAGAACTAGCTTGTAATACAATGGAAAAGCAGCTTTAGATCCATATCTAAGAGCTGAACAATCCCAGAGTACCAGAGATTCAGGACATAAATGCAAACTCTTCAGCTTGGGCCTCTGTGAAGTTGCAATGTATTTTTTCTGATCTTGCCTTTTAATGAAAACTTGCGTTTATGAAAACTTTCCGCTTCTCCCTCAGTTATGCCAGGAGGGCATGTTATCTGCTTCCTGCCGTAAGTCATCTGAAACTTTCTTTTCCTCTGCTGCATTGCTGTGAAAGTGAGAACAAATTTAAGAAGTGAAAGCAATTTGTTCTGCAGGAGATATTAGATAAAGGGTGCCTAGAGGATTCTTCATACCACGTGAAGATGGGGATAAAACTGAATGACATGATAGACCATTAAGCAAAGCAAAGTAAGCACATCAACAAATTCCTTTCTTGTCTCAGACCTGTGACACATTTTCCTACCTTGGATGGTCAAGTGACGTTGTCTAAGACAATAGCTCTGTTGGTTGGCTGAGCTGGTGCGGGACTTCAGAAGGCAGCAGTGGTCTGTGTTTAAAGAGGTCGAGGACTGCAAGCAATCAAGATGAGGTCTGAGGCAGCTGCACTTGCTTACACCTTCTTTTGAAAATACAACACAGTGAAAACAACTTTATAGACTCCTTGCTCAGGCTTCACTGGGGATATGGAGACCCCTGTCACTGCCAATTTCTGAAGCGGCAGGAATTAAGAACCAAAGCAAGAGATTAAATGAGACTGCAGCAATGCAGCCTATGTACTGCTCATATGGTAACAGCAGAGTTTATTAGCTTTGCTGGTGCTTGAAATATTACTGAATGCACTGCTAAGCAATTCATTTTCAAAGGAATTCTTAGAAACTTGAGACCTCCGCTCTGAAAACTTTCTCAAAATTTGGAAAACAAAATCATGAGAGTTACAATTTGCATTAACCAAAGAGGTTTTTATTTTCATGCTTTCTCATAACAAGTTAATAAGTGCTTAAATTTTCCACATTGCTACTAAATATCTAGCAAAAACACAGAATCCTATGAAATTAGTTCAAGCAACGTGCCTTGTGCCAGAAGAAATAAGACAGTTTGCAAGCTAAATTACCTTCCCCCTCCACCCCCCATTTTACAAGTTCTGTTTTAAGAGAGAAGCGCTTCTGTTCCCGTTCTGGACCCTGGCTCAGGTGTGTGCTGCTGCATTTGTGCTCAGTTAGAGCTGGGCCATGTAAGGAGGACTTACGCAGTGGTCTGGAGATGTGCCTGATGGAGAGGACAGGGCCTGAACCACACTTGCCCTGGGGAGGTTTCAGCTGGATCCCAAAAGCTCACTACAACTCATACATCTCCAGCACTGCACACTGGGCCAGGTGTCCCAGAGACTGGTGCAGGAACCAAAGTCTTTTTGGCACTTACACTCATTTGGATGGTGATGGTGCAAATTTTTCCCTATTTCTTTACAGTCTGTCAAGAAATGATCAGGTCCTTTAGGTGTGGGTGCCTGAATGGTAATATTTGCTAAGGGAATGGGATGCATGATATTGAACTAGAATCATAGAATCATAGACTGGTTTGGGTTGGAAGGGACCCTTAAAGATTAGCTAGTTCAACCACGCTGCCACGAACAGGGACACCTTCCGCTAGATCAGGTTTCTCAAAGCCCCATCCAACTTGACCTTGAACACATCCAGGGATGGGGCATCCACAACTTCTCTGGGCAACCTGTTCCAGTGCCTCACGACCTTCACCATGTAAGATTTCTTCCTTGTATCTGATCTCTGCCCATCAATTTATGCCTTGTACTGATGGACTCACTAACCTGCATGGCCTGTGTCTGCCCACCAGCATCCTGTGCAGCTGAACAACCAACTCTTACTGTCTGCTGAAACCAGAGCTTTTCTCACCCAGCCACGCTCTTGTAGTGCAAGGAAGTCCGAATCAGCACTGTCACCTCTGTTAGCAGAATAAATCAGAGCATGTCATGAGGTGAACAATACTATGTACAAAGAAATCCTTTGAATTGTAAATATATCGAATTTTCAGTGTGTGAGTAAAAATAGGTTAATGTCTTGAAAGCTTTAACAAAATAGTGATGTTGTTGGGTGGAGGTCAACCAAAACTGACTTTCTCACAAGTGTTTTGAGCATATATTCCACTCCTTTTAAACACTTGTTTTAATTTCCTCTTTCTTTTGGGGAAGGAAATTAAGTTTCGTTGGTCCCCTCCAAGGAATAAATGTGAAAAGTTATTCTGGTTTCCTTATATCAAGCAAGACCTGAAACAGCAATCCCTTCTCATTCCTCTTGGCCAAGGCAGAGTTATCATGTGAGAGGCTGGAAGAGATAAACCCTACAAAACAAAACAATCCAACCCCAAGCCCCCACACAGCAGTTCTTTTACAGTTCACAACAGAAAGATGACATTTCAGAAGAAAAGCGCTATACCTTAGGCATTGGGTATCAAGGAAGCACACAGAATAGCTCAGAGTTAACATCAGTGTAGCAGAGGCCAGATAACAGCAGCAATCCCTCTGGAGAGGCTCACTTGCACCTTGTGTCCTTTCCCTCTCACCCACAATGTCCTTGCTGGCTGCCTGTTGGCTCCAAACTGCTGCAGGTTGATTTAAGAGGTCCAGAATGATCCCAGATCAGCCTGTGTGCATACATCAAACTTAGATGATGTGTCTCAGAGGGCTTTTTTTTTTTTTTCTGAAAAGCAGATGACAGCATGAAAGAAAAGGTTATTACAACCTTAGATTCCTTTGTACTAATTTCCCATTTCTAATTATCTATTCTCAATGATATTCTGTTCCCCGCAACTCATCTCACACACATCCTTTAGAAAGTTCTATCTTCTGTTTCTTCTTCATCTGCTCTTTTGCTGGGAATTATCCCACCATATTGGCATCATGCCTTCTAGGTCTCATGTATCTTTTCTCTAAAATTGATGGGTGATTGATCCTGTTTTTTAAAGAAAGAGTCATTTTAACTTCCTAAAGCAGGTTTTCGCAGCACACTGTATCCTGTTACATTCTGCTGGGGTAGTGGGGTGATTCATTTAATGATGTGTGATTACAGATTTTCCCTCCTCCTGAGTACTGAAGCCGAATATTTCATCTCAAAAAGGCAGCCTTTTCCAAACTGCTAGCAAAATAAATCCCTTATGAGAAACATATAATGTGTGCAGTCTCCAAGGTTAGAAGGGAAAATAATGAAAAAATAACCAGCTAGTGCAGTTTTATCACATTTATCCCCAAGGATGCTGAGGCACTGCACCAAGTTGGAGAACAGAGCCCAGCAATGACTGAATCTCAGGCAGGTAGTACGAAGCCTTGAAGGGTATTTAGTAGGGAGAAGCCACGACAACAGAAATCCCTCAGCTTCTCGAAGGCGGCTGACTCTGCCTTAGCTGTGCCGTGAAAGATTTGACTAATTTCCTAAGTTTACTCATCTGCATGAGTCACATTCAGGGAGTTGAAAGCGTTGGACATCAAGCTGGTATCTCCAGGGGAAGCTGCATGTCCTCACTGGGATGGAGCAGGCTCTTCCAAGTCTCATGTACTGTGGGCACATCCAGTTTTATCCCCCTATTTGGTATTGCCCATCGCTGCATGGCCTTGCAGTCAGCCGTCATTATTTTGCACAATTAGGTCAGCGTGGAGGAATCTAGAGCTTCTTTGAATTCTGGTTGTGCATGTTGGAACAGGAAGCATTGCGTATCAGTAAGTTTGTGAGACAAGATTAAATGGAAGCAGCTATGTTTCTTAATAAAATAGGTATTTTGATACTACCTGCAGGTGTTTTTTTGTTTCTTTCTTTCTTTGTGTTGTTGTAGTTTTTTGTGTTTTTGTTGTTTTTGTTTTGTTTTGTTTGTTTGTTTGTTTTCCAAGAGGATTTATGCTTTCTAGCTAGCTTGGCCTGCAGGGGGCATCAAAAGAATTCAGTGGACGCTGAGCACAGTTTTGTAACTCTGTCAATAGCGACCCTTAAAAGAAGTATTTCACCATTATACTAAAAAAGCTGAAGAATGCACTTTATTAGAAGAGAGGAATGAAAGTGACATTTCACTGCATCTTTTCTGATTCTTCTGGCAGCTTGATGAAGAAAGAGGCGATTTTAAGGCACATTCATCCTCCACAGTCTTGTTATCAGATAAGAGTTTGAAAGAAGGCCATGGGAAAGAGAACTTCTAAATACTTCAGACACCACTGCAAATAAGATTTAGAAGGTTTTAAAGGTTTCTGGGCAAGCTATTTCAGAAATTCTTGTATTTTCTTTATATTGAAATAGACTGTCTTTAAGCATTGAAGAGTATCATTATCTGGGTGAAACCTTATTTGAAGAGTCTGGTTGCATGTATAAGGGAGAAAACAGCACTGTCAGTCGCACCCACATTTCTTTGCTGTATTATGAGAACAAATATAGTGAATTTGGCTAGGCACAATTGAACAAAATTTAGCCTTTGCTTTCTTCTCCTTTCGTCAGTGTTAGTATTGCCCCATACTTCCTATCACTTCTCACCTTGCTGTTTTATATTGGGGTTTCCTGATCTGGACGTTTTCTTCTGACTGAATAGTGGTCCTGCATCCTAATGGTCACAATAGATAGGATATTGATGCAAATCTTAAATATTCATAATACTTTTAAATATTTTCTCTGTACTTTTCTGCAGCCTGTTAAACTTGCTAGCTATGCAATACTTTTTTGTTTTTTTTGTCTACCTCTAACATAAATCTCAATTATATTTTGCCATAGGTGTCCCTGCAATCTCCTTCTGCCTGCCTTTCCGTGTGCTGCTTGCTTATTTGTTTGGAAAATATTGCGTTTCCTAGTATATAATTTTCAGGAAAGGATGGTGTTATGGATGAGTTACACACATTTACAGCATAGTGTCCAAGATATTTTTAAACAATTTGTTTGTGACAAACGCAAACCTATTTATGGTGCCCTGGATAAAGGCTCACACTTCTTTTTAACTGTAGAAGCAATATAGAAGCTTCTTTTGTTTCTTTCTTAAACAGTTGCAGCCAGACAATGCATCTGTTCCCCTCTGGGTCTGAAGTGAATTGGAAATATTGTCTTTATTTGTGCTGTTTATTGAACATGGCCCATTTGCTGCTAACAAGGATCTCAGCTGCAGCATTTTCTTTGCAATGAACTCTGTAATGTCTGTTCCTGTGTTACATTCATACTTTGAGAACAAATGTTTTCACCAGCATTATCTCCTCTTTGTGTTTTCTTTGTTGTACATGTGTAATCTGTCATAATGTTTCATCTCCCTTGTTGATGTCTCTTGAAAATTGACATTTATCTTCTGATACAGCTGGTATTGGTTGCATTTTGGAACAAGTACCATTGTAAAGGAGACTAACTAAGCTAAGAGAAATTCAGATATCTTATTTTGTCTGTTTTTACTTTTAGCAAAATAACCTGGATTATGCCTTGTTCAGCCTCTTTTTTTTTTAGTTTATTTCCTTGTCATGATTAAACAAAACTGAAGAGTTACCATGAGAGCAAGCAGGTGATACTCTGAGTTGGAATTGTGATGAAAATGCCCCAAAGAATATTGAAGTGGAGTTATGTAGGCAACCTAGACATGGAAACTGTAACTTTTAGGTCCTTCACTTGACAATTACATTCTTTTAAAAGGCAGTTATTTTTAACTCCTTGTCCATGTGGCATAGCTTCTTCTGATGCTTCTTTCCATCCCCAAGTCTGACCTTCTGCTCTGTCTTTCCCCTTCCTTCTCTTTCTATGCTAGTCCTGTCTCTTCCCATACTTTTTATTTTCCTCCCCCTTTTTCCAGCTGCCAGCATAATTTTTTTCCTCAGCCAGCCGATGCTTCCAGAACTGCTATCTGAAAATTTTCCCCTACTGTCTCATATCAGCATGCTCTGGGTTCCTCTCATACGCTTTGCTCTGCCACCTCCACCTTCTCCTGCAGCACAGTTCCTTGTCCAGTCTTTCCCCCTTTCCGCTTGCTACCTTCTTCCCAAGCTCTCTGTCCTGCAATTTCTCCTCCAGTTGTAGCATTCTCTATCCCAAGACACTTCCATAACCTGCCTTTGTGGGTAGGGGGACCACTTCTACCACCCTCATCTCAACCACTCCATCCACCTTCCCATCTTCTCCCATCCTCATCCCTTTCCTTATAGGCTTCATCTCCTGTGGTACACTGTGGATAGACTAACCATTCTGCCAAAGTACTTGCTTCAAAGTCCAGAAACACATGACCAGTTTAAAGGGAATATCCCTGGGATGCTTTAAGATGACTCTTGAAAATGATAACAAGTAAAGCTGAAATTTTTCTCCCCTAAATTTTCTTGGGTCAGAACTCTGGCATGGAAAATTTCAACTTGACATGGGTGAAATTGGGCAAATGGAAACAGGCCTTACAATGGAAAGGGTCCAGCACTTATAATACAGAACATACTGGGAAAATACAGTTAGCTGCCATGTCTCTTGTGCACATTTTCTGTGGCCATATTCATATTATAACACTGGTACTGTAACCCTGGCATTATAGCTATTTCTAACATACCACTGAAATTAGTGGCACATATAGGGGAATTTAGGGAAACATCTAGCTTTTGGGGATGGCAGTAAATATCTACTATATTGTGTGTATTAGTATTTTTATAACAAACCATTTATTGAAAAAGAGACAGGGCTGACAAAAAGTCTGTTAGCAGTGAATAAGCAAGTGTCCCTGTACATCCAGGTTTTTCATACTTTTCAAGGATAATCCTGCAAGTGCAAACACTAAATACATATTTCCTCCTTCATACCTGAAAGCAAATGGTCTATACTTGCCAACTACCTTTTAGTAATAGGCTCTTAAGACACAAAGAAGCTTTTGGAGACAGGGAGCTTTCTGAACTGTGTGTGTACACAGGGAAAAGAGCAGTTGCATATACTTTTGCATCTATGAAAGTGCACATCTATTTATAACCACCTTTTTTTGAGCACCTCTTTGGTAAATGAGCAACTTCACTTTAACGTGCACTTTCTTCCTGACTAAAGGAAATGATAAAAACAATTTCCATCCTGTGCTGTGCAAGTCTGCACCTCTGGAAGGCTCCCTTATTTCCTGGAGTGTGGTGAGCACAGTGGGTGAGGGGCAAACAGAAACTCACAAGTGAAGAACAATGGCAGCTGAAAAGCAGTTTGGGTTTTTCTTTCCGATTTTTTAAAAAAGGGCTAATAAAATGGTGCATGGAGTCCCTTTTTCTTGGGATTGTTTGGAATACCAAATGAGAAAGTGTGTCTTGGCTCCATAAAATCTCGTGGCCCTAAGTATAACTTATTTATTTAATTTCAAGAAACAACATGCTGGGAAAGTAGGCAAAACCCCACAGGTAGTGTCAGTGATGAAGAACGAGGGGCAGACATCTTCTTCATGTATCCTAGATTTTGTGTTTTTGTTAGGTTGGGTTTAGCTTTAGTTATAGCAATGCAACAGGATATGTAGTAAGTGAAGGTGATGTGGGAAGAGTTTAAACCAGTTTAATGCTGTTTCCTTGATAATATTATTTTTCTTTTTTTGACCACTTGGATACCCAGAAGTTGGTATCACTGACATCTCCAGGGTAACTTCTAAAATCTTTTTAGTTCAACTAATCTTTCTCTTTTGCATTTTAAAGAAATTTATGTGAAAAGGAGCTATGAAGAAGTTACTGTTTTTAGTGATAATCATTGGTGTTCAGAAATCTCTCTGGGGCACCAAATTGCCTGTAATACCTGAAGAAAGAAAAATCAGAAATAGAAAACTTATGGGAAAAATAATGGTGGATAGTTAAATAATGATTCAAAACGGTAAAAAAAATCTCATGCCTCATAATTCATCCTTGTAATTCCTGGTTCTCACAGACAAGAATTAAACCAGATTAACTCTAGCAAAAATTGTTTGAACTTTTCATAGGATTTGTCTAGTATCTGTCTTCATGGTCTTCTCCAGCTCATCTTGGTGCAAATGCTTCTTTTTTCCTCTAAAAAGCTTTTTCTCCAGTAGCTTGCTTACAAACATCACCCTTGATCTCTTCTTTTAAATAAACATATATATGTGAAAAGTCCACTTGTGGACTTGAAGCCTGGATCTCTACGGGCCTGTTCAAATGGCTTTCAGAATAGGAGTATGATTTAAGAGTGTTAATGCTTTCTTTAAAACAGTCAGCCTATTACTAACTAGCAAGATTTTTTAAGTTCCTAATTGAGATAGTCAGGTGGTATTTTGAGGTTTGAGTGGTGTTTCAAGGAACGAAATTTTCTGGTGGATGGATTGAATTTCCTGCATTAGACATATTTACTTTCCTCCAGATCAACTGTCTTCTTGTGTCACTGAGCAGCAAGAAGTGATCCTATAGGAAGCTGAGCACTGAAGGAAATTGGTCAGATGTGCTGGGCTGCACGGGGCCAGGGGTAGGAGACCCAGCCCACACCAACCACATGCTCAGGTAGGTTTACATTGTGGCTGTTTTCCTCCATTAGCAAATGTTTTGCTTGCTTAATCACCAGATGTCTTGATTGTAGTTACTCTTTTCTTGAGAGTCCCTGAAGATGCCTTTAGCTTTTAGTTTCCTCCCTTGGATTTAGCTGCAGCTTCTGGCTGACCTTCTGTGTGGCCACTCGCTGCGGGCACGTGACTCACCTCCTCTTGCATGACATATGAAGAGAAGCTAATTCAAAGCATTCATTGTNTTAATTCAAGCATTTTTTTTTTTTGGGTGGTTTTTTTTTTTTTTTTTTTTTTTTTAGTTCTTTTAGCTTCAGGGTTTTAGAGCTGGAGAACAGCTAATCAAAGGCTAGTGCAGAAAACAGATTTCAGCTGTCTCTTTATAGGTTTCACATTTTTCAGGCATCTCCCCCCCTTCCAGTACAGTCCCCTTCCCTAGAACTGAGAGGAAAGCAAAGGTAAGTTTAAAATCTCCAGAAATGCATGTCTATCTACAGGAAATTACGGGTGAGTGGGCCATTTTTACCTTTATGCCCTCCATTCCTTCACTTAAATATGAAGTCTTTGCTGTTGTTGCTGACAGTTGCCACCAGGACTGACAAACTTCTCTCACCCATCACACTGGGACTGGTCCCTCCAACCTTAAACATGTTTGCTGCCTGCTTGTAACCATGGAGGTATATACAGCATTTCAGAGAGAAAACAGCCCCCCTTATGGACAGAGCTTCAGCCAAAGCCAGCTACACTTTCCTGTCTTTGTCTTTTTAAAAGGACAGTTCTGTTTCCTTCGACAATACTGTTTATAGCTTCACCAGATGAAAACTGTCATATCCCATTTCCACTGAGACTGAATGATATCTATTGGCTAGATGCAGGATTAAAAAAACAGAACTTAGTTCAGCTTTAATGCTTGCATACACACCATGCAAATTTCCTTCAAATGAGCCAGGAAATTCTAAATATCATCTCGTTGCAAAAAAATTGCTGTCTCCAAAGGTCAATTTAGAAATGTTGTGACCTGTGATGTCCTTTACTATTGGCTGCGTTTCCTAGAAAATATGTGAATTCTGGATAAGATGACTGCTCAGTCTGGAGTTATATATTCAACACCAAGTACAGAGACAATTGTATTTTTGAAGTGCCATAAACTTAACAAAATAAGTTTTCTAATGATAAGACTGCCGATACAAACAATCACATCCTGCAAAGTCTGTATAGAATCCTGCTGTGTATTTCAAGTAAATGTACTTGAAAATTGTTGCTTGAATAGGAAGAACATTTCCTATATAAGCCTGATTTATATTTTTATTTATAGTCCAGTACACTTACCAGTTTTTCCAGTGATTTCCATGCTACCAGAAAAATGATTACTATGTTAGTGGAGAAATGACTTTGGATAGCACCGCTTCCAGTCCCTGGAAACTATCTTACTTTATAATTACTTGGGAGCTTGAGAAATAAATCGTCATTGCCTTGCACTCAGTGACAGAGACCAGTGAGCTGAATGATGAAAGGGAAGATTTAGGATCTTCCTATGGCAAAGTGGAGTAGGAACAATTTTCTGGTGTAAACCCTGCACTCCTTCTCCTAGCTGAATAGGAAACATTTGAAATACAACATAATTTTCTACATCAGAGCCCACTTCTTAAGGTTTCTATTGGCATATTTCAGTTTGGTCACAAGAGTAGCAAAAGATCACCTGACAAAAGGGGGGATGTAAACTCTCTGTATACCTCACAGGGAGAGTAGTCACATATGTCTTTCTTATTTATACACATTCCTTCCCAGTTCCTTCAGAAAATTACTTCAGAGAAGCAGTCTATCAGCGGATGCTACCATTACCATTAAAGTATATGAGATAAATTACTAACCAACTTTCCAAAACTTATTATAGGTAAATTTTAGATAAAGCTTTTGCTTGACTGTTTTGTTACTCACTGGATTTATACTTCAAGATTAGAGACATGCCTGGAATAGATTTTTTTTTTTTTCATTTTAGCTCCTTCGTAGGACTCACTATTACAATAAGCCCATGAAACTGTCCTTGGAACTTTTACATTTTCAGATTTTCAGTAGGTTCCCATTTTGATAGCACAGGTAACAGCTCCTGCTGTTTAGACTAGCTTGGATCCTCAAACTTGGGTTTCTAAAGCTAGGCTCCCAACCGTATTTGGAAATTAAAAAAATTGCCCTGTAACCGAGCCCTGGAGTTCATCTTGAAGCTTGCTAGAGGCTGCTGCTAAACATTATCTTGGGAAATAGTGTCCTCTAAACAAATTTTTCTACCAGTGGAAAGGTTCGTATTTTCTATCATTCACTCCATACGGAAGGTGTATCTTTTGAGATTTCTGGTGGTCTTCCTCTCTCTGATTAGAGAAACTCTAAACTGGACTTATCCTTGATTCAAGGTATTGCAGGAAACTTTCAAACTCTGAAAAGATTCTGAGTCCTTTCTGAAGACTTTCCAATTCTTTATTCGTGAATTTGGAATAAAGTAGAATCAGGAATCTGTCTCCATAGGATGCTGTGGCAGATTGGTATGTTCCTCTGAATTTAACTGTGCCTGTGAAGTTTTCTTAATTTGATCTCTAAGTTCTGTACCAAATTGCTTATAAGCAAGACATTGTGTTCTTACTGTGGGATATTATCTGTACCTCAGATAAGGAACAAATAAATATCAGTTTTTCCAGGCTGCTATTATATGAGCAAGCTGCTCTTCCAGAAGCACCTCTCAGTGACAGTTTTGCATGGGTAAATGGAACAGCTAGACTCCTATGACTTTCCTTCAACTAACCTGTTCTGTACAGGTAAACTTCAGGTCCCTGCTAAAATTGTACCAAATAATCCAACACAGCTCTTCATGAAAGATACCTGTAATATAGGTGGCTATTTATAAAGAAAAACAAGTAATGAAAAACCGTTCATCGGAGAAACTTAATTCCTAGAAACACTGATTTAAATTCTTATTTTACTTCTTGGCATCTAAGGAAACTTCTACTTACATTAAAGCACATAATACTTTAATCTACCCAAAGAGTGTACATTAAAAATAATGATTAAATTTGCTTTGCTGACATGTAATTACATATTTTCACTAAACATACTGAAGCTGCATTTTATTTTTACAGTAACTTCATTAGACAAAGTGAGGCTACCACGTTTCGATTAGATCTGCATGAAAAGAAAAGCAAGGAAGAGAGAGTAACAAGTATAAGAAATAAACGAATAAAAGATATTGGCAAATAACTTTCCTTGGTTTAAAAGAAAAAAAAATGTGGTACAGAGACAAAACTAAATGCCCTGGTGTCCCAAGTAAAACCACAGCTGGGTGGATGAGAAGCTCACTACTTGCCTATTTAAGCCTACACTGGATTTTTACAGTGAATGCATTCCACAGGCTGTGTATTTGAGAGTATGTGGTCAGTCCTGCATGTTTTCCACTGAAAGGACAATGCTTAAAAAAAAAAAAAAAAAGCAATGAAAATAACAGTGAAAAAATGCTTTAGGAAATTCCACTGCAGAAAACACTATATTTTCCTGAATGAATTACAGTCTCATATGAAGTGCACATATAAGAGCACAGAAATATTGGTTCAGGTTCTGCATTTAAAGTACAGGGTTTTTTTTCAGGGCAAAGTCTGATTAAGTGTGTGGAGATGAGAAGGAAGGAGAAGGAAGAGTCAATGTTTGATTTTGTTTGGGATCTTTAGGTACTACTGTCAGACATCTCACAATAATGTGCAGGGGCCTGAGTCAGTCTTTTTGCTTCTCTGCATCACACTGTTGTTACTATTTTAAGGTTTTTTTGGGGGGGGGAGGACAAATCTGTTTGCATATGTAAAGATATTAGCAAGCTATGCAAAATTCAGCTAGCAGTAATAGCATAGCTCTGGAAAATGTTCACGAATTAACCAGCTGAGGGAGCACAAACCATCGGCTTTTCAGTAAGAGCACAATGGATTTTAGGGTGCTTCTAGAAGAAACAGTATGGTAGTTTTTGTCTGCTTCGCATAACTTTACAGTGAAACATCTGAGGAACTTTTTTCATGTGTGATAGTTTGGGTCAATTGATTTGACAGCGATGGATTTTTGGTAGAGCTGATCTGCTCCTTTTTTTAACTTTCTTGTCTAAAACATGTATTTTTTGATTTGATACTTATTCCCAGTCTGCACTGTTAGGTTTTAAGGGTCTAAGATGAAGCCCTGGACCACCTAAAGTTAATGACCAAGTCCTATTTATGGGATTAGAGCCAAGCCCTCATCCCTGCTCTAAATAAAGACTTGTATCAACAAATGTATGTAAGGACAGTTGTACCACCTCAGATCCATAGCCTGCTCAGCTCATGATCTTGCCTGTGGCAGCAGAGCAACAGCAGTACCTGCAAAAGAAAACAACAGTGGGACAAGCAGTCTGGGGCTCAGAGAACTCTTGAACTGATATAATATTTTTGTGATTTGGGAAAATAATTAAATAGCTAAGCTTGATTTGTTTTTCTGCATGAAAAGTTTTGCTTTTCGCAAGTTTTCTCTTAAGCTCTGAATGACCAGGAGTCCACGTGAGGACGTACTATGCTGTACCTGGTGCAGTGCAAATTTATATGTACAAAAGCCCTTTGAACTCACTTTGCAGACCATGGTTATGTAGATAGGCAATAATGAGAGAGGCAGCAATAGTAACCGCTAACATATGTAAAATCCTGGTTGCAGGATATTGTTTTCATTATAGTTTTGTTCTCTGCAGCTACTCTGAAGTGTCGGATTCCCATTTGATTTCTTCATTAGGAAAGCTGCTGCTTTAGCAGTAACAAACAACAGCAAAAGCACACACACACACACACACACAAAAACCTTACAAGGGTTGGTTTTGTTTAAAAATGTTACCATGGGTTAGCCAGTGTATAAGGGCTCCTTTCAGTATGCTTTGCATTTCTGGAAAATAGGTCAGCCTGTTTTCACAGAAATTGGTTAATTCATACAGCTTAGGCCAGGAAGGAAAGACATATAAACAAGCAATCCTTCTTCTTTTTTAAAAAAAAGTGAAATGCAGACTTTAGTCTTTGCAAAGAGGCTAGGAAATGCTGTCATTCTGCTTATCTACTGCCACAGCTGATCAGTTTACATCGACTTAGTGTAAAAGTGGTCTCATGTTTCCTGAAACAGAAACCTGGCCTCATTTTCGCATAAAGCACTGTCCACCTTCAGAGCAAATAGGATGCCCTCATATTTTTTGTTCATAGGAAATGTTATAGGGTACCTGGATTTTTATGATATTGAACTTATATGGCTTTGTTCAGATTTATGAGAGTAAATAAGCCCCAGTTCAATCTTCTTTGCCTTTGTCTTAATGGAATCAAACTTGAACTTATTTTTTTGTTTGTGCTTCAGGAAATTTCTTCTCACCCTGCCTTGGGCAAAAGTAGAGTTATGGTAATGAAAATATGCACATAATATGAAAGGGGAAAATCTCTGTCCAGAAGGAAATGATAAGGAATATATTAAGGGTAGACTAAGTCCATTTTAACTACTGGAACTTTACTCCACACACTCTGTTTGTAAAAACTAAACCCCTTTGATAAGAAAAAAAATACTTTCTTTAGGTCTTGTATAATTAGTCTGGGAAATGAGATAGGTGGATTTTGAGGTGATGGTGGAATGAGAAGATTAAATTTTGAAATTTGACTGGCAGTGTTTGGAAGGCAAAGAGAGGACTGAACATCGGGGATGTCTGCAGCTACCAGAACAGGTAGAGTGTACTTTTCTGCCAGAGTGAGACTCTCCTCATTGCTACCACTTTTATAGCATCAAGAACAATGAAACAGTTTGAGATCAGATCTTTGCTTGCAAGGAACGTCAGAGGCATTTTTTGCTAATGCTCTAATGATTTGCTGAACTTGATGATGGGATTAACATGACTTAGGGTCTGTTTGTTGACATGAGCAGAGATAGAGACAAGGGAAGGTAACAGTTATGTATCACAGACTTTTTGAACCATTTCTCTTTTCTCTCTTGACCAGAATCATTACATTTCTGTGGGGTTCAGCTTGTGCCAGCTGCTTTTCATTCAGCATTGGATTTCCTGAAGATGCTGTGGTGGAGAAACTAGATTAAATAGGAAATTTTACAATAGAGACAAGAAAGTCTCACTATTATTTGGTGGGTCATTGATTCTAACTATACCTGAGCTTAACAGCAAAACTTTTCTATCAGATAGCCTAAAGGGTAAATCAGGGGGTAAAGAGTGGACCACCCCATTGTCTGCCTGTATGAGACTCTGAAATGAGATACGCAGATGTGCACACTCTTTGCTCACAGGGCTCTGGTCCAGGGGCTCTACTGGCCCTTTGGCCTTGGCTCTGAAGCAAACAGGGGCACTCAATCTCCTAAATGACAGCAATGTAAGACACCCATCAGAAGGTGACTGTCAGTGGACAGGCCAGCCCAGTCTAGAAAGAGTTGCTGGCACAGTTATACCATGAACACACACACACACACACACACACACACACACACACACACACACACCCCGGTGCACATTGGAAATTTCTCCTGAGGTTGTGCCAATGTAAGGGTGCCAAAAGGAGCAATCCAACACAGTCCAGCCATGCCCTGTCCTTTCCTCCAGCTCGTGTATCTTCTGACTGGGTGGCTGCATGAGTATTTATGCAGGAAGGGGTGACTATGGGAAAGTGCATGGATATTTCCCCAGGAGAGGGGTGGGAACACTTGGATGGAGCAGAGGAGGAGGTCACAGATGTAAGCCTCTTGGGGAACTGCAGCATACAATCTGTCACCCCCAAAATGGCCTTCAGCACAGCAACATCTGAGCTAGCCCCAGAAGAATGCAAGGTCCTGAGTGAGGACCTCACTGGGAACAGCAAAACGCTGATGTGGCTAACGCACTTCTGGGATGTGGCCAACGCACTTCTGGGATGTGGCACAGTGCTGTGTAGGTACGTTAGCATCACCAGAGCTGGCTCAAGGGTCTTTAACAACGTAACAAATATTTATGACTAGCAAGTTTTTAATCATACACTGAGCCTTACCTAAGGAGAGCCAAGACTTTTACATTTCAAAGCTGTTTCTCCTAATCCTTTCAGTACACGGAACAAAGTCTTTTCTTTCTCTCTTCCCTCTTTTTAGGGGCAGAGGGCTGTTGCAGGGCAAGTTTTCTCCTGTGCCATTTCCCCAACCTGTCTTACTCTGTGCTCAAGCAGACGCCGGAGCTGGCCCAAAGGAAGCAGCGGGAGGAGGAGAGCAAGGCCACTTTGCGAGCAGTTTGCACCCAGAGAGGCTCAGCTCTATCATAAAACTATAGCTTGGGCTCGCTGGGATGAATGGGGCAGTTCACTGGTCCTGGTGCTACTGTTCCAGGTGCTCTGCACCTGTTCTTCTGCTCAGACATTGGGCTTTTTCTTTGCAGACATAAACAGTATAGACACTGTTTAAATAAACCTAATGTTGTATGCAGTGAGCTGGGAGCTTGAAAACAAAGCCTGTATGCCATGCCTCTCTATTTCTGGATAATGACACAAAATCATTCAGCAAAAAGTATTTTAAAGGATCAGATTTCTACGTAGTTGGACTGCTTGATTTGCAGTGTAAGTAATGAGATTTTGTTATTCATGCCCTCCAGATGATTCAACAGCTTTTGCCCATAGAATCTTGAATGCCTTTGGTTATGATATTCCTAATTTTTGCTCATTAGGAATTGATGATGCGAATGCTGCCAAGAAGTACAAAATGAAAAGACCAGAAATCTGTATTCACCATATGAAAGCTGAATTAAAATATATAGCTAGGCAGTCTAACACAGAAATCCTTCTGCCCTGAGACACAACAGAGCACTGTAATGTTATATTAAATCTCAGTGGAATCAATCATTCTAGTACTCCGTCCAGTCTTGGGATGGGAAATCTGCACCAGCTATCGGGTACTATATTCACACCTATAATCCTATCACCCAGGTTATGAGCAACTTCAGAGGAGTTGCTTATGGAGGTGGGTTTTGTAACCCTAATGTGGCACGATCTTTACCTTTTCTTTGTTTCTCTATTCTCTTATTTACAATTAAGTAGACTCATTTGCCGTACTTTGACGGAAACCATTTTGCAAGTGGGTTCAAAAGCAGCCAAGCAGCTGGGGGTCAGAAGGGGTGCTGTGGAGGTCAGAGCCAGCTGGCAGAAGTGTCCCTCACGGTGGCACGGGGGCCAAGGGGAAGGAAGAGCAGTCCATGGTGTTTGCCTTGGCCGTAATTTCAAACAGAGCTCCTTTGGACTGTGTTTACACAATCCTGTCTTTCATGAACCGTTTTAATTCCTTTAACTAAATGTCAGTGAGCCCTGAAGGTTTAAGTTATCCTGTGGAAATCAGAAGAACTGCAGTCTAGAGAGCGGGTGCCTACCCAACCACATGCTTTGTAAGTTTCATATTCAAGAGTTGCAGCTCTGCTGTAAGGCATAGCTGGCCAAGGACTACAACGAAATGTTGCTCATTCTGATGGTACCATCTTGTAGCTGCCAAGAGGGTTATAGTACGGACATTTTCTAAGCACAAATTCACTCCCAATAAGTTATAGCAAGTTCTACCTTAATAATACTATCATTTGTATGTCTAATATGTTACTTTGCTTTTCGATTTTCACATCCTACATATGTATAAGTACTCTTATCCCTGGTAGGTGGACTACAACAAGTCTAATGAGCGGATAATATTTCCCTCATTAACATTTGCAAAAAACAAAACAAAACAAAAAGCAATAAACTAAGACAAATGTTGTACTTTAAAAAGACCATGAGGGCCAGGTGATCTCAAGCACTGGAGCAGAGGATGCTCCTGCAGGACAGCTGGCCCTGCAGTAACCTGGCCACGGCGCTGGGACAGCCAGCTCAGGAGAAAATGTTTGTATAACTCAGCTAGGAGGTGAAGAAAACAGCCCGGCAAAATTGCATCTGAACTAGAGGTGCCTGCCTGCTCTTACTGCTATACCTGGCTTGGCTTTGGAGGGACCATTTGCATAAGGCACTTATCATGCTGATAAGGATGCATCCACGCAAATGCTCCACTGGTGTAATGTCTTCTTGTTTCAAAACCTGTAAAATCTCTCAGTTCAGTGAGGCATGGATTCACCTGACCTAAATTCCCTCTTAGTCCCAGTGCTGGCTGTTTCCAATTACCTTGATGCCCTTAAAGGCTTACAATGAGCCCATAGGGCCCCAAGTGCAAGTGTCCCCACTGTAAAGTAGGGAAAGCTGTGTGTTTCATCTCACAAGGATGCTACAAAGACAAGTTCATTAAACACAATGCAATATTCAGACACGGTAGGAACAAAGTCAGATAAATACCTGTATGTATACGTCCACATTTATATAGCATGTCATTTCTGCAAAGGTGATGTCTGTCACTTTTTCTCCTCCAGTGACAAGATATTTATATGTCAGAAGACAAAGTTCCTCTTGTTTGGGGGGGTAAATACAGACATAACTTTAGGATATCCAAAGTTTGATAGTGGACATTCTCAAAGGCTGACATTTTTGTTTGCTTATATCTTTATTTACAGAAAGCCAATTTCAAACTTTCCAAATAAATAATTTTATCTTTCCTGACATATCTTGCCTTTCTTTGCTTCAGACTGGCACTGTTGGAAAGTAACCACATAATCACTTAGAATATTCCAGAGTCTGGACTGAATGTGGATCAGTAAATTTAAGGCCAGTGAAAGCAAAGCAGTGTCCTAAAACTTATACAAATGCCTTCTCATGCAGGGTCTGCTTTTGTCCTCAATAGTCTGAAACAAAATGCTGTAATCTGCTTCCGTGCTCCATCATGGGATAATGTTTGGATCCAAACACAGGAAAAATTAATCTGAAACTGGAACGTAAGATGCCCTGGGAATACCAAATACTGTGTTTATTCTCCAGCCCAACAAATTCTTTGCCGGACCAGGGTAGATAAGGATCTTAGGGTAAAAGCCTAAAAGCAAAGAATGATATTTAATAGTATGACTAGAAAGACCTGGTTCTGCTGGGTTCTGAATGTCATAGTGGGACTGAGATGCTTTAACTTAATGTCACAACACATCTGAAAAATAAATGTTTTAAACAACAGGGTGTCAAGTAGAAAGAAAACAAATGTTTGAAGGTGGCTCTCATAACCTTGCAATAACAAAATTATTGGACCGCAAAGCTGATTTACACTATCTGTTCCATTAATCTTTGTCTCAGTAAAAATGAAGTAATGTATGAACTCTTAAATATAAGTAAGAATTTTGTGTCTCTGATTTAGTATATTTGAGAGATTCTTTCACATATTACATCGTTGTGAGTAATAAAAGCTATCACAGTACATTAGAAAAGGGGTATTTGTTCAGGCCAGAAGTTCAGTGACTATGAAGATATCATTAATCTATTTTTCTGAGCCTATTGGCTGCCATCTTAAGGGAACTGATTTGTGACAGAAATGTCATAGAGTCATACAAGATGTTCCAGACCAACTCTAAACCTTACTCGGTGCTTTCTTCAACAACCTCAAGCTTTGGTGTTTAGAAATGAAAGGTGTGCTGTGGGAGTCAAAGTGAAAAATTGAACAGTCTTATAAGATATTTAATGTGTCTGATAAGAACTCCAGTACAACTGTGGGATAAATAGCACTATCACTCACCTTAAATTTCAGATAATCACAGAGACTAAGTTTAAACAAGGTGAGAGACTTCACAGAAATAAAAGCCAGGCCATTTTGTAAGACATGTTCAAACTTAATGATCATTTTACTTTTACAGTAGAACCTCAGGGCAAATGATAATTAGCATTTACTGGTTGCAGTTAAAGAAAAAAAATTGCACTACAGTTACTTTGAGTGATGTTTTGTGGCAATTAGACAACATCCAATGTAATTGAACCTCCCTTATAGTACAATGCGTGGATACCATAATGACTTATAAAACAAAAACTGAAGACCTATAACATAGTTGAAGAAGCTGCATTTTTGTGGTCTGTTTGCAGTGTGCCTGGCATAATGGGAGCTATCTCATAATAAGTATTTTTAACTGCCATGGTAACAGGTTAAGATAGTCCACTTTCAGCCCTGCAGGGACTTGTTCTTCTTGTGCACGTATGAGCCTTCTCTCAGTGTCTTTTTAGGGCTGGAAACAAAGCAACGATCCCTTCAAAAAACATTAGTCCTTAAGTTTTTTGAGCTAAAATCCAGACTGGAAACTTCTATAAGAACACCTTGAACTGGGCATAAGTATCATGGATTGTTGAATGGAAGCTAAAATTTGTCATGGAGTCCTAAAGACCTTAATGTTTCAAATTGGATTATACCCAGAAACCAAACTGAATCTAGTGTTAAGGGGAAAAAAAAAAAAAAGAAAAGAAAAGAAAATGAAAACCCATTATTCATGGGAGAGCAGATTACTTCCATTCAGACAGTTTTCTGTGTGGTCAAGCACAGTCCTCAGTCCCCTATTGAGAATGAAAGACAAAATGAATGTTTAACAACTATAAGTAAAAGCAAGTAGGTAAAAAATACTAAGAGACCCATACTACACTGTGCAAATAGCCCTAAATTGGCTTCCACAGAGAACTGATAACCTTTGACTCCTGTTTATGCTAGAGCTATGTTGTAAATTTGGAAGCTGCTTAAATTAAAAAGTAGTACAATTCCTTTCAGGTGTGAAGGAGTACTTTGTAAAATAATATAAAAGCATTCTCTTCTCTCACTGTAGGGTTGATATAAGAAATGTAAACAGTCATTTAATATTAATACCTGGAATGAGATTCAAATTTAAACTTCATCAGAAAATGACCTAAAAAACAAATCTATGCAGAAGACAATTTTGATTATAGGGCTTGTGTTTTAAATTTGTCTTGGTTTACAGTGATTGTTTCTCCAGATATTATCAGGTTTGCTATATAATAATGAAAACCATCTTCCTTCCTTCTCTGAGAATGTTGCAGAATATATTAACTTCTATAATTTCTTTTATTGCCAAGCAAGCTCTGAGTATAACTCAAACAAATGACTGTGCTATGCCACCCAGTTGGTATACAAGCAAAAAACATAGAGTTAAATGTAAATAAATGTCTTTTTCTTAAACCAGAGTTAGGAAATAGCTAAAATGCAGCTAGTGTAAAATTTAGTTTATCCTTGCCTTCTACTCATGCATTTCACTGTATGTTGATCCAAGTGTAGGAGCAGCTCCACTGGTTTCAGAGAAACTGCTCATACACTTAACAATTGGCTTATGTGCTCATTCAGGTTAAATTTTAGACTGTAAGACACCATCAGTAAAGACATTTTGAAGCTTTACTGACCTTCTTGATATCTCTTAAATTCAAGCCCAATCATGTTTTATACTAGAGCTTTGTCTCTAGCTGGAGAGGCATTCCTTTCCGCATAGATCAGAGACAGAACAGCATAATTGCATGGTCTTGGGCTCACCTTTCCTCTACCTCATTTTTTGTCAAGGCACTTCCCTCTATGGTAGGGGTCATTTGAGGACTGCAGTGTACTCACTCACAAATGTTGTGAACAAGCTTCAGTGATACGGGCTACGGGCTGCTCTTGGTACCTGAAGTCCAATTGTTGAAAATTGCTGCTCATGTTTTTTTTTTTTGCTTTTTGGAGATGTAATTAGAAGCTGAAATGGTGTGTTTGTCTGCACTCCCCATACCTTGTGTTTATACTCTGTATGGAATTATCTAGAAAAGGGAAAACAAAATCTTAAATGGGTCTTAGATGTACATGCTGCATCTGGGAGGAGATCAGATATCTGACACAACTGACAGAAGATTTTATGACTGACTGTCTGAAGATACAAAGGCAGCTCAAACTCTGTATGTTTTGTTACAAAGAGATATGTAAAAGACTAAAATTTAAATTTAAAACTCCATCTCTTTTTTGTAAACTACATTTTTGTGTCCCATCACAGAGTCCAGAAACAAAGCTGTACATCTGACCTCGTGAGTGTGGAGTTCGACTGACCACAAGTACACTAAAATACTGCTGGCAGAGGGTTTAATATAATTAGCTTCAATTCATCGAATGGAATACATGACATGTAAATTTAGGTACCTACTCATTCCCTTTCTCACAGAAGAGGAGAGAAGACAAAGTACGTATGACACCTTCACTTCCCTCTGGTGTTTTCTCTTGGGAGAAAGTGGGATTGTGGTTGTGGTATCTGAAGCATGACTATTTTGAAAAAAATGAAATAAAACCTTCTTCCACCTTCTTTTCTGTTAGAAAATACTCCTGAACACAGAAAGGTATTTGCTGCTGTTTTTTTCCTCACTTCCAACACAAATATGATGAAACACATCAAATGATTTAGGACTTTGAAGTGCTAAAGAGAGATTTCAAAAGTCATGAGAGGTTTTTCTTATGTCATGATTTTCATAATATACAATTGCATCTCTGCATGGTGAAGTGGGAAATAGGTACAGACTGCGTTGTTTGGGGTACTGTTAATTTCATTTACAGCAACTTTCCCACCAATTTTCCCTTACAACAGAGGCCTGAACACTGTAGTGATTCTGCACAATTTTCATTGCTCCCTGAATTGAATAAATTCACCCATGTGAGAAACTGCACTTCCCACAACTGGACTGCAGTTGCACAATTTTAACTGAAAATACAATGAAGACAATAAAGCCTTGTTAGCTGTATTAATGGATACAAGAGCTTTTAACCACCTAGATTTTGGTCTTGCTTCTGTGCAGAAATAAGCTTCCCTGTTGCTTCTGCGCTGCCTGTATTCCACATCCTGGCCATCCACACAGCATTGATCCAGACATTGGGAATTTCTACCAAAGATTAGTAATGTATTGTGAGGAATGGACCAAAGATGAGGTGTTGGTTTTGTCTGATCTGGTAATGTGCTCACTTCGCAATTAGGAAATATAATGAACTACTTGGCAGTGTATTAATCCTCCTGGAAAATTCCCTGAAAAGAATCAGCCACCCAAATCAGGAGATGGAAGTTCCAGCTCTGAAGTTCTGGAAAATGAGTTTATAGTTTTTAGGAGAAAGGAGGGAATAAAAAATCTTTACCAAACATCTGATCTCTGACCAGTCTCAGCTGTAGTCAGGCAACCACTAATGCACCTAAAAATACAGCTGGATTCATAATGCAGCTAGCTGCAGCTCACTGCGTGGGATAAGTGAAGGAATGTCCTGTAATAACTGCTGTGATGGGTCCTGGGGCCCACTGCTCTTTTATCAGGGCATGAGCAGACACGGATGAAGTCCATACCCGATGCTTTTTTATTTGGTATTTGAAATTGCACTGGAAAATGCCCACAACATTCTTTACCAGCAGCATTCCTGGTAATACCACTCTCCTTGCAAGATGAGAGATTTTTCTTTTTAGGATCTAATATAAATAGAGTAGCTTTGTTTTTGGATGAGAGCTTAAACCCCCTTAAAAAAAAGCCATATGGATGTCCTTGGCACAGCAAAAAGTGGCCAGGCCATTTGGGAGGGAAGCAGCGATGTAGGGTGCGAAGGGGAGCTCCACTAATTCAGCCCCCTGAACCACCAATGCCAGTGTGGAGGTCGCAGCAGCACCTGCAGGGACCCGCTTTGCGTGAAAGGGACATCAACCCACAACCAGGCTGTGCCCTGGGAATGCAGGGCCGCGTCCATCCCCTCAGTTCATGCATCGGAGGGTCCTGCCTTAGTGAAGAGGTTGTTCTCTGCTCCTCGATCGTCAGTAAGGAGGACCAGGCACACCCCAGAGGGTGGCTGGGGTCTAGGACAAGTGTCCCTGAGGTACACCTCACCTGCCATCACCTGCATTTATGCATATGGGCCAGAGAGGTTATTCATCATCCTGAAAAGCAGACTGTATTTCTTGAATATACTGGTCATGGGCTTTGTTTCTAAAAGTTGCAGGATTACAATCATGTATAAAAACAGTAGCATTTTACATAAAAAAACAGGCTAGGCAGTCACTCCCCAAGACCAAAGTGGCTAAACATGGCTTTAGAGGAGTTCTTTTTTTGCAAAGAGCGTTCTTCCACCGGCTGCTCCGGCAGACCGTCTTGCTGCAAAGCTATTACAGTTTGCCATTGGCGGTGTGGGTACCCCGAAGAGTTTCTGGCTTGCCTTAATTGAACAGAAGAAACTAATTTAAATTTTTAAAGATATAATTAGTTTGACTTCCTCTACCAGGAATTCTGTAATTGATACTATGAATAAATTATGGAATGCAATTGCGAGGGTTCTTAATTACAAAGCTTCTTAGCTGCACAACTTCTGTGCTGTTGAGTGATGGATGTTTTGTCCTCCAAAGCGGAGCATGATCCTTGTCAGAGAATATATCTACATGCCGCAAGCTGAAAGTGAGGGACTGAACTGAGCGCACAGATCCGGACTGAGCACTTGCTGGGGCAGGTATTGCTCAGCTTATCTGTGCAGAATGCAAATACAAAGCAGAGCAACTGGTCTGGGCGAGTCCAAAAGCCAGAAGGGGTTTTAACTTAGCGATTACTATTAGCTTAAGCCCTGTGCAATATGCTTTTTTTTCCATGTGTCTGAATTAATTTTCAGCCATTGTCATGCTTCCCAGCTGCAGTGCAAATTTTTTTTTCTCTGAGCAAATTATTCACTAAGAAATAATTCAGCCACTTCTCTCCCCTTTTCCTCATTTATAAACCAAATTTTGCTTTCGAGCATTTCATTAAGCACAAATGACATAACATACTTGTCCTGAACTTACAGAGAAAACTTTAGAATATGATTGGATTTAATAGTTACTTGGGGTAAAAATTAAGTAAGAATTCTTTAATGAAATGTAATCTTTTTAAATAAAATCCTCTTTGACCTGAATAACAATATAGACCTTTAAACATCTCATTTAGTTAAAAATCAGTGAAATCTCATGCATTAGCTGCCTCCAGGGAAAGTATAATAGTTGTGTTTTCCCATTTCTCAGCGAGACGAAGCTACCCTTTCACAGACTTCACTTCCCATTCAGCAGACTTTATTTCTTAATCCCATATAAAATTACCTCTTTATGTACTTCCTAGACTCAATAGCTACATCGACACTATTAAATTAAAGATGCCCGAGGCTATTCAATATCCTTACGGCAAAGCATTCTGGCTCACCTTGTATTCACATACCTCAGCTCCCTTCCTCCCCAAAAGTGAATGGCTGCCCCTAAACTGCTCTCCCAGGCAGGCAGCACCTACTGCAGAGCTGGCCTTGGCACTGGATGCTGCCAGGATGGAGCTGGGTGAATGAAGGCAGGGCCAGTGCTGGAAATTATGCCCTGAGCTTGGCTTGTTTACTAATAGTGGGGATGTAGCCATTGAGTGTGAAAAGAGGGGTAGGGAGGATGGAAGGATAAAAGGGTGGAAGGAAGGTGGGAAGAAAGGATGGAAGGAAAATATCTGTTTCACAAACTCTTAGTGTATGATGTAATTAATACGTTATTCACTCTTCTGAATGCCCTGGAGGTCGTGATTTTGGCCCTTTCTGCAAAAGTTTTTGTTTCCTACAAGTGTCAGAATTTCCTAACCATCTGCCTGCCCAAATACACCACAGAGCTTCCTGCAGCTACTGAAATTTGTTGCCTTCACCATTTCCAAGGCCTGTGAGCCTCAGTGCTAGCCCTTTCCCCTGCCTGGCCAGGCACTGCAAGAAATCACTGATAGCTGTAGGTGCTGGGCACTCACTGCTTCATGCTGATCTAAAGCACCAAAGAGCAGCCAGAGCTAGAAATCCCATCCCAACAAGGTAAATATTTTCTCGTGTGAGTATCTTCAAAGAACCACCGAACCACAAAATTTTTCTTTGACTTTTTTATTTAGATTATATGTATAAATTCTTGTAAAAATACAAGAAAGTCCTTTTATTGGAAAGTAGTATTAAGCTGCAGGTGAGATTGCGTATAAATCGGTCATTACAGAGCAAAAATGTTACATTTTCATATAGTTATCATAAGAATAAACATTACATCCTCAGGAAATCCGGACTAAGATTAAACTTCAAGCAAAGTCAAATAGAAGTAGACAGTTGAACAACTTTTGCATTGCCCTGGAGCACATAGGTGAAAAATGCCTTCAATGCTTTCGTTACACCAGCTGGGATTCAAACTCCACCTTGTCCTAATCATAGTAGAACATTCACTGCATGGCAGCAAAACCAGGTGGCATTAAAATGAAAGCTGGGAACAAGTAATTTTTGAAATGCAAGGTATCTCGAGCGCGGAGCATTATCAATATATGTAACTTCTTTACTGCGTGAGAAAGCAATAGCATCAATGAGCTAAAGACTTGCTGGGGAACACTTTTTTTGCTATAAGTATTATTTTAGGAGGACTACTGGAATTACTGGGAGAAACTGCAGGGAACAGAGGGAATGTGATTGCTTCCAAATGGTAATTTACTCTTCATCATGCACCGCTCACACTGGAACAGGGGATGGATAATTTCCATCAGTTTATCTGTTTTGATAAATTACAGTTATATGTGAGGGAGCTGCTGCAATAGGAGGGCTTTTGGCTGGAAAGTCTTACAAAACAGATGACTGAATCATAATCAGTCCTCTGGAGGGATCAAAAACCTTGTGAATTCCTTGCTGCTTCATCTTCTCAAGTCACATCAGATTGCACCGTGTTTCAGAAGAACTTTTAATTAATTTGTATTATTTCACTGGTGATAAAGTGTGCAAAATCTTATGAAAATATTTGCACTACTCAAACATAGAACAGGTTTTTTTTCCTTGGACTATTTTCTGTGCTATGCTTTGGGAGTTAGGTTGTGGTTTTTTTTTTTTTTTTTTCTGTTACTTGGACATATGATTGTATCAAGCTGCCTTTAAAGCACAAAGAATTTGGTACATTTTCCTCTTGCAGCTGTTTAAAAATTGTTGCGTTATTTACAGTTTGAATCAAGATTTTTCAGAAGATGTTTTATACTACCACTTTCAAGGAAATACTATACTAACGGGTTTAGGCAGTGATTAAAATAAGGTGCATGAGCAAACTGGCCATCTTTCAAGGCTCTCACACAACTTTGGCTGTGTTGCTCATACTAAAATCAGAAAAAGACCTCAGGAATTAATTCTCATGTATTTAATCTTCTGGCATTAAATGTCTGGCTACTGTTATTTTGACTGAAAAAAAAAAAGGGTGAATGGTACATTGTATTCTTCAAACCCCTGTGACTGGCTGAGAAAGGTTTCATAAAACTACATTAACATAGCAAACTGGTTATCCTGGCAACCATGATTATGCTGTGACACTGGTATATAAGCATGGTACAAAATCCAGGTACCACAAGGAACAAGCAGTGGTTTGCTCTTCCGTGGCCTGCCAGTGTGGACTGTGGAGGTCTTCTGCTTATCTCCCGAAGACTTGTGATGCATCTCTGTCCGCTCCTGTGTTACTTGGCAAGGGGTAGTTGTCCGTGTTGCGCCAGTTGTTTGGGAAAGGTTGGATGTAATCATTACTGGCTCTTTGTTCTGTGGTCTTTGTGTTCCAGATTGAGTTATTCAGCTGGGACAATCGACGGTTGTTGAAAGCTTTTGTCATATTTGGATGTTATCCACCCATCCCTGAAAGCTATTGTGTAGACTCTAGTAAGTGCACAAGTGAGTGGCCTGTAAAGATAAGTGAGGAAATAAAGAAAAACAAGGCCTATCAGCAGCCCATTAACTCTGATTTTTGTGGATATGCAGCTTCCCCATGAAACTGTATTAGGAGCAGTGAGATAGATGTGCCACGGTCAAAGGCAGTAGCGGTAAGCTGACGTCTCAGACCCTCAGTTGCTTCATTTTCCCACTCTTTACCTCCCTCAGAATACAGTACTGCTGGAAAGGGGTTTTCTCTTTACAATACCTGACCTTTCTCTAGAAAAAAACAGGTTGGATTTTCCCAAAGGCGGACAGATCGTAGCTCCGCCCTTCCCCCAGCGATACTGCTGGGTACAGCACATCAATGTGCAGCACGGCCTCCAAGATCGCAACTAAACCCATGACCTTCTCCACACCTGCTCTTTGCCTTTGCCCTTTTCCAGTCAAGTAGATAGAGAGGGATGCCCCGAAGAATAAGCTTGGCAGAAGGGAGCTGTATCCTAGAGCCCTGTTTGCAGCCCATCCTCTTGGTCTGACAAACCAGAAGAAAGTTGGATTATAGGAGAATTCCACAGCAAAGCACTTACAGCCTTGAAATGCTAAGTTCCGCCTTGCACATATTCCTCCTTCCCTAGTTAATTAAACAGTGGAGACTCACTGTGGGGTGGTCTTGAATAGTTGTGGGTATTGGCAATACTGCAAACAAAGCATTTGTAGTACTCGTCCAGGTCTAGACCAGCTTTTCAGCACAAAAAGTATTTAGTAATTAACTCCAAAGGATGTTAACTAAGTTGCAACTGTATTTGACTCCTTATTTCACAGCTAGATAAGGTCATGGTTCTCACACAGCATTATTACACATCACTCTTCTTGTAGCAAAACCTTAATGTGCTCCTGCTCCCTTGTCACATCAGCTGTGCCTTCTCTGCTGTCCAAACATTACTTGCCAGCCAGGCTTGGCACTGGATCAGAGAACAGCATAAGGAAAACCAGCAAAGTAAAAATGTCTATTTTGCTATCAGCCCTAGAAAAAGAAAAAAAAAAAAAAAGCATCCTACATGTCAAGCCACTGAGGAAACAGAGTGGCAGGCAGTTGAGAAAGGCAGAGGGATATCACGGCCTGGTAACATTGTTGAGGATTTCCATGTCACCACACATTTCTCAGCCTCTGAACTTCCAAACTACTTAACTGAACAACTATTATCTGCATGGGGACTTTTGGTAAGCATACTACTGGTACCATATTGCTAGCTTTATAGACCCACCATAACACGTATATAACAGTGGAGATAACAGATGCAGCACTGGTTGAAAACCGTGTTTAATCTGTTTTCTTCATTGTTTCCTCTTTTGCTATCCACTTTCATAAGTTTTCAGTTTTGCAGTCCCAAGCAGTGCCACGTACTGTGCACACATATATATATATAATCTGTGTATATTTTCCATAGATGTGACCCACGCTGCTGTGCTTTTTGTCAGATCCCAGGTGTTTGATGCCTCCATGACTTAGGCAGAAATCCTGGACTGTGATAGAGCATGAGTGGGAGCCCACTGCTCAGCCCAACCACTTTCTACATGTAAGAGCACATAGCGTTGGTATCTAGAAAGCTCTTGGGTGCCTCTAAGGATATTTCTTGCAGGAGAATGGGATTTTTATCATCCTTATTCACCCAGATACTTATGTTCTGCTGAAATTTCAGTATGGACAGAATCTAGGCATTTTGGAGCTTTCCAGGTATTCTTCAATTGCATTGTCTCTCAGTTATGTTCACCATAAATTCTGTTAAAATGGAAGGATAGACCACAGGATGCCTTCTGAGTTGGCTGACAACAGAACAGGGGTAAAATTCAGGCTCTTCTCCATGGAGTGCTTATCTCAGCCACAACAAATATGTGCTATGCACTGAAGAAGGCAAGCTGTGAGTGGAGGAGAAAAAATTGCAAGTGATCACATAGGTATGGCATGACTTAAAATTTATCTATCCTAGAAGGATTAAAAGTCTATGTAAAATACTCCCTTTATTTGGTTTTGAAGACTTAATAGTCTCTTACTTTTTTAACTGCAACATCCCCCATGTTAAGACTAGCAGAGAGTCTAACTTGTCTAAAGTCGTGGACAGTCAGAAGCAATTAATGGTTTCAGATCACTTGATTCTCAGACCCACTCTTATCTAACAGGCTTTCTCCTTGATGTTTGTGAGTGTTACAAATAGAGTTTTTCTACTGTTGGTTTACGCTTTCTTTCTGGGATTGCATTTCTGGTCCTCTTTTATGAGGTGTTTTATTATAGGCTTTCTTTGTGCATCCTCTCCATCACCCAAACTGTATTTGATGTGGCTGTGGATATTAGATGCCCTTGATATCCTATCCAACTGTGGCTACTTCAGAGGATCCTCTTGTCGTCAGACAAGCTCTTCTATCCACATAAACTAGATCATAAGGAGCAGAAAAAAAATGTTTAGACTAGCAAGGAAAATCATGTTCACTCTGATCAGAGTGAGAAATTGCCCTGAAACTATAGGAATTTCCTGTTGCTAAAATATTGTGTAGGTCCTAAAAACTTTGCAGGCAGTCATTTCTCCTCTGGGCAGCTAGAAAGGTCAACGTGCCTTGGGGTAGGATGTAGGATTGCAGTGTTTAAGAGTTCATCTAGTCAGGAAATTATGGCTGTAAAGTTACATAGCCCTGTCACTTATCATTACACAGCTCATTAAATCTCAGCTAATTGCAGCTTCACCCTAGCATCCAGGTCCTAATGTTTCTGTGCCTAATTAGCACACTAAAATCTGCAAATCCAAATGATTTTCCTTATTTCAGTCACTTCTTGTACAGAAAACAATGGAATGCAGAGGTTGAACTTACTGTAAAGGGAAAAATTGCACCTTGGTTATTCAATCCTTTTGTTTGCTTTTTCAAGATGCAAATGCTTCTTCCCAGAAGTGACTGGAAATGCAAAGGAAATTCCGTTTTTTAGTGCAAGACACTGCAGTTCGTGTATGAGAGTTGCTTCTTTTTCATTTATTGTTTATTGCATTTCTTTCGCTCCTTCTGTCCCTTCCCATGAGTAACTCTCTGAAGAACTATCTATAAATTATTTACCACAATTTTGTCATCACATAATTTGCAGGGAAGAGTCAAGTCTCTTTTGCAAACAAAGAAATATTTCTTAAGCAAAATCACAAGGACAAAAAACCCAAACATTTAAGTGGTTATTCGCTATAAACAACACACCCTTACCTTTCATTAGAACACTCAAAATATATTTTCATGTCCAGTAAGTTCTATTCCCAACATCCAACTTAAAAGGCATGCTGGAATGCATTATTAGTTTTACTTGAAATATAAGAAGCATCTAATTCTCTGATGCTTTTAACAAAACGAGATATTTTTTCTATTATGACAAGGTAAAGCAAAAGTCATAACTTAGAATCATTCATAATTTCACATGAGTTTATCTCAGGAGTGATCAAAAAGTCAGAGTTGTGACAGAGCCCTTTCTTCTCCAGAAAGGGCCTTTAAAGATGGAAATAACACGCGCTGGACTTAGTTTTATCCTCATTTGAACTATTGACGTTGATTTTGCAGTTAAAAAAATGGATCTCTTCCAGTCATGCATTAATAAAGATGCAAATATAGCTTTTTTCTTATTTTCCCCAAACTGCACATTTCAACTGAGCAAAGTTTTTCTGTTGTTGTTTAACATACAAAAACTTGAAAAAGTACACATATTTGCTATGCAAGTTTTCTTAAGAATTTATGTAGTAGTTGGAATAATACATTATAATTTGCTGAAATAAATGTAAAATAATTGATTTTTTGAACAAGATTCCTGCTTTTTTAACATTTTCATCAGCATCATTTCATCTTGATCTGCAAGATTCAAAGTGTATTTTCAAATGAACATCCTTATTTAAACTTCATGTTCAAGTTACGTTCTCACTGTAGGTTTTTCTAAAAGTAGCTGAAATTTTTGAGTAAGCATGCTAACACATTAGCTGTTTCTGCTGTTTTCTGTAGGTTTTCCTATACTTGTTAACCTTGATTAATTCCATTAATTATATTGAACTTACCTATGGACTCTCTTTTCAGAATCTCTTTATATTTTTGAAAGTAATAAAGATCAAACCTCAAGGGGGAAAACTCAAAAAATATATATATACATATATGATATTGCAGTTAATCTAAAAATCTACCAAACACCAGAAGACATCTCTAGGTCAAAATTTACTGATTTTCAAAAAATGCTCCCCTTTTATGTGTAGAAAGTGGCAATGCAGCTCTGCAAGATTGCCCATGAATCATCTGAGGCTAAATAACGATGCCTGGATAATAATTATGACTTGTTCCAAGGTAATCTCAGCACAGTTGTTCCTATAAAGAAACTCTGGAACCCAGATAGTGTCTCTTGAGATCTGTCATTGTACATTTTCCACACCAGAGCAAGATTATAAGTACTAACAAACTAGGTCTTGCAGAACTTGAGTGATGTACAGAATACCTTTACTTTATAGATGAAAAAACACTAGAGCCAGAGAAGTTAGCACTGGGTAAATAGCAGAGAAAAATGTTGAGGGGCTGGTGCTTTTTTCCTGAGCTAAAGTTCATTTTGCAACCAAGCAGAGTTGTCTCATGCCACTCTCGGTGACATGTTTTCTGCCTTTATGGACCCAGAACAAAAGATGGTCTTGTGAAGCATGATCCCACATCTCCTGCTTGCTGATGAGAGCAGTGCTTGTGTGACTGCTATTTTTAACTGCTAGTCACTTACCATTTGAGAGACATATATGAAATATTGCTATCTAGCCATCATCAGAACAAATGAGTCTTGTAGGTTACATCTGGAATAAATGAGGCAGTGTTCCAGACTCCCTGGGAAAGCCTACAAGGGCTTCGCTCGGCTGTTTGGGCGATAGCCGTCTTGGAGTCTTTTCCCCTTCCTCTGTTGATTGATGCTGAGGCACTCTACCCCTACATACCTCTGCACAGCGATACAAATGTGCAGCCCTGATTCTACAGCTTGTCACAGATCAGTTATTAATTTGCATTAATTTATCAAGTGCTGGAGGCCAAAAAATCTTCCTTCAGACTTACATTTTTTTTGTTGCTGTCTAGTTTGAAGGGAATAGGACGATTGAACACTCTGAGTGGGATATTCTTCATTCTTTATAAGCTAAAGCATGCCCATACTACTACTCTTCTCAAAGCTGATACTGCTTGAGTCTTGCCAAAATTCCTGTTTGTTACTAACACTGCAGCTGCTTGCCTGCTAGGCAGCGTGGAGAATTTGAAGGTGGTTGCTCTCCCCTGTTGAACCCCTGAAGTTCTCGTAGGCAGGGTGGTAGAGGGAAGGAAGGCAAGCTGAGATTCCTCTGCTCTTTTGAGCTTGAGTCATCCAGGAGTATTTGCCATCATTATTTCTGAATGGACTGTAAAATGGTAAGGCTGTTCCATGGTTACATTGCTCATTAATTTCCGAAGGGCAAAATCCATGATGTGCAACTGCCTGTCACTGTACGCTTTCTCTTGAACTCATCACACTGCTCAGGAGGGGTATTGCATTGTCTTTGATTCATTGGAAAACAGTTAGGGGAAGAGTCTCTCTTCCTATGTCGATTACTATGGTGTTTCATGTCAAATTTTGGACCTGATTTTGCATTTACTTTAGCAATTAGGAACACGCTGGTAAAAAACTTCACATTGAAAGGGCAAAATAAATGCAGATGTTTTGTGGGCTTGTTGGTTTATTTTTGTTTTAGAAAACTATGGACATGTAAGATTCAAAATCATATAAATTTAGTGATATTTATTTTCTGTGTAGGATCTCCCTCCAGAAAAGACTGAAAAAGATAAGCTCTTCCTCTTTGACAGCATACAGTCGCTCAAGAGAAAAGGTTTAGAATGGAAAATTTCAGACACCTGATGTGGTTTTAAAACACCCACAAAGCTATTTTTTTCATCCATGAAGGAAACAGCAGAATTAACATACCTGAATTCCTATGGTGTTGTCTTCTACGACCCTTTACTGTAACAGCCTCAGCTCCTCTCCTCTTCAGCCTTGCTGCAATGCCATTAAATCACCTCTATGGCTCCTAAATCCTCCCACAACACCACGGTCTCTCTCCCCTGCCTCCTGAATGACCTGAGACTGTATCCCTGCTTTTGTATGAGCATTCATTCCGATTTCTCTCTCCTTAGACACTGCACTTCATGAACGTTTGGTTGAAATTGGCCAACGGGTTCAAAAATGATTGGGTAAAGTGAGCAGAGACAGATGGACACTGCCAGCGCTGAGCCTCCCATCCCTGGGACATCGGCTTAAAAATTACACTGCTGCACTCATCTCTGACTGGCACAACCTGGCTATTATTTGGTATTACTTGTCAAACTGAAACATGATCTATAGATCAATGCCTTCCTCCAAACATAAGCAGAAAATCAGCTCCTTTGATTTTACCACATTTTTTTTCCTGAAAGGAGGGAGAAAAAAAAAGCCCTGTGCTTATTTTACCTCTTCCTGTTTTTGCAAGCTGGCCTATCACTGATTGTTTAGATAAGGCACAGCATGGACCTGTGTCAAGGGCTGGAATTTAAAAAAAATAAAAAAATCAGAATTCTGCTGCCTTACTGTGTGATCTTGCTGCCATTGTTTAGCTTCTGGACCTCTCTTTTCCCTTCATGTTTGGAGGGGCTATGACACCCAGGGGGGCTGCGGGCAAGAAGCTGAGGCAGCAGGGAGAGAAGGAGGAGGAGGAGGAGGAGGGCATGAGGAGGGGCAGTGGGGTGAGGTGTTGCCTTCTGGCAGCAGCGGACTCTCAGACCAGCTCAACTGCTCACTAGACCATACTGTTGGGAGTTTTTAAGAGTTTCTAACTGTTGATTGTAACTTTGGGGTAAATGTAGACTTAAGTGCTCACAGATCAGGCAGTGCTGAAGGAAGGCTATTCTGCATGGTTCCTGTTAAAACCTCCCCTTAGCTGGCATGTAAACATTTTCAGATACTGAATTTTCTGTGGGGAAAATGCGAATTAAGTTTAATTGAGAGAATTGACTTCATGTCACCTAAATTACTATGAAAGGTTTCAGGTTTTCCATGTAAAATGATATCCAGGTTTCTCCCATGAACTTCACCAGAGAAAACTTTTCCAGATAAAGTGCATCTTAACAGCTAGATTGTAACATTACTTTCAAAATGATATGGAGCTTTAGCACAGAAAAGATGGGCATTTTTTAGCAGTGACTGTTAGGAAAATCAGAGTAGCAAGATTAAAAAAATACAACAAAGCTTCCCGAGCTGGGAGATAGTCTTTTCTCAGGATCCCATTTCTAGCCATGCTCTCTTGGAGGGTCAGAGAGAGCAATGGGAACCAAGAGCTATGGCAACTATGGATATTTGGAATTTTGTCTAAGGTTATGATTTAATCTCTTTGTTACTAAGATATGTGACCATCAGGCTTTAATAGAACTTTTGGGGCACTTGAGGTTGCAGTTATATTTTATTTTCTTTTGCTGCTAAAACTTTAGCTTCTTGTCAGAATATCAGAAATAACTTTCCGTTTGAGATGGATATTTTTATTTTTATTTTAATATTTGCATTTGTTCAAGATTGCTGAATACATACCTATCTTTTTTTGATTTGTTCGACATGGCTCAATGGCTTTGATGAGCTCCCAGTCTGCAGTCTCTCTGAGAGTTTGACTGAAAAGTACTGATTTTTTAAGCTGAAACTATTCTTGATAGATCAAATCTCTGCAATGTCTCTAGTACAACAGAAAAACATGATTCAAACTTTCCATCTTGCTGCTGTTCAACTTTATTATGAACTTAAATGATGACTTTAAGTTCAAATGCTCAAACACTTGAGTCATGTGACCTGCCCCTTCACCTTTAAGAGTCTTAGGCTGAAAAAGCACATTGATGCCAGTAATATACCCAAATACTTGTATCTAAAGTAAACTTAATCTTAGAAAGGTGAATATAAATTTTGAGTTGCAATAATTCCTGAGACTGTCTGTTCTTAGGGAATGAGTGTAATGTGGCATTCTTTGTCTGTCAAATAGGGTGCACAAGTGGCGGGGGAGGGGATGTACACAAACATACATATACCCATATTGTGGCTTAGTGCAACTTTTAGAATCTGGTGTCTAATACGGCTACTCAAAATCCTGAAATTTTGCCTCCAGTAAACCCTCTGAAATATTGTCGTCAGTACTTTAGAAAACAATCCTACCAATACACTCATGAAATATCATGGTTGATTGAAAATTTGAAAGAAGACAACTTGGGACCTTGCCTAACTTCTAAAGCAAGGTACCTCAGCAAACCCAGCTGTACAGCATGCAGTCTGGAAATAGAGACAAGAGGACCCCTATACACCTCTTGCAGAGGATCCACGCAAGTCTTCTCATGTCTCTGTAAACGTTATAGAGATCCTGGGTAAGCAGCATAGATTAGATATCAAACTTCTTGATTGCTTTTAGGCCTCTGGGAACACGAGTTTGTGAATCCAAATAAAGAGAGTTATAGATGCACATAAATGTGTGTAGGTGGTCTCCTGCAGTACTCATGGAGCCATTTCTGGGACAGTGCTTTGTCTGAAGCATCAGATAATGTCATTCCTGTTTTCAGCTTGGAAACAAGAAGACCAAACATTCACAATCACATGGACTAGGGCCTCTGAAAGTGCTGGGTATGCTATCTGGGTCACTTTTAACTGGAATCCTTGTTCTGAAATGTTCTCAAAATTCTGAGTATTTCATAGTATCCACACATTTCTCCCTCACTGACTTCGTGGCATTGACTTTTGCAAATGTAGTTGCTCCAGAAGCTGAATAAACCCATTCTTGCAGTGCTGCGGTCTACCTGGTAGTTGCAATGCAAACAAATGCTAATTCTGTAGGAACTTTCTTTTCTTTGTCTACAACTTTTATGGGAAAGGAAAAAAAATTATCCAGGCTATTTTATTTTTTCTTGGTCTTTTCACCTAATATAGCACAAGGGAAAATATAGTTACACTTCAAACAAAGAAACAAAAGAAGAATTGCAGGTAAATTACTGTATTTGGTAGTATCTTCTTCGTTACATGTTCTGAGTTTGACTGCAGGTGTAGTAGATGCTCTTTTGATACATATTTATGTGCAAAAGTGTAAGTGAGAGAAAAGTACGGTAAAAGGAACTGCCTTTGCCTTGGTATCTGTCTGTTCACAGTCCGCTAACACTCTGGCTGTAAATCCCTAAGAGCAGTTTGCTGTTAGTGCTACTTTAAATTAGACTTAATGAGATAAAGCAAGCCATTGGTGTCTAATTGGGCTTTAATGAACTGAATTCCTCAAGAAGAGATTTATGGAGAGTTTATCTGGCACAAGCAATCGCATCAGGGAAACTCCCTCTCCTCTCCCCCCTCCTCCCTGCAGCAAGGGAAAAACACAGCCTGCATGAAGCAGCACAAAGCCAAAACTATCATGCTGCCATAGCTGAAAACTTTCTCAAATTAGCCAGGTATCTCCAGCAGCTGAAGGAAGAAATACGTGCTCTTCCTTGCAAATGTTTCACTGCCACTGACAATTTTGGTCAGGGAATATGAGAGCATTCAAAATGCAGATGCATTGCAGCCAACTGGGAGCAACCTACTGCAATAGCTTAGGTTGCTGCTCTGTCGCTTCCCCAAACAGGAAACCACAAAGCGTTGGAGACTGAGGTCGCTGGGTCATTAGGAGAGGCACGTAGGTTTGTCTGCAAAGTATTATCCTGTCCTAGAAATAGGCCAGGATAGAACAATAAAAACAGTTTAAAAACACAAAAGGCATTGAGATGGAAGAGTAAAACTTTCTCTACATTAAGCAGAGAGCCTGAAGCAACCTCCAGCTGCTGCTTCAAGGGTGTAACTGAGAGCACCCAGGAAGATACAATTTTCCTGCACACTTCAGCCAGTTAGCTGCCTTCCCGGGCCATAAATCAGCATGGAAGGATGTGTTGTAATTTCCTCTTGCTGCCTGCACTTAGTTTCAAAAGCAGACTTACTCCATAGACACATTTCAAAACCCTTTATGCCAAAGGCTATGAATTTGAAATTCTTTGTTTATGCTCCAGGTAAGGCTTTATCTCCTTAAGTATACAGATTACTTTGTTGACAATTCTTATCCTATAAATGTCTATGGCTGCATTACAGGTAAAACCATCCATGCAAATGGAAGTCCAAATGAATATAACACATACTTGCACGTGTGCTGTTAGCTAGTGATATGAAATGCTGAGCTAATATATTCTTTAATCAGAGCTTCAAATGTAGGCATTGTATTTCCCATCACTGAAAAGTAAATGAACAATGTGCACTGGCAAGGCTGTCCCTCTATCTGTCTTCTAGAGGGAGAGTTGTGTATTAACCTAATGCAGATTTTATGCAATAGCTATAGCCTGCTGTGGATCCCCAAGGATATCTGATATGCCATCGAGCATTCAAATATCATGAGTCAGGCTTCAAATATAATTGGATTGGCTTAGGATCAGGAGGCTTTCTAAATAANAAAAAAAAAAAAAGAAGCCAATATGTAACTTCTAGCTCTTTTAATTTGCTTCTCTGTTTTTGAGCCTCTTGTTTGCAGCAAATTTAACTTTGCAAACACAAGGGGTAGGAAGTATGTATGTGTGCATGAGACAGGGAGGATGAAAGCTTATCATAACTGGAGTCCTCAGCTCTGTGCTTTCAGGGAAAAAAAAAAAATCATCATATTGAACCCTGCAGCAGTTTCGAGGCAAAATGGGGATTTCCTGGGGTTGTAGCAAAGGCCAACTCCTCCTGCAGTGAAACAATTTTGAAAAGCATGCGAAGAACCATGAGTTTTTCTGCCGAAAGGAAGATGATCAGACCTCCAGTAGCCTTTTTCTTTTTCCCCTGGCTCAGTGGCTCCAGGCCATAGAGTTAGCTTCTACCGTGAAAGTCTGGAATAAATCTAAATCTCTTTTGCTTCAGACAGCAAAACTCCACAAACTGCTTAATATTAAATACCTGGCATCAGACAGAGTGCAATTTGAACATGTCTTCAATCATACTTTATTACTATTAAGCGTGGAAGGCAGAATATCTTTATAGGAAGGCATTACTACTTAGGAGCTGACTTGCTGCCAAGCTGCCTCAGACCTGCCTTTCATATGGTTGGCTTTCCTGGGGTCTCAGCTTTCTCATACAGCCTCAAGCTGACATCCCCACCAGCGACTGCATGGCCTCGATGGCTGGTAATACGGGAAGGATCGTAAGGCTGGCACAGAGCCCAGCCATAATACTGAATCTGCCGTAACTCAGCTGCCATGAATACGTCCCCCTGAATTCCTCATTTGAAAATCGATGGTGTTTCCATGGCTCAGTACCTGCATATCTAATACTCATTTACATACTAGGGGCCAAAATGCTGGTGTCATACTAATAATTACCATTGAGCAATCCTAGCACATTAGGAGGACAAAAGAGAGAGAAAAAAAATATATCAACCGAAAATAAAAGAAATTCTGGTAAACTGATAATGCATTTAATAAATCTCTGACTGGTTCTGAATAAAATAGCATTAATGAGAAAATGTTTTATATGCACTGGAATGGTCTAGCTCATCTTCCTATATTGTATTCTTTTAATAATCTGCTTAACTCACGTAGTCGTACTGAGTTTTCTTGCATGTTAGAGGTCTTGTTCTTTTCAGGAAAAATCATTAAAGTAGCAATTCATTCTTCTGTCTCAAATAAGCTCCTATTGCACCAGTTACTGATGGAGAAAGTGTTGGAGAAAGGCTATGATTCCTAGCTGAATTGTATTGTAGTCCCATATTTGCATTACATTGGAATACACTTTATTGCATTTTCTATGTAGATGAGTTATATACACTCTAATAAAAACATTTCACAGTAACAAACAATACAAGAAATTAATGCTAATAATGAATGTAATCAGAGTGCTTCTTAACATTTCAGAAAGAATATTTTAGAGAAGAATATCACAGTTAAAATGCATAATCTTGGGTGCATAATAATTTTCTGTGTTCTCATCCATAAGGCGATGTGTAACATAGATACAATGGTGTCTATGCTGGTAAATATAACTGCACAAAATTCTCTTAAAGTTATGAGGAATCCAGATCTCTCAACATTGCTTACATATGTAAACATTGGAAGCATTCATTCATCTGGTTGGGATGAGCCTTCTAAAAAAAGCCTTCTGGATTTTTAGTAGCTCATATAGAAAACGCGTTCATATTCCACACACAAAAAGATCTTTATCTTGGTTTAAATCCTACCAAATTGCTGCTGGCTCCTGATTGATACAAAATGTAAATACCACTGTAACCTGGAATTTAGAAAGGAATATTACCCAATGTATTGGTTTGTTTTTTTTTTCCGACTATTGATAAAATATGGGTACAATTCTTTACTCTCCACTCCTGGTCAATGGAGAGCAAAAAGCATCAGCCTTCTTCCCCCACCTTGGAGTCTACACATGATGGAGCCCAAAAACATCTAATTCCCACATTTACCTCAGTATCTTCCATGGATTTATGATTCCTTGTGCTGCCACCGTGAACCCATACCAGGAAACGCTCAGACATGCAGTCCAAGGGTTAAGTGCTTTTTTTACTATATCAAACATTTTTGCAAATGTTGTTTTTGGGGAAACATTAAATCTTATTGTGTGTATAAATATTTTAACTAAGTTTTCACTCTGCTTTATTTATATGCTGCTACAGTTACATACTGTGTTTTGAATGACAGTTCTTCAAACTGTTTCTTTTTGTACCGTAAGTGCACTTATGAAAAGACAGGATAGTTTTTTTGCTCACATAAATGTGTTAAGGGCATCAAGGGGTAATTTTTCAGATGCTGTTAGTAGTTTGTTGCCTCTACAGATGCAATTAATTACAAAAATCCTTCCAAGCATTGAAATTCTAGTTCAATTACAGTTCTGAAAATGTATGGTGACACTAGCTTTATGTTTTTTTTTTTCTTTTTTCTTTTTTTTTTTTTTTTAATTAATGGCTGCATTAAACTATCTGATTTCCTAACTGCCTTCATATGCAATCTTTTGCTTTGACGTTTAAGGGGGTGTTGATGGAGGCTAATCTCTTTGCACTTCCTCTATAGGCAAAGGAAAGAAAGGGGCTCCTACAGAAGTATTATTTAGAGTGTCTAAAGTTAAGCTCCTGCTCTAAATTAAACCCCCATAACTCGCTATCGTTGATGTGCCTCCCTATTAAAGTGAGCCTTTGTGAATTCTTCCTTTGTCATTGAAATACAAAATGCAGGCATGCTATATAGGAAAATGAATAACCAGAAAAAATACTGCCACTGAGACTCCTCAAAAAGTAACACTTTCTGTTTTATTCAGTCTTTGGAGGTAGTTAAGAGTGTATTGAGAAAGTTGGATTCAAACATGCCTTGTAGTGTCTGGATTTTTAGGTCTTTCTGGTAACAGTTAGGGCCTAGCATGGTCTCTGCAAATGACAGCATCAGCTAGTGATTTACTTCTCAAAAGAAGAGAGCAGGGCTGGGGATTGATGGCCTACAGAAGCCCTGGTGAAGAAGGAGAAAGGCAAAGCATACAGGCAAAGATTGCTTGAAGGAATGTTCACCTTTGAAATTGTAGGCAGCTTCAAAAGTTTAAACATAACAGAATAAGGAAGCAGAAACCGGTGACGTGCCCCAGGGGTCCCTACTGGGTCCAGTACTGTTCAACGTCTTCATTAATGACCTGGATGATGGGGCAGAGAACACCCTCAGTGAGTTTGCAGATGATAAAAAACTGGAATGAGTGGTTGATAAACCAGATGGGTGAGCAGCCATTCAGAGGAACCTCGACAGGGTGGAGAAATGGGCTGACAGAAATATCGTGAAGTTCAGCAAAAGGAAGTGCCAAGTCCTGCAGTTAGGGAAGGATAACCCCATGCCCCAGGACAGGCTGGGGTCTGACTGGCTGCAAAGCAGCTCTGCAGAGAAGGCCCTGGGGGTCCTGATGGACAACAAGTTGAACATGAGCCAGCAATGCATCCTCATGGCAAAGGCCAACAGCATGCCGGGCTGTGTTAGGAAGATGTATTGGGTTTACGTGGTAAAGGTTTGGTAGCAGGGGGGCCACAGGGGT
>VXAL01003785.1:52519-79417 GCA_013399475.1 Chauna torquata | reverse complement strand
GCAGGGGAACAGAGAGCGACCATGAAGGAGCGGCAGAGACGAAGTGACATGGGCTGACCGCAGCCCCCATTCCCCGTTCCCCTGCGCCACTCGGGGGGAGGAGGTAGAAGAGGGTGGATGGGGGGAAGGCGTTTTTAGTTTGCTTTTAGTTTCTCACTGCTCTAGTTTGCTAGTTATAGTAATCAATTATACTAATCTCCCTGTGTTGAGTCTGTTTTGCCCGTGACGATAATTAGTGAGTAACTTGCTTGTCCTTATCTCAACCCTTAAGCCCTGGTCCATCATATTTTCTCCCCCTGTTTCTTTGAGGAGGGGGAGTGAGCGAGCGGTTGTGGTGGATGTCGCCTGTTTAGCTGGGTAAAACCACCACAGAAGAGCACTGCTGTCAGGTTGAGGTTGGTGATCTTTCCTCTGTATTCAGCACTGGTGAGACACATGTCCAGTGCCAGGTCTAGATCTGGCGTTCCCAGTGCAAGAGAGACATGGACATACTGGAGTGAATCCAGCAAAGGGACTGGAGCATCTGACATCCAAGGAGAGGCTGACACAGCATGGACTATTTAGCCTGTAGAAAAGATCTTTTCCCACCTTGACTATTCTGAGATTCAGTGTTAACTGTTAACACAACATACATTAAATCAGGAATGCTGTAGTCCTGCATTTGGGATCTAACAGCTTTCCAGACTCCTTAATATCTTTGGCTGTTCCTGGGACAAAGATACACAATGGAGAACTGATGCACAGTGGACACTTTGATGTTGTAATAGCAGCCAAAGTGACAGGGCACTTTCTGATTTTTGTGCTGTGGGGAACAGATGACCAGTACAAAAGTGCTAACAGGCTCAGCTAGGAGATGCACCCCCAGGACAAGGCCATGGCTGTGTGTATGAGCCAAGCTCAGCTGTTGGATCAGGTGAGAAGCAGCTGTCCGGACATGAGCAGGCATGTGCTGGGGAGAAGTGCAATTGCTGAGGATATTATTCTACTTGTTTAGATTTCCAGCTCTGAAACAGGAGATTTTTTTTGTAGCGTGTCTGCACATATGCATAAGTAGTCATTAGACTATTAGAAAATCCTGGAGAATACTGGACAAACAGAGAACTAGACAGCTTCTTCTTGTTCCCAGACCAGAAGCATGAACCTAGGAAGCTGGTAAGAGAGATGACCCCAGTAACAGCTTTTCAGCAACATAGATGATGAAGCCTACACAACTGCTAAACCAAGACTACAAGACAAAGTTCCTAAAGTTACTAACGATGAGGTTTTGAGATATGCATTATTATTAAATACAATTTCAGTCACAGAAGCCTCCATAAAATAGGACATGGGACTTAGACAGTCAGGGGCAAGAGCCAGCATGGAAAATGAATATGCAGGACCCTTGACAGCTATGGCTAAGAAATCCCTTAGGATTCCAGTTGCTGTAGGTAACACTAAACGTGATCCAGGACAGGTGACTGATATCAGATTAATCCAACTTTTCAACTTGCTTTTATGCTCTTTTGTTAGGAATGGGCCTGTGTTTGCCAAGAGCAGCATCTTCTCAGTGTGGGAAAAGGCAGTGTCTTGTCCCAGGATACAGGCAGAGAAATCACTACCAAGAGTCGTTAACCAACGCAGCCTGGGCAGAGGGCAGAAGACGACCCACAACTTCAGGAAATCCCCTGTGTCTCATCCCTGCATTCAACAAGAGACTTGGATTCCTCACTAGGGCTGTTCTCTTGCTCAAAATTAAAACAAGATCTCGGCCCCCAATTGCAAAAGTATTTAATGAGGTCCACACTAGATTGGCTAAATTCTTCACCATGTCTCCAGCCGAATTACCCCAGGATTAACAATGGAAATACAAGTATTAAAACAATTGGGGTTCTTTACTGTGTTTGAAGCATACACATGAAGTTCCTATGATAATTTTTCTTCTTAAATATGACCTTTTTGTGGCCATTGTTAAATTTTATGTTAACCAAATTACAGTTCTAGCTATACATAATTTCTTTACCACAGTACAGGTAACTTTTGTGGGTAACTGGAGAACACCAGTACAGGTCCTTGGACTTGGGATGCTGGGGACAAGTGCAAATAGCTTGCAATGCTGGATTTTGCCACACTTTGTTTCAGAAACTGGAAACTTGCCAGTTCATGAGAACACTCTAATTTTGGAATATAGTTATGAAAGCTGAGAGTCTGAGACCTCTTATGGTCATACTGGCAAGCTGGCAAAATGCTCAAATAAATGTCTTTATATTTAAAAGATATTTTATAAGCAAAGACAAGCTCTCAGGGAGGGGTTGGCAACAACTGGAGAGCCTGATCACAACCGATAGCTTCTTTGATCTCTTCAGTGACATCTTCTAAAAACACCAAGTATATGCAATGGTGCAATAGGGATGAGTTCATGTTTGTCAGAGTGGACGAACAGCACCTAAAAGTGGTTCTTTTTCTTCTGAATATCATCCCAGAACCCCATCTTGATACAATATGCTTTAAATTGTCTGTAGTTGCTTCTTGGTTATAATGAGAAAATTAAAGTATATTTAAAAAGAAAGTTGATTTGACTACACTCCACCTAAACACAAAATGGTTAAAAAGAAAAGAGCCAGAACACACACTGATCTTGTAACTAAAGCCAAGAAAAATTTTGACTGCAACCTTCAGGATCCAGTTCAGAGAGACATAAAATGGTGCTTCTGGAGAGCACAGGCATCCTTACAGATTTACAAACACTTTGGGTGGAATTTAGTCTGTCCCTACATTTTTTTATTCTGCAAATTGAAATAATCTCTTCAGAGAATCTGTCTATAATGTTCTATGCTGCCCAGCTCTTGTCAGCATATTGTGTATCTCCCTTTTGCCCCTCTGCCCTCCGCCCACACATTTTTCTTCTCCTACTCAATGTACCATCTCGTGAAAGCTCAGCTCTTTTCTGAAGGCAGCTCAGTTCCTCGCCTCTGGGAAGTCACAGAAATGCCTTGTGAATATTTTGATGACGGACACTGTACAGCAGGGAATATTCGTGAAGCAACTCATTTCACAGAGCGCGCTGAGTAGCTGCCCTGCCTCGCCACACGCGGTCACTCCTTGGCAGGGGGTGCTCCTGCCCCTGCTCCTGCCCTAGCAGAGAGCATCCCACCACAAGGAGCACATGGTTCAAGCACCTCAGTGTCTACTGTGCTGAATTGCCCCAAGGCAGCCTGCAGGATTGCTCCATGTCTATTATAGCTGTCCCTGAGTGTCTCCACAGTCACATCACCGACTCTTTGAAGGGCCATGGATTTACTGTGGGTCAGCAGCTGGAGGATTAGTTGAACTATTTAGCCTGCCCGAAAGTCCCCTGTTGCTGCATACTTTAGAGTGAAACACAGCTAAGCTTTCCTGGGGTTTAATCCACTGCAGAGTGTGAACCATGCATTTTAAAGCTTTTCTCTCTCTCTCTTTTTTTTTTTTCTCTTTCTCTTTCTTTTTTTCTTTTCTTTTCTTTTTCTTTTTTCTTTTCTTTTCTTTTTCTTTTCTTTTTTCTTTTCTTTTCTTTTTCTTTTCTTTTTTCTTTTCTTTTCTTTTTCTTTTCTTTTTTCTTTTCTTTTCTTTTTCTTTTCTTTTTTCTTTTCTTTTCTTTTTCCCATTTTGTGTCTGGAGATATACAGTAGGTAGAAGAAAAATACTATGCATAATAAGCTCCCCTTTCAGGTCTTATGAAACCTTCAGGTTTTCTCCTGAATTTTCCTTTTATGCATGCGCCCTCCCACATTTCTGCCTGGTTTTTTGACAACTGGTGCTTTTGGAGTACTTAGCAGCCTGGAAGGTGAACCCAGTTTAAACCAGTGTGCCAATTGCAGGTACATGAAAAGGAAGGGAAAAGTAGTTTGTTGAAAACCTTATCAAAGGCTACCAGCAAATTACAGCCTACAATTAATTGTTTCCATAAAATAAAGCACATAATCCTAAATAATTATAGAATCATAGAATCATCTAGGTTGGAAAAGACCTTCAAAATCATCAAGTCCAACCAATTATAATATAATTATAATGGATTATAATACCTAATAGCTGATTCTATTACCATTACATTTTTCTGGCGAAAAGCCTGGCCAGAAGGAAGTGATTGGATTTTCCCTGATGCCTGTTACAAAGTCAAGGATAGACTATCTGCTTGTTAGATATCTAAGCCAGTGACTATCTAAGCCCAACAGACCACACTGCCTCACACATGTTGAAAAGATACTCTAACATTTCAGAATATGCAGAAAGTAAAAAAAAAAAAAAAAAAAGGCTTACATGTGTTTGCGATAAGTAAGATGTGTTTAATTCTGTATCCAGACCTTTGCATTTTTATATAGGTGATTTAAAAATTTTGGCAGAGATCCTGTCTTCTCACTGCTCAAAAATCAGATACGATTGTTGAACAGTAACAAAAAAGCATTCTCCATGAAACTTGGATCTATGGAGACTTTACAAATGGTAAGCATGTGGTAATGGAAAAATGGGCCGTAATTGCTGTGGACTTTCATTTTAGCATTAGTTACATAAAACAGAAGCATATGCTTGTGTTGACCAAAATGAAAACTTTTTCTGCCAAACCCTTTGGCTTTTAGCTTTAAAACAAACTATGGTATGATAGATGCCTACTGTCTATGCTCAGCATATCAAACAGAAGGGAGAAAATATTATCTTAAAAAAAAAAAAAAAGCTATAAAATTAAGAACAAAGACACATGAGTTCAAGTAACTGGCTACAGTGAAAGTTTTCATCTTCAATGCAATGCAAGCTCATTATCCAAATGAACCAAAGCTAATATATTAACAATTTAAGCTGGACTGAGACAAGCCAAACTCAATGTGGTTAAGTGTGGGTATGCTTTCCAAGTTTGCACAATTGACACGCTTTCTTTATGATATATTTTACCTGGTAGACTCTTCTGATGTAGATGAGGACAAAGAAAGGAAAACATGAAGATGTGAGGATATGCTGCAAGTGCATGCTTTAACTAGCTAGTACTGACAATGATATGAGTCTTAGCACATCTGATAAGCTTATACATCAACTGGCATTATTGGAACAGACTACTGGGTAAAACTAAAGGTCAGTCTACTCCAGTGCCCTGCCTCTCGCCAAAGGCAGATTCCTGGGAAAGATTGTGAGATCTGAGCAAGGGCTGTCCCACCCTGCAACCACTCATCACTTGGAGCGTTTGCATCACAAGCAATTTTTACACAATACCTGTATAGTCTCCCTTCGACTCCCTATTAGTTTTTAGCATTCACAGCACTGTGAGACAGAGATTCACAGCTTGCCTGTTAGTTAGATAAAGAACCACATCTTTTTTTTTTTTTTTTTGCTTTAACTTTGCATAATATTAGCTTTAGTAGCTACTCTGTGGTGCTTGCACTCGAGACAGTGAACAGTAGATTGCAATCCACTCTCTTCCTGCAGCTCTTGATTTAGCTGATGTATATCTTCAACTGTCCTCTTTCCAGCCTGAGCAGACATGGTTTGCTCCGTCATTCCATATGTGGATGCTGCTCCATTCCTCTCGTTGTTCTCCCCACCCTTCTCTGCACATTTCCCAGTTCTACTTCAACCCTTTTTGAGTGGAGGAAAGGGTAGGGGGGAGAAAGATAACCTCACACAATATCCAGCCTTTGTGGGAATACATGACAGAAGTGGAAAATAGTTGCAAGGTTGTCACATGAGATACCTTGATAAAATAAGTAAGAAAAAGAAAGAACAGAAAGCTTACACATAGCAAAGATAGACATATGGGAACTTGAAAGCATTTGAGGTAAAGTCACCATTTTAGTAACAGGCTGCTACACTTGTACACTGAAAATGGGATTTTGGTTAATATTCCAAGCGCTGGTTTATTAAACCAGTCTAGAACAGATCTAGATATATTGGCCTGGCAGCAAAACAAAACCCCAAATCCCTAAAACAAACCCAAATCCCTTTGCTGAGGGAGGCATTTCTCTGCTAGCTTACTTTCAGTGAAGCAAATGTGATATTCATCAAACCTTAATATTTGCACCATAATTTTTAAAGTCTAAATGTTATTGCAAGTAATGACCTCAGAGGAGGTACTGCAGATTTTTAACCAAAGCAATTGAATAAATGAAGGCAGATACTCTGTATCTTTCTAAGCAAGATCTTTTAAAGACAAAATATACAGGTAGAAAACTATTAAATGCAACTCAACTACTTCTGCTTTTCCCTTGTCCTAGGAGGAAAAGTTATTTAATCATCATACTTAAAAATTAGCAATAAAAACTCTGTTACAAATGGAAAACACTGTTTAATATTTAATGTTGAACTGAAGCAAAATACTCCCATGCAAGACTAAGCCTCACAACCAGTTGAGGGCAAAACGCTGCAGAATTCAGGCTCCTCAGGATGACTGCAGCTCTACTGCACTACATCATGTTAATCAATCAGCTAACTGCTAAACAGATTTGGGATAATTATTGCTGGAGCAGTTCTTTCTCAGGAAGAAAACCTTGATTTTATTGGGGTCATTGTCAAATTGAAAATGCAGATGCCTGCTCTGCAAAGCACAGAACTGGATTCACATTTGTTCTTTAGCCATGGCTCTTTGAAAAGAAAACTGTAGACAGCTTGAGTATAACACATAGGCAACATAGGCTGTCTGAGCACTTAATACTAGTTCTTCCTAGACGCATGTGTGTGCAAACCCAACAGATGGATGGGTACACATGTATTTTGCCATCATTAGATCCTGCTTTCTTCCCCTGAATATAATCCTCACCAAATGTTCATTTCACGATTCCACTACCTAAAAACTCAATCATGTGTACCACAGACTGAGTTCAGAGAAGCTTAACTGCACTAGGATTTTGTTTGGGTAGTCAAATACAACAGAAATTAATCCATCTTCTGCATTCTTAAGATACCAGTGATTTTAAATAGGAAGCAATTCCTAGAAATGGGAAGTGGCAGAACAATAGCTTATCATTGCCCACCATATCACCTTTCAAATTTAAATTTTAAAATACCTTTGGTGGTTGCCCACTCTCTCAAAATCTGTTTTATTTTTTATTGTGACCCTGCTTATTTTCACAGCCTTTCTAATCCTAATGTGTTAAATAAGCACTTCTTGTCCAGTGACTGAAAAAAAATAACATGCCAATTGATTTGTAGTTTTCCACCTGAACTGTTTTTTGTAAAATTGGGATTATATGCCTGCAGACCCACACATGGTAACTGAGTCTTGCCTTGGATTGTCTAGCGTGTGCTTCCAGTACGTCTGCAGCAACAGCTGAAGGTTCCAGCATTAGCCTGAGTAACACAAATGCCTGCATTGTTAACATTTTGAAGTGCAACTTGGTCTTTGTAGTTTAACTTCTACCTTTATAGAATGAATATGAATATGAAAAATTGCAATTTTTTTGCTGTCCATTTCTTGCTCCTCCTTTCAGCCTATGAAGTGAATGTGAACGTCTCACTTCAACTACTTACACAGATGCAACAACCAATTAGTTTACTTGCAAGCACCAGGAAAAATAGCACAGTCCTTGTTTTTGCAGTTTCTGGTTGAGCTAAAAGTGCAAGTAAATATGTAGAAAATGCTGAAAATATCCTGAAAAGAAACAGGACTAGTTATCCTCCCACCATACTGTTATACTGTATGTAAGTGACCTGCTGTAAGTCATTTAGATTGGGCTGCAGATAAAGCCCAAGGACTTGCCTTGGACTCCAAATAAATACCTACACCTGTAGGTCTGTAACACAAGGAGACTGCATCCTTAACTAGGTATTTCATAGGCATCACTGTAAAATAATATTTTGTGATTAAATGATCCCATTCTGAATGATATTCACATGAAAAAAAATAGGATTGACCCCAATCCAGTTCATTGAAGGGACTTTCTTAATAGAACAAGTAAGCAACTCCTCCTCTCACCTCTTCCCCTCCCAAGATTTTTATTGCGTTTATTTAAAGTTGATGGTTTTAACTAACTTCGAACAAGTTCTTGGTGACCTCAGTTTTATTTTGAAGCTCCCAATTCCCTCAGTTATGTGCTGGATTGCCAGGGGTTCCTGTGTCTTGGAAAGGGAGTGCGCGTGGCGCAGCTGACAGCGACTACATAAAACACAAGTGTGGCCACAATAAGCAGCTTGTGCAGCGTGTTCAAAACGCGGCGTGCACTGCCATTAGCATTTGCAGAATGAAGAACTGCTACATTCATTTCAGCTGGTGAGGGTCAAACTGGACAGGCACAAGCCACTGTTGTATGGAGAAGAGCTGAGAAGACACTTTCATTTGTGCTGGCAGAGAAAAAAGGGGCTTTTAATAGCACCATTTTCTTTTTCAAAGTAATTAGTAGCAGCAAATAAGATGGGTCTTTATATGAGCTAGTGTTCACAGCTGACATAAAATAGATATTGCCTTTGCAAGCATTGATTATGAGTCAGCAGTGACTTCTCTGGGGTATGCTGTGGAGACAGGAGCCGATCTGTCCTGCACATTCTCCCTTAAAGAGGGCTGGGTCCTCTTCCATTGCATCAACTCTTGCAAAAATTAAAGGAGCAAAGGACAATAAAAGATCCTTCACCAGTGCCGATGTGGGGAGCCAACAAAGGAAACACACTTGCTTGGTTCGTAAAAACCTGGATTTGTTACTTTAAACTGTACAATTGGTTTAGATTTTACAATCATGTTTGACTGCTTAGTATGTTGTTTCATCTTTTCCTGTTGGGTATGTGAGTCAGTTCACACTAAATTCTCACTATCTTTATTACTGGAAAACATTGTAGAAGGTTCAGGGTATGTTCTTAAGAGAAAAGCAACTAATTGCTGTGGTTATGTTTAATTTAAAGTTTACACTGAAGAATACTTGAACATGTTTCTGGAATGTTTCATACAGCTTTACCTAAAAATACAAAGTTTCCGTAGTTTCATTATGCAAATATTGTTTAAGATCTGCACAAAGTCTGGTTGCCTTTGCACATGAATTACGTGATGTTCAGATTTGTCAATTCAGTACTCCAGCTTGGTTTTCTATAGCTACTGGGAACTGCAGATGAGACTGTATGCTTAAGACACCCATTCCAGTCATTCACAGCTATTCCCAAATCAATCTGAGGGTCCTGGATCTCCAGCCACCCCACACTTCTTGGTCCTCTTTCACTTCATGTTGATTTTGTTTCCTGCAGTTGCCAGCCATCTGCGTGAGGAGCAAAGCTGTCTTATCAGAGCTTGCTTCCCAGTTTTTCCTATGCAAGGCAGGTTGCCCTGAGAGGTTCGGAGCAGAGCTCACTGCTTCCGCAGCATGTCCCAGCCAGGGAACAATAATTCCACATGAGGAATCCAGCTGGTCTCCCAAATGATATTGCACAGTATTACCGCAAAACCACAGGGCTGTTCAAAACACCCACTATCAGCCAACTGCATTTCCCTGCCAGAGATCAGAAAACAAGAACACGCTTGGCCTTCTCTGCTTGGTGCTTCCAGCAGTTTACCCACCCAATTATGCCTGGGTCTGTCCACATCTGTTTTGCAGTACTCCCCTCACTGGCTTAATTGTACATGCTTACTGATATCCTAGACAAACCGCAAGGAACCACTTGTATAAAGTGAGCTAACGAAGGAAGGAGAAAAGAAAGAGAAACAAAAATAACAACAGCATTTTAACAAAAATCAATTTATGATCATTTTTATTTTGCATAACAGAAATAAACATAATGTAAATTCTCTCTCTGCGAACGCTGCTAATTACACACAAGTTTAATTCTTTTTTTTTTAACTTAAAAAATCTGCAATCTTCACTCTAAATCTCTGACTTGCTGTTAGTGATGACTTCTTTGGAGAAAAGGAAGGATGTCAGCAAAAGGTTGTTTTTTGTTGTTTTTTTCTACGACATGCACACTGCCCCTTTAATAATGCACTAATTCTCTAATAACATCCTTTTGGGAGACTGGTGACTTCCACTGATTGTTTTAGTACTTACTCTAAACAAAAGGCTTGCCCATTAAAAAAAAAAAGAAAACATATTAAGCTTTAGAAGTCACTTGCAGGACTTTGATTATGTTGCTCATGTAAGATGTGGAACAACTCTGCCCAGCATTGCAGAAGTACAGTACGGAGAAACACCTTCCCTCCAGGTCCTTCACATGCAGTGCTGCAAAAGTGCTCCAAGGACTTCTCAAAGTGTTGCTGGCAGCAAGCCTCCAGAGACAGTCATTGGGATTCAGTCCATAGCCAAGCAGAGTAAATAACAACAGCATTTATGTCCATAATGATCTCGGCCTCTAGGTAGGAGGTACGTTGTGGAGACCTGACCACTCTTCTCTAGAACAGTGTTGATCACAGATATTGGAAAAACTCATTTCTCAAAATAGTTGTCAAAAACACTGGGCGGAAGGAAGGGATAGAGACATGGATGCAAAAAAGCTGGCTGGAGACACTTATTTTAGCTATTGGAAAGGGCAGGTGATAGCAAAAAAAAAGCTTCAGTTTCCTTCTAAATTGTGTCATTTATAAAAGAACAGAAGGTGCCTTAATAGACAGTAAATAAATACAAGCCAGAAAGAAACACTGTCCTGCCCAGCATGTTGCTGGCCCGTGGAATTCCCCGTGGCACCAGGTCAGGCAGCTGCTGTAGCTCGTTTCGTAGAGAGGCTGACAATATCGAACCTGTTGTCTGTCCTTGCCTGTGGTAAGTGGGACACACGTGGTGAAGGCAATGATTTCTATCTGTAGTTCGCTCTGTCTGAGGTACATATGGATTGCTGCAGGAGCATGTGATCTCTCAAGGAAGTCATAGTAAAACTAAAACCAGAGACCAAAGACTGTTCTAGTCAGGATTATTTTAATTGGGACTTTTATAAACAAGAGCACAACAGCTTAAAACACACAATGATGATGCCATTAAACCATCCTAATGTTTGTTGGCCTTATTTAAGTTCCCGACCGTCCCCAGTCAGACAGGGTAGCTCCACCCTACAGCCAGTGTTCTTCTTACCAATAACGCGGAGGTCAAAAAGGAAGTTTGGGTCACAGGATGAGCAGAGACACTGCACCCCAGCGTTGCTCTCATTTCTTAGGAGAGCACCAAGTGCGCTTGCAGCTGCTGCATGTGAGATCTGCTGTCACATCCTCTCCCAGCAAAGTGCATTTCTTTGCAGCAGGGTCTAGAGCAGGGGTCTACAGCTGTTTACTCGTTTCCCTGAGCCAGCTATTGTCTTGTGCCTTAAGATCCTGCAGTCCGACAGTTAAGGCAAAAATCTGGAAATCCACAGCACAGTTAGCAGCTTCTGGTCATGGTAATGATTGGATTAGGGGAGAGAGGCCTGTCTGCAAGGATACAGCACTGGCTGCTCTGGGGATTTAAACTGATCCCCCAGCCAAAGGAAAATGAGTGTGGTGGCTGTGGTTTTCTTTCTGTTAACATTATTTTACATTGTATGTCTTAAAAAAATTGGCATAGCTGGCAAATCCTGGGAGCATGTCACAAAACTGATTTAGCATGAAGCCTGAACTTTCCCTCACCCTTTGAAGTCTGGGTTTTCCCAGTCAGTGTCAAGATGAAGGGACGGAGTAACACAGTAACATTTCTCCTCCTGAATTTTCTTCTTATTTGGTGTGAATGTCAGAAACCCTGGATCCCGGAGATTTTAAAATAAATCTAATCTTCCCATGTAAATAAATATGCATTTTAAGCATCTCTCCAGAAAAGAGAATCTCATATCTTAGAAAGTCAGATACAGAAATTTTCTTCTAGGAATTTAATTGAACAGGTAAAAATGGGTTGGAAAATAGTAATATTTCTTGAAAAATAAAGTGTACTTTATGAGCTGAAAGTAATACTCTGGATTACAGTCTTTTGTGTTTAAATACAACAAAACAAATGACATGGGGTTTAACATACATGCCATTGGACAAGAACATAGCAGGGAGGTTAAAGAAAAGCTGTCATTCCGTAATGTAAATCAGATTTTCTCTTATTTTTCCTTAGCGAATTTTACTTTCCTTTAACCAATAAAGATTAGCTAACAGAAAGACCCCCTTGCTCGTGTTTATATATAGTTGGAAGAATCATTCAAATGTCATTCAATGCTTGATGCATCTAGCTTTGCTGAAGCTGTATGCAATCTAACATACTGAGTTAACTATACTAATTTTTTGACATGATTACTGCATTCAAAAAACCTTTTGGCAAAGCAAAGTAAATGGTATAGGAATAATTAATTTGTAAATGTCTATTTGCTAAAGTGTAGTTTCTTTCTTTTTTTTTAAGAGTCTGTTAACAATATGAGGAGAAATTTTCAAAAGCCACTACCATCCTATTCACAAAAGCAAGTTGGACACATAAATCACTCATCCAAAAAAAAAGAAAAAAAAGAAAAAAAAAGACAGAGGGAGAATTTCAGTCTGCACATTATTTAAAGGCTTTTGATAACATTCTCCATAATTGTCACTTCAAAGCCCTCTACTAGCTAATCAAAGAAATTCAGAAACTTCAACCCATACCCTTTTTGTGCTGTATGGTGCTTTGGAGGTAAGCAAAATTTGCTCTGTACTTCAGTAGGTTTCAAAGACATATTCAGTACTAGGCACTAAAAAGCAGCTCAGCAGGAAGAACCACCTATTGAGTCAGAAGGATTCTGCCCCTGATTAACACTGAACGAGTGTCTCTGCATGATGTCAGGAAGCACTGAATTACTAACACCTCCCAGACACAGAGAAAGATTTGTGATATTCTCCTGAGCTAAGGGGCTGTAGGAAAGGACTGGATTTCAGGCCAGGATGGATGGGAGAGTTTGGGTTACAGAAGACAGGGCCATCAGCATGTCTTTAGAGTTGCTACAGACAGTTGACTGCACTTAACTCTGGTATTCATAAGAGATTTTAGCCTGAAAAATAAATTTCAGAGAGGGCTTAAGACTATAATTTAGGCTAATAAAGACAGGTGAGCCGTAATCACTGCAGGTCTGGGAGAGGCAACTGAGTTTAGGGTGGGTGTATAGTTCTTGTTGCAGATTCCCTTACTGTAGCCCTGGGTAGGTAAAGGCAGGGGACACCAGTTGGCAAACTTCACTTGCTGCAGATCCTGAAAAGGTTGTCAAGCTCTGCTTAGAGTAATGATTAACAGCAACACTAATCCACTGTCCTCCAAATATGTTAGAGTTTTAAGGAGAGTTTAAGGTTAGCGAAAGGATCAGTGTTGCCTAAGAAACTTGACTTCTTGCTGAGTCTACATAAGGCTGCCGTGGACCAGGGCCATGCAGCTGTAAATACTTCTGGACTGTACAGAAGCCGTTCATTTTATCTTAGTATTGGGGTCAGCACTGCTTTCAAAAGTGAACCAAAAAACCCTAACAGATTCTCTCAGCCTGGGAACTTCCCTGAGCTAACCTCAAGTGTTGTAGAAGTCACCTAACCATGCTTCAGCTGTGAGGCTGAGAGAAGCAGCAGTCCTTTCTTGAGCTTCAGACTGAAAGGTTAATACAAGGGTTAGCTGTTACAAGCAGCAACAAATCCGACACACACCATTTGCAAACAGGAACCCTTCTCCCTATTTACATCTTCACATGACAGAGGTCTCCTATGGAGTCCTGTGATAGGCTTGACCTCGGATGAAATGGGCCAGAAAGCATGAGGTTACAAAGTCAGATGAGCAGGGCTCTTAGGTTTGTTATAGGTCTAAGTCTAAGGAACAGGTCTTTCTTACATTTAGGGCCAGCGTTTGCGTCCTACCGTCACAACACAAACCCTGCCTCTGACCTGGTAAGGCCAAGAAGCTAGTCTTCTCTGCCCATGCCAGCCTGAACATTAGCACTAATCCTGAAATGAAAACTAAACCTAGATTAGCAACTCCTATCAAACTCTGAACCAAGCTCAACTTGGTGTCTCCTGTTGGTGACAACATTAAACACAGGTTGGTGACACCTAGATCTGGGCAGCAACACTGATTCACCAATTTGTATCACCCAACCCTTCATCTTGCCACTCACATAGCCTTTCGGTAAGTCAGCCCCTTACCAGCAACCCTCGTCATACCAAAAGGTAAGCAGGTCTTACAAGCTCCCCTTTAAAACAGTTTAAAACACATATAAAATACCCCAATGTCCCCTTTTAAATCGTGTAGCAATGTGGACTCAACTACACATCAGCTTGAATTCTAACCCTTAAAAATATTTTGCCCTTTAAACTAAATCTACCCAGCTGAAATGCAAATGCTATCTACAGGAAGCGAACTGACAACAGGTCCACCAAAAAGCTCTGTTCAAACCCAACAGTAACGCCAACATCATAATGTACCCTCCTGATACGATAACCTAAGCTGAATTCTAACCCTTGTCCTCATGGCAATGTATCAAAGACTATCAGCTGTAGTTTTTAATTTTTCAGCCTAATGTTACTGCGTGTGGTATCCCACAACTATAATAAAACTGGGTATGTTTACAAATTATTGGCTATGAGTCACTTAGAACCAAATCATCAAACCGCCCAAAATTTATATCCTTAGAACCAGTAATTAAACTTGAAAATTAAACTTTTGATGCCAAAGAATTATTGTTTATCCATGCCCCACCATCTTAAAGGTACTTGTTCAAGACGGAGCACGTGCATTACCCTGACCTGCCTGATAGGACACTGGATGTGATGAACAGATCTGGCCTGGAAGAAGATAGTATTAATAGTATTAATCAGCTGCCCTCCCAGGGAAATTATGATTAAACTTTAGAGAAAACACTGACAAGTGGAAACATCATTACATCAAGAATGGCAGTAATAAAGTGGATGGAATTGTCCTTTCGTTATTCTTTGATGAAAACTATGCTTTGATAAAATGCTGGGGAGAACGAAATCTGCGTTTCACTTTTTGAAGCTGCCTAGACTTATGATGAACATGCTTAAATTTGAAAAAAGTGAAGCTCTAAAGAGATACAAAACAGTTTATTAAAACTACTTAACATTATGTACATGCATAGGAGCCTTAATTCCTGGAGTTGTACTTTGTCAGGTAGGGATGACTTCTAATGCAGTGTAGTTAGTTCTAGAGTTAGAACTTCAGCTATTAGTCTGAGTGTATAAGCTAAAGTGTGCAATAAACTGAGTTGTTATGACTCAATAATTTAATACATTCATATATACGTTCAATTTTTTTTTTTTCTTATTCTGTCCAGATACTGGAAAATTTTCAGGCTACTGTTTATATCTCTTGAGTTAGAGAGATTGGCAAAGTTCCTGAGTGAATTCACAAACTCCCTGAGATCCTCATAGGCTGAAGTAATTCATATGATGAGGGAAGAAGCAGCATATCTCACCAGAAAGTATTTTATTAATCTCTCATTGTGGAATGAGGTCCATTCTGCACTGCTTTCCAGATTCTTTGCATTTCTCAAGTGGAAAGTAGCTTGGTATACTCAACTAAATGTTTGCTAGGGCAACCAGAGCTTTCAGCTGACAGAGGACCAGTGCAGTTGGTCCCTCTTCAGCTACTCCTTAAGGATATTTGACAATTTTGATAAACTGATTTAGAATTGTGTTGTTAAAAATGAAACTTTCATAGACTACTGATATATGTATAAAGAGCTAAATCTCTTCAATTTTAATCTTTCTTTTCCCCAAAGTATCCAAACTGCTGACAAGTCAGTTTAATACACTGTAGTTATGAAAAAAATAAAATCTTTTATTATTTAAACATGATGTTAATATTGAAAAAGCAGAGGAGAGAACAGGAATTACACATAAAGATGAAAAGATACTGCAAATCTCACTGTATTCTTTTATGTTCTTCATAATACGGAAACATGGCACCGTGTCTAGTGAACAGCAGCTGAGTGCCAAGAAAAAACATGTTTTTTTCCCTATCAATTTAACACTATTAGTTCAATAAAAGTAGAAGATCAAAGAACATCGCATGAGACAAAAAAGAACCAAGAAACACTCACTGTAAGCCAAGTCACAAAGATCCATTACACAGAATGTATAAGCAACTGTAAAAGAGAGAAAAAAGGTTTGCATTGACTCAACAGTGGTCAGTCCAGAAAGTCAATTAAGAAAGCTTACTTTATTATTTTATTATGGTTTATTGTACAAGTAATAGCGCACACTAAAACTCTTTGATTTGTAAAAATAAGTTTGAAACCACTCTGTAAATGTTAGGTAGCTTTAAGAATGAATTAAATTGTAGTGAAATAAAGATTATTATCTTAATATTATCACAGTTTACCAAACAATCCAAATTCCTATAAGGGCACACTGTAGATAAAAATGTTTGCAGTTATTAGACAGTGAAACACTGGTCATAAGCATACTACTTACCTTGTTGGAGACTATGCCATAAAAAATAGTGTCATAGGTCACTCTGTGATTATTTCTCTTCAACAAAAAAAGCCTGCAAAGAAGATAACCTAAATCAAGGGTTGAATCCTTGAGAGAGAATATTGATAAAACATATTGCAACAATACCTCCTTGGATATTATCTATGAATTCCAGTGAGTCCATGCAAAAGTCCATGTTCTGTGCAGAACATGAAATTGTCCAACCAGAGTTCAGGGGAAAAAAAAAAAAAAAAAAAGTAAAATAGAAAAAAGGAAGAAAAAGAAAACATAGGGAAATATAGGCAAGAATCAAACAACAAAAGACTTGACTGAGCTTCTTCTAGTTTTTTAAAGTTAGTTCAATAATAGATTTCTATGTATCCAGCTTTTTTTTTTTTTTTCACTCAATAGTTGAAGGTGTTATTGTGGAATAGCATGAAACAGACTCTGCACCCTCTTTATTTACAGGGAACCAAAGCTGATTCTGGATGAACCTGATGAAGCAACATGTGTGGCCAAGACTGGAGCTGAGACCAAGCATTGAGGCTTCTTTGGATATAACATGCATTAACAGAACATCATTTGCAGATGTTCTTTATCCAGTTGGATTCCCTGGGTTTTCACTATCTCTGCTCACACAAGTCATGGCCAAAATAAACAAGCTGTCCTTTCCTCAGCAAAGTGAATTTGATGGAGCTGCGCAGATGGGAGGCCTTCAGAGCAATGGTTCTCAGCATTCCAGCTGATTAGCTCTTCTAATTGGCCCCGCCTCTTCCCATCCCAGGATCTTCTGACAATAAATCTAGTTCGGAAAAGCTGCATAAAATACAGTATCAAGGAAGTACCAATGATGTGAAAGCAGCGTTGCTTTTCAAGCTACATTCCTATCATAGAAGACCAAGAGTTTATTCCCTCTTGACAGATGTAGAATGTAAATAATCTGTCTTGGTCATTGTGCAGCTTGGTCATCTCTTTTTATATGTGTTCTATATCCTCTCTGTCTCATCATCAACAAGTATTAGGATGGAAAGCACATGAAAAAAATAAACAAGTGTCATGGTTTTGGCTGGGACAGAGTTAATTTTCTTCGTAGAGGCTCACACAATGCTGTGTTCTGGATTTTTGATGAAAATAGTGGCGATGTTTTTGGTTGTTGCAGAGCAGTATTTACAGAGAGCCAAGGACTTTTTTGCTTCTTGTGCTGCCTGTCAGCGAGGAGGCTGGGGGTGCAGAGGGAGCTGGGAGGAGATATAGTCAGGGCAGGTGACCCAGACTGACCAAAGAGATATTCCACACCATATGACATCATGCTCAGCCATAAAAGCTGGGGTAAAGAAGAAGGAAGGGCGGGGGGACGTTGGGAGTGATGGCGTTTGTCTTCCCAAGAAACCATTACGTGTGACGAGCCCTGCTTTCCTTGAAGTGGCTGAACACCCGCCTGCCCATGGGAAGTAGCGAAAGAATTCCTTGTTTTGCTTTGCTTGCGCGTGCTGCTTTTGCTTTACCTAGTAAACTGTCTTTATCTCAACCCATGAGTTCTGGCACTTTTACCTTTCTGATTCTCTCCCCATCCCACCTGGGGAGGGTGAGCGAGCGGCTGTGTGGCACTTAGCTGCCTACCGGGGCTAAACCACAACATCCTCAAAGTATTAAAACCCTTGAAGGACAGTCTGTTTCACCTTGCTCACATGCCCACTTAAACAAGTCACCTAAATTAGGATGAGAAAAACAAGTCCTGCTGGGGATTTTTTGCCTTCCACTTCAGTGTGTGATCTATACTTCTAAAGATCATGCAGAAACTACTGATCAAAGGTTGTGTTACCCCAGGATCCCAAGACATTTTCAATGCTTTATCTTTCTTCTTACAGCAGTTTATAACTTGGCCTATTTTACAGGCTTTTGTAGAATGCATGGTGGTAAGAGATGGTCTCTAGATCCTGTTAGATTAAACATCTATTGCGCAGTTATCTACAATCACTAAGGCCTGGAGTTGTTGACCAATGCAACCAATTCTATTCCTCTGTTCTTATAAAGGGCCGATGCAAGTTGTACTCCGTTATTTTCAAGCGAAGAAAATGTCAGTGCTTTAGGTAAACAGTACAATCTCCAGTATTTGGACTGAAGCTATCTGAGATTACTGCAAGGTGGCCCAAGAGTAGGATGATGTGTAGTATAGCTCCAGAACACTGATCCACAACAGCTGCCTGCTAGATTAAATCTTCTTTAGGTATTTGAGGTTTCTTGCCTTTTTCAATGAGATACAAAAACCTTCCACTTCAGACTGGGCTCAGCTAAAACAAACACACTTGTCTGATACAGTAGAAGAAAAGGAAATTACTATTAACCAACTGTGAGAAGGCTGAGCCAGTTTATTTTGTTCTCTGAAGTCCTCATGCAAAATAAATGCATGTTCTCAAAAAAAGTTTGCAGCCAGGAAAGCTCAATTTCAAATAAGAACTGTAATGAGTTACAGTAAGTATTCATACATGAAAGATCTTCAATGACAAATCACAAATTTTTGAACTTGAGAAATGCAAAACATACATGAGATGTAACACTAAACAAGTGATACAGGTGGTTCCTGTGAAACCTAGAACAAACTTACCTACAGGAATCTCCAAAGAGCAATATTGTCTGAGATGAAATTTCCATGTTTCTTCCTCTGTAAACCAATTCCGTTTAAACGCATTGTGTTTTCCAATATGAAATTCACCTGTGAATGTAGCTGTCAATTACAGTAAAGCTATTAAAACTACTCTTTATTCTGGACAGCAGTTATTTCACAGAATTACATCTTTGCTACATGCATTAATAACAAGGCATAATGATTACATATGGCCTTTGTATAAAGAGTTAAGAGTTTGTATTTTTAATTTCCTGTACCTCTCTTGTATTTTTCACTTGGTTATTTGGAAAGCTGATACATATAAATCCTGAATGACTCAGCATGAAAAGTCAATCAACATCTGTAATATCTGACTTTCAGAAAGACTGAGCAGACTCATGGATTTTTTGAAAACTATTTCTATGTAGGGCATTTGAAATATGTCTGTAGTTCTGTTTAAACAAGAAAAATGCGATGACCAGTCTATAAAATCCGTTCCCCACTTGACTGATCTCTTTCTAATCTTCCTGATTTTCAGCATGTGGACAAGCAGCAAGGATTAAGGAAGGGATGAAAAAACTTCCTCCTGAAGCAGAAACGATATTTAGAAATTTAAGTGTCCGACCAAAGTCACAGAGCTGCTTGCCAGTACTTATGCATTCGGATCATGCAGCTTGGTAACTGTGAAGTGAGTACTTGACCAAAAAAAAAAAAAAAAAAAAGATAAATCCTCTTTTACTTGAGTTTCCAGATCTGGGAGTTGGCATGACAACTGCAAGCAAGTAGTCAAGTCAGGCACCAACTGAGAGCAAGAAGCAGAAAGAAACCAATAGAAACACATAAAAACCAGGAATACAGAGAAGTGCTAGCAAAAGAAATGACAGGAGAAAGTGTGAACATCACAGAGCTTTAGAAGTGTGGGCACTAGCACAAACAGTGAGCAACTATGTTCCCGCATAGCAGTAGCCAGAGTATCATATCGCTGAGGTGGTGACTAGCTGTTTCTCCAGCGAATAAAAAGATTGTGCTACTCTAGGCAAAACTCCAGCTCTGTTGTGTGCCAACCGAAATAGCTGACTAGGCTGCACTAGAGCAGTTTTATAGCAAACTGAAAGTAGTGGTACATGAAAAGCATATTAATCTTCCTTTACCGTAGAACCAAGTTTAATTTCCAGAAAATAGGAATGTATATCTAAATCAAAGGAAAGAATTAAGAAGGGTGTTGAAAATAAGAATATCTGACATTTTTATGGATAACTTTAAACCATATTCTGAGAAAGAAAGAAGAAAAAGCATAAGAAAAGGAAGAAAGGAAAAAGAAGAAAAAGGAGAAAAAGGAGAAAAAGGAAAAAGGAAAAAGGAAAAAGCTTGTAGACATCCATGAGCAAGAGGAGAAATTCACGGATATGGCAGGATAGGTTATTCTGCATCTTCCTCTGCAATGTTTTTAGTTTGCTATTGTTACTTTAACATTTTGACACAACAGATTCTCTTATGTCTCCAACTGTCAGTCAAGTTTGAGAATGCAGCAACAGCTCTACTCTAGAACATTTAAAACTTAGCCTTGGATTTGCCTTAGAAACCATTCTCTCCTTATATATTGGCATCACTGTTACACGTGAGGGCAATTAAGGCCAGACAGCATACAGCAGAAATCTTCAGTCCTGTATTTCCTTATCCAAGTACGACTCTTAAAAAGTCATTATTTTAATAACCTATTTCAATTGAAATTGTGACCTAAAGTTGTTTGTGCCCAACTACAATCTCATTCCTTGCATTTTTTTTTCTTTCAGAAACGCAGTCATTACCTCCATGTTTGTCAATTGACTAAAGTCCTAGTATTTTTTAGTCCACTTTCTAAAATACATGTATTCTAAACACAAACATAGCACTGGGCTTAATATATATCTTATTTTCTAACCTACCGAGTTTTTTTTTTTCCTGCCAGATGTATGCCTTTAAAATAGAAGCAATACTAGAGAATCTCTCTTACTTTTATTAAGCAAGAGAGTATGAACTGACCCCACTGCCACTGGCATTTCCTACTTGAGATTCCTAAAGCGGAAGGAAGAGAGTCCTACTTATACCCCAACTTTCTTTCCAAGCATCCCATTTCGTGTTTATTCTGCTGGTGGACTTGAAAACTTTTACTGAAATGGGAAAAAATGAATTTTTATTGAGACAGGGAAGTTTGAAAGCTGCTGACATGAAAAGACAAAAAAAAGTTACAGCCTGTATGTTGCACCAAGTGGCAAACAATGGGATTTTTTCCACTACTTCTGTTTCAGATATTTATTTCCTGATCTATTAATACAATTTTTCTTTTGTGAACTGATATTTGAGTTTGCTAATTTTAACTTGCAAATTTCTAAATCTACTGTATTAATAATTAAATATGGCATAATATAAAATTGCACTGTTTGATTCTAGTAGGAAGAGAGAATGATCACCTCCCAAAGATGTAACATTCTTTAACACACAAATTATATTTAATGTGATACTTCAAGTATGAAAACAACATTTCCATGGTTTTCATGATTTCATCATAATTTCAAGTAAAGGTTTTCGTTATTTCCAGTAAAGCTCTCTCAAAGAGGAAAGCTGGAACGGACAACAACAATACGCAAAGTTGTTCTTTGTGTAGACATCAGTGAAGGAGAAGGGAGGAGCATCTTTCAATTTTGAAGGAAGGGAAAATCAGGAGAGATTTATCTCACGAAGATTTGATGCTGCTTGATCTTTTATTAGAAACTTTAATAATGTGCTGAAACAATTCTATCACCATACATGGTGTACATATGATATATGCTATCACTACAATTCATGCTGAATGTTAAACCCTTTTTATCATGTTTACCATACATGGTGAAGCCCCCAGTAAGTCTTAATGAATGACCGGCTTCATATCCTCATTTGTTTTACAGCAGGAACAAAACAGATGTTAGAATAGTTACAACTTTTCAATTATTTCTCCACCTTTCCTATCATATTTCAAATTTTGAACAAGCTATTGTTACCACTGAAAAAAGAAAAAGCCTTGTTTTCTTGGTCACATTTCATTTTTATGGTAATTTGGCCATACACATAACTCTTCAGGTTATGGAAAATTTTAAATGTTTACGGGAGGGAGGGAGTAAAAACGTAGCTTGTTGATGGGCCAGCACTTTAACTGGTGTAACAAAAAGTCAGTAATGCTATAACAAGTTATGCAAACCGAAGATCTGGCCCAAAACATAACTTCTATTCAGCTCAACAGAGGAGTGACTGAGGTAGAGAAATGAATAAAAGTCAAACATTCTGCACTTACTGCAAGTAACTTTCCCTTAAGAAGAGTACATGTATGTTATACCATAGACACAAGTATATTGTTTCATTAGAGATTCTACCTAAAAGAGTGGTTTTTTGAAGACCAGTCTCCATATTTTGAGGCTGGATAGCATTGGATTGTATTAAACAAGTATCCTGGTGGCATTATTCATACTTGTTTCATTTCTTATTTAATAATAAATTCAAGAAAACAGAGTTTAGATTTTATGGATACAGTAATGAAAGCTGAGCAGTTACCACCAACCCATTCTTGTCTGACATGTAATCTACAATTGACAGTAGGTCTGCTATAACTAATGACTGTAACATAAAATTAATTGATGAAAGAATAAGGACCATCAAATAAGCCAATTACAATAACAAACTATGGTATAAAAACAACAGATCAGAATGACTGTAAGTAACCTGAAAACACCAGAAAATATATATATCGAAAAGATTCTTTTCCTATGTCTGCCCCTATTGTCCCCTTCCTCTGAAACCTACGATGATTAAGAATGAGATATCTGTAACATGATACATTTGAAATGATCCTACAGATTGCTGTTAACAAGCAGTCCATCACAGATGTGGCTTTTATTAAGTTTTATTACTTTCAGGATGTTAATTTTGGTACAAACTTATTTTCCTGATTTTGTGCACAAATACTATCCATCATGATAAAAAAATGGCGGTGGGAAGGGGACAAAAAAACTAAAGTGAGTTAAAACAACCCAGACAGAGCAGTGCTGATGCAGATATCTACATATTCAGCATTAATCTGAATTAGTTTTTTCTTGACTCTTGGTTTTACAATGACTGGTTGAACCAGACTTGGTGCGCAAGCCTTGTCAAGACTCTATTCCATGTTATTCTACTCATTATAAAAGTCTACAGAAATAAAAACTATATTGTATATGGCTACAGAAATTTATATTCAAAATCCAATGCGCTACATGAGAAATACATAAAACTTCTTAATCAGAGAAAACACTCAGTTTAGAACATAACTCACCAACCACTGTCCAAGTAGCTTCAGAATTCCCTGAAGATTGTGACTTTCAAGCAGGAGCATCAGGTGATACCTGGGAGGGGATGGGAATACAGAAAAGAAAAATAGTTAATATTTATATATTTTCTTTATATAACTTATAAAGAAAAATATAGTGCCACTGCAGTTCACAGCAGTATTAGAGCATTTTAAATGTTAAGAACTTAAGTTAAAAGTACGTAAGAATGGCATTAAATACACTCTGAGGCTAGAAGTTAAACTCAGATAGAAGTAGCTATCAGGAAATTCCAGAATTTAGGTTGCCATGAAACTTTATCAGCGTTTATATACATATATTTAACATACACTCTGATATTAAGTATTGCATAATTATTTACAAATTAGCAGGGATATTGGAGTAGTGGCAGGGAAATTCAAAAGCTTGAGGAAGTTGTTATTAGCAGGACACAAGAGTGAAACTGTACAGGAGACAAGAACTGGAAGGGTTAAGGAGAAAAAGCATTTCTTTAGTCCAAATACTTAAATGCTACCACAGAGAACCAGGCTCTATCTTTGTCTCTATCACAGATCAGCCCACAAGCCCCCACAATTTTGGAGTCGTTTATTTCATAGATGTCTAACAGTCTCAGATGCTGAAACATCTGGGAATTATGATTTTCAAAAGAAGTGACCTCTAAATTAAAGGTGCAACTTCAGTTAGCAGAAGCTATATGCTAAATATTTAAGTAGTATGTATAATTTAATGACCATGAAACTGGTGATGAGCCTCTCAAATTCAAAAATGATTGAGCTCTGCTCCTCAGTTAACCGCCCCAAAAATAAAAGTAATACCACCCTGTCCCACCAGCATGTTTTTAAGACAAGGCTTCTTATTTACAGTAATGAATACAACAGGCATGCACATTACAAAATTAGTACCATCATATTTACCATTGAAAACTTAAAGCCACAGATTTATACATCCTAATAGCCTGCCCCCAAGAATGATCATTAGCATGTTTCAAACAAACCAACAAACCAACCCTCCCCGTCCCTAAAGTCAGAGCTAGTAGCAGAGGATTTCTCCTCTTAACATGCCCTCTCAGCTTTTGGCAGTCAGCAGTCCTTGATTGTACTGTGACTATGGATTGTTTACTACTCTTCCTCTCTGTACCTTTCATGATCTCCTCAGTTGTCTTCTCTAAGCTGCAGAGATCCAAGCTAAGAATCCTTGTGTACTATCGAAACTGCTATAACCCTCATACTTGCTGCCCTCCCTGTCTAAGTTTTCCCCTTCAGTATTCTTTTTGGGATTACAAATTACTTTTTTCCTCAGACCAGCTAAGTGTCAAATTAATTTTGAACTCTGACTCTATTCTCCAATATCTGCAGCTCCTCCTCTGCATAGCATTGCCAACAAATCAAATGAGGATATTCTATTCCATCATCCAGATTTGTAATGAAAGATAATATTGCATAGCAGACACAGCATATATCCTTGCAGAACCAAAGCTGATAAACCTGGCAAGTTTTAGAGCAATTATCAGTGCAGGCCAGGTGCAATTTTTTCCAGCCACTTTTAGCTTCAGCTTACACTGTTATCATCCAGCCTATATGTTCCTAGACTGAGATTATTAGATCATCTTATTATTTATGTTAGGTATTCTTATAACTCTTTCCTCACCAGCTCTACACATTAAGCTACGTGTCATAGCAAGCATCTCTTCTGTCCCCAGTGCTGTACGGTATCACTTACTCCTCCTTTGAGCTAACTGAAATATATTCAGCTGAAGTAATTTGTAACCCAGTACTGTGATGTATAATCAAATACTACCAATAAATCAGCCATTTTAAACAAATCTCAGCTACAGCACGAGCAACAGTTTTGATCCAATACCAGGTTTCATCATGTGATATTAAGTACAGTGCAAACAAAAAACAATATTTAGAAAAATAGAAGAATGCAAGGGCTACAATGCTTTTGCTTCTACTTTGTTTTTTCTATGCCCCCTCATTTCAATTAGTAAATGTTTTGAAAAATTCTACAAATGCTTTATCACAGTACTTAAACAAATTAAGTGTGTGTACAGAACTAATTGCAATGCAAGATTAAAAATATGTTTTTGTCTTCTCCAAAGGTTTATTGCCTTCGGTGTTAAGAGAAAGACATAATGCTTATGTCTGCCACCCTAAACACACATATTCCACAGGTCAATTTATATTGAAATGTTCAGTGCTTAAGACTGGATGATTATGTAATGCTGCCTTACTGCCTCAATTTTCACTAAAAATTATTATGCACAGTACCACATGCTGCCATATATAGCAAAAATGTGGTATTAAGAAGCACTGACAAAATGTTGCTGATTTTCAATTAAATCTAGGGGTGTCACTGCTGACATATGACCATGAATGGACAAGTTAGTGAAGAGGGCAGAATGAAATGGCCTTAAGTGATATCAAACCAAGCATAATTGTAAGCATTTGAAACACTTTTCAGGCACGACAAAGACTTTATCTGGAGTTGCGTGTAGATTTCTATCATTTATATCCAAGACAGAGTAATTCAAATGAGGATGAGACACACCGGCATCCGCAGAGGAATCAAGAGTCAGTCTGTCCAAGGCAGCTTAAACCAGCTTGGACTGTTTATCACAGTAAAACAGCCAGAAGGGATAGGGCTAGGCTCTCTATAAATACCAGAACACTAAAATGCCAGGAGAAAAGTAAAGCTTTTTACATTAAAGGGTAAATTAGATCCCCAAGAAGAAATGCACACTAAACAGGAAGAAGTTATGTCAGAAATTGGAAGGTTGTCTATTACTCTCAGAATGTTCTCAAAGATGCTTCCACTAGCAGCAAAAGGAGAAAACAAAAAACAAATTCCTGAACAGATGTGAATGGACTCACGACACTTTATTCTGATAGCAGATGACTAAACCTGATGATCCAGGCTGTATTTCTAATCATAACTTAGTCACTTAGTCATGTGCTTAAATGCTTTCTTAAAAAACTGCTAGGACTTGAGGACAGCTCTTTGGGTGAAAGCACATGAGCTAATGGCTCTATTGACGTCAAAGGTACGCTGAGTCATTCCAGTTCAGGGTCCAGCATGTAGTTTTCAATTATTTAAGACTCAAGTACACTAGTTATGAAACAGGCGTTGAGAGCGCACATTGATAATGTGTTGATGACAATTTTTTGATACAGGTTACTGATGAGCTGAGTAGGTACTCTGTTGGATCAGCTTCCTTGAATAAACAAGAATCAGTTGAGGATGTGAATGTTGAAGGGAACCTTAGCTGCAACAACCATAACACTGTGGAGTTTTAAATCCTGAATCGAGTGAGCAAGACAAGTTACAAAAATTACAATCCTGGTCTTCAAGAAAGCAGATCTTGCCTTGTTCAGGGATCTGCTTGGCAGGACCCACGGGATACTGCCATGAAGGACAAAGGAACCCAGAAAAGCTGGCAGATTTTCAAGAACAGCCTCCTCAAAGCAAAAGAATGGTCATTTCTGACATTCACGAAGCCAAGCGAGTATGGCAGAGAATGACAGAAGATGGATACAGAATCAGAGTACCTAGAGAAAGGGAGACATTGCCTGAGTATGCAGGGATGCAGACATGAAAAGTCTAAGATCAGCTGGAATCGAAACTAGCTACAGATGTGAAAACCAAAAATGAGGAAGGCTTCAATACCAGCACCAAAAAAA